>CM049884.1:2406899-2611899 GCA_027474115.1 Schizopygopsis malacanthus | reverse complement strand
TCATGCTTTGGTCAATCATAATTATGAGATTAAGAAGTCAGAAAAATGAGATAAATGTAAAATTATGATATACAGTGTCCCATAATTATAAGATGAAAGATAAATTATTAGAAACCATGAGAAAAAAGACTAAAGTATGACAAAAAGTAGAAATTATGAAGTTATATACGCACACATAAATTATAAATAAATTATATTATTGTACTATGAGATATAATTATCTTGTAATTATAAGATAAATTCAAAATTGTCATAATTATAAGTCGAAATTATGAGAAACTATGTATCATATAGGAGATACAAAATCTAAACTATGACATTAAGTCGTAATTATGAGATAAAGCTGAAATTATTATTATATTATATTATTATTATTGAAATAATTATTATTATAACGTAATATTTAATAATTCTGAAATAAGTTGAAATTATGAGATAAAGAAAATGTTTTCGTACTAAGCCATAGTTATACTATATATACATATTTATATTATGATACATTATATTATGATATATATTATGATAAATTGTCAATGTACAATGAGATCATTATTTTGTAATTATGAGATAAATTCCAAATCATGGCAAAATGTCATAATTATAAGATAAAGTTAAAATAATGAAATACTATGTATTAATTATGAGATAAAAATTCAAAATTGTCATATTAAAGGGATAGTTCACCTAAAAATAAAACTTCAGTCATTAATGTGATGAAATCATCACTATGGGAGGGGCAGAGAGCTCTCGTATTTCATCAAAAATATCTTAAATTGTGTTCTGAAGATGAACAAATGTCTAACGGGTCTGGAACGACATGACGGTGAGTAATTAATGACAGAATTTAAATTTTTGGGTGAACTGTCTCTTTAAGGCATAATTGGGATAAAGCTGAAAACATAACACACGGTCATAATTCTGAAATAAAAAAATTACAATTATGAGATAAAAGATAAAATTATGACAATGTCGAAACTAAAATATATTTTAAAATTTGAATTTGAGACAAGTCAAAATTCTAAGTAAATTATGACTTAAAATACAAAAGGAAGGAGGATATTTTGAAAGTCATCGGGGTCCAAACAGCTTTGACATTTGGAACAACATCAAGGCGAATGTTTGTTTTTGGGTGAACTATCCCTTTAATGTGCAGCACAAACCACTTGTGTGAACTTCTCATTGGTCTGCATCACAACACACAAGTTCAAACTCTCTCACGGAGCGCCAGTTTCACAAACCCTCGCAGTTTCCCTCTACATCCTCGTGACGCACCTTTCTTGTTCAAATCAGTGTGCGGAAGTACTAACCTTCAAGTTGATCCAAACCTAGATGATTTTGAAGAAGCTGCATGCTAAAATCTTCTGAAATCACTTAATAGCTTAGTGTAAGGAAAGTTTAATAATAAACAAGGTCATGGGTTCGATTCCCAGGGAATGCATGAACCAATAAAAACGGATACCTTGAATGCAATGCAAGTAGCTTTGGATAAAAATGTCTGATAAATGTAGTTTTTTTTCTAATGACGCATTCAGTTGCATGTTATATTACATGAAACACATAAGCTATTTTTTTTTCAATTCAAAGTCAGGTAGTTTGCATCACTGTATATAAGTGTCAGGTGTTAAATATTTCTGTCATGAAGCTTACATCTCATCTCGTACATTTTGAGGCATCACACATTTTGAGGAAATCATGCTTGACTTCTGTGAACAGAAAAGCCCCTTTGATTTGATTGGCCATCTCAAACATTTTGACATCGACTAGTGCTGGTTTTCAACTTACCAATGAACAGATCTAAACAGTGTCCAAGAGAAAGGAATATCAAATGTTGCGGGACAGTTTATCCACATCTGGTTATCGGGGGTTCATGTCCCGTTAAATGTCTGCATACTTCATTCGGTTCAATCAGAGTCGGGAGTGAACAGTGTTATCACTGACATGTCACACAGTGCTGTGGTCAGGGTCCGAATGCAAATGCCTCCTGATATAGCAACACTGCTGATTCCCTAAAAGAAAGTCTCCACCTCAACTTCCTCTTATACGCCGTGAGTCCGGCGCTCACGCACATACTCTTAGACACGTTGCACTGAGCGCGCTCCACTCATGAGTTGGTGCTATGAGTATCCGTGTGTGGTGCAGACTAACCTCCTGCTCTACTGTCAGTTCATTGCTCTTCCTCATGTTGTTGTGGACCAGTTTGTGTGCATCGCTCAAGAGGACTACTGCCGCATCCTCAACCATGTGGAGAAGAACACACACAAGGTGGAGGAGGAGGGCGAGATCGTTATGGTGAAGGAGCACCGAGAGCTGGATCGCAGCGGCACCAGGAAGGGCCACATTGTCATTAAGGTGAGGAAGAGTCACCGTAGTTTAGAATCGATCATTGCTTTGGGCTACTGTTGTAGGATCTTGTCAGTTTAATGCTGGTCAAAAGGATGTGGCAAAAATAACAAATGATGACTGATTTGAAAAAGAAGCATCACATCATTGAGACACTAGGGTAAAGCCTTGGTATCTATAGATGGCCCTTAATCACATCAGATCAAGGTTTAAAAACTGACTTAACTTGGTCAGTTTGGTGTTTGGTGATGAGTTTGTGTCTCATTTAAAGTCACACCAGAGGTGTTCAGCTGGGATTAGACCAGTCAAGTTCTTCCACACTGACTGAATCATCATTTCTCTTTGATTCTTGTCTTATACACAGAGACACTGTCATGTTAGAATAGAAAAGAGTCCAAACTGTTGCTATACAATTAGATTCCCTAGAATATCATTATATGCTTAAACATTAAGATTTGTACTCATGGAAATTACTAAAGCACTCAAACCTTTCATTAGAAGGGGTGCCAATACTTTTGGCAATATAGTGTATATAACATTTTATTCCTAAAACATGATGAGGATTAATTTGTTTCTGTCTGTAGACAGTATTTTCTGATTTATGGAGTGATACATAGATTAATCTAAAATCCTTTAATATGTCAACAAAATCAAGCAAGAACTTTGGACATGGTTTTTTATCCAATGTTCAGATTCCTGTTCTAGAAATGTATGCAAATTAGTGCATACATAATTTAATTAGATTAAGTCTCCTTTACATATTTAAACATGACATTTTTAAAAACCCGTAATGCAAAATATAATGTCTTAATATGCTGTGATTAATCAGCGGGGCCAGTATGGTGAAGTCTGTTAGTTTTAAAGGTTACCGTGTTGACCTGTGCTGGCTTGGGTTAAACTAGACTGGACTTTGCAGCCTGAGCATTGCTCGTATGAAGCAGTGACGTCCCCCGTCAGATCTGTGCTGGCTCTCAGAGCAGAGGCGTTCAGTTTCAGGCCGGCTGCTGTCGGTTTCTGATCCTCTGGAGAACGGCCGCTCTTAGTGACGTCTGCATCAGTCACGAGCAGTGCTGTGTTGTATCGGATTACTGGATTACGTTATCTGATAAAAAAAATAGAGTATATTACATTTTCAAATGCTCATAATCAGATTACATTCTCTTATATTTTCCTTTGTACATCTCCTACTGTGTGTTATACCATTTATCTTGAATTATACTCAGATGTTAATAACACCGGTGACGTATTGCTGTAAAACACAATGACTCATCATCATATCCAGTGACCTTCAGTACGGTTGATTCTGGAAGTCTGGACTAAAATACATCAGACGGAAGACGTTGGGCGTGTGATGTCATTGCTGTTTCCATGTTTATTAGTGTTTGTTCATGTAATGCAGGAATTCCCAAACTGTTATAGCCAAATTGAATTGTTAATATTTCAATAATTTAATAATTCGCATGTATTCAGTTCTCTGATGTCGGTTGACACAATGTCACAATGGCATGCAGGTTAACAAATATAACATTAGTGTTCAAGTGTTATTATTTTTATTTTGCATTTCTATTATTTATTAATTTTAATCAACTCACAAACCCACAGCAGTTCTTACATTAAGCCAGTTTGGGAAACCCTAGTGTAATGTTTAATGCATTTTATGATGTTTCATTTAAAATATGATGCTTTTTCTTTATCTTTGATGTTTTTATATCAATGTACTACATTTAATAGTAAGTTTAAAACAAGTTAGATAAAAAAAGTAGTCAGAATACATTCCCTAAAAATAGTAACCTAGATTACTTTACTAACTACAATTTTCATCTTGTTATCTTGTAATCAGTAACAAGCTACAATTTGTAAGTAATCTACCCAGCACTGTAACAGACCCTAGCAACGCCCTAGCAACTGCATGGAAATGTTCCTCTCTGCATGCATGCTCTCTATCAGCTGCTCTTGTGTTCTCTGTATCAGGGCACCCCTGAACGTCTGATCATGCACCTGGTGGAGGAGCCGTCGGTGGTGGATCCCACTTACATCGAGGACTTCCTCCTGACGTACCGCACCTTCCTGTCCAGCCCCATGGAAGTGGGCAAGAAACTTCTGGAATGGTTCAAAGTGGACAGTCTCAGAGACACGGTCAGTATGTGTGTGCATCGGTCTTTCTGTTTCTTACAGTGTTGTTTTTGTGGTCAATAATGGATTGCATGACGTATTTTTTGGGATCTTGCAGGTGACGAGAATCGTGTTGTTGTGGGTAAACAATCATTTTAACGACTTTGAAGGCGATCCGGTCATGACTCTGTTCCTGGAGGACTTTGAGAAGTTACTGGACTCCTCGGTGAGTGTCGACATCAGACAAAACCAGACTGATTTAATAAAACAGGGTTCCTACAGTTCGAGAAAAACAGGGAAATATCAGGCATTTCTAGTTTGTGACCCTGGACCACAAAACCAGTCATAAGGGTACATTTTTCAAAATGTAGATTTTTTGCATAATCTGAAAGCCGTATAAATCACCTTTCCATTGATATATGGTTCGTTATGATAGGACAATATTTGGCTGAGATACAACTATTTGAAAATCTAGTATCTGAGGGTGCAAAAAAAATCTAAATATTGAGAAAATCACCTTTAAAGTTGTCCAAATGAAGTTCTTAGCAATGTACAATATATCTTCATGGAACAAGATCTTTACTTATGTCCTAATGATTTTTCTCAGAAAAGATAAATCTATAATTTTGACCCATGCAATGTATTTTTGGCTATTGCTGTAAATATACCTGTGCTACTTAAGACTGGTTTTGTGCTCCAGGGTCACATATAGTGATTTCTAGGCCTGGAAATCCTTGTGAAAAAGGATAAGCACTCTGATATACTTTAAAGTAATGAATGTCACTTTAGTTAAATGTTAAAGAATGTATTATGGTTTATATACTGCATTTATATTAAATACAGTTAGTTACATTTTGACCCACTTAAAGTGCTCATATTATGCCATTTTTAAGGTTGCTAATATTGTCCTAAAGCAGATTTACATGCATACAAGGTCAAAAAATAGCTTTAATTTGACCTCATTTCTAAATGATTCCTAAACGATTCGTGTGAAGCAGTTTGAAGAATCAGTCTCTCTAAACCCCGCCTCTCACTGCTGTGATTGGTCAGATGGCACAGTCCTTTGTGATTGGTCTACCGCTTACAGCACGGATGACAGCCATGGGCGGACATTATGCAAATGTCTTACTTTGTGACGTACAGCCGTAACAGATTAAGATTCAAATTCTTGACGACTCGTTTAGGCGATTGGGAGCCGACTCTTTTTTTTTGATAGACAATAACTTTATTTATCGTGCACTGTCGGCTTCACAACTTTGCTGAAAGTTTATGTTCACATACTGCTACATGACACACTGCATGAAAAGGCATAATAGGGGCACTTTAAGTAGGACTTGAGTACATCTTTGTTATAAATATGTAATTTCATAATTATTTATATTATTGTTTTTGAAATATGGTTAAGACAAGCATATGATAAACCCCTGTTATGAAATAATATGTAATGCAATTTAAATATATTTGTATTTTTAGTACATTTAAATCTTATATTATAAATATAAATATTAACTTTAAATGTAATATCGAAAAACACTGCAGTTAAAATTATAATCAAGTAATTATAGTATGTTAGTCAACACATCAAAATAAACGTACTAGTTTAAAGCACAACAAAAGATTATTGAAAGGCATATTAATGCATGATATTTCTTCAAAACGCCTCTCAGGCAGCTATATCAGTATCAGAATATTTACAGATTATGAACATATGTATTGTATCATGAATACATGGGAGTGGTTTTATCGAATTCAATTGAATTGTGTCTCAGAAAATGAAGGGTCATCTGCGTCTGCTGAACATCGCGTGTGCTGCTAAAGCCAAGTGTCGTCAGATCACTCTGCAGAAGCCGTCCCGAGAGTCTCCGCTGTTCTTCACGCTTCAGGGCGGCAGCGAGCGGAGCTTCGGCATCTTCGTCGAGACTGTGGAGGAGGACAGTAAAGCGGCAGAAGCTGGGCTCAAGCGTGGAGATCAGGTACAGAGTACAGGAACGCGCTCTGCACTGAACAACACTTACCAGATCAATATTTCAGCATGAACACATTGTGTCTCGTCTGTCCTCAGATCATGGAGATTAATGGGCAGAACTTTGAGAACATCTCGTACTCCAAAGCCATGGATATCTTGAAGAACAACACACACCTCTCCCTTACTGTGAAGACCAACATCTTCGGTATGTCACAGAACATACAGATCGTTCTTATATCACAGCACTGCTTCATGCTGATTGGCTGACAGGTGTTATGAGGTGTTGATCTGATCTGCGACTGCGACACGGTTTCTTGAATTTGAGAAAGGAAGCACCATGACGTCATCTAGTCTGATATATAAGTGGTTGTTTCCATCTGAGCTGCTCATTTAATTCAATGCAAAAAGTCCCACAAAAAGTCTGAAAAACATTTGGTGAATAAAGCAATGTTTCCCCCCACATGTGTGCAGAAGATTAAAATGATCACTTACGACAAAGAAAGTTAGAAGTGCTGTTGTGTTAAACGCAATAAATGACTTCACACAGCCGAGCGTTTTATTGACAGGCTTTGGCTCGGACATTTCTCCACAGCATCGTTTGACGTTCCCTCTCAGACGGTTATTCAGTCACATGACTTTGATATGCATCTTGCACCTTATTCAGTAAATGTGCAGAGCACTTACATGCCAATGCACATTTTAGAAATTGTATCTCTATTCAGCATTTTATGTTATATCAAAATTCAAGTAAAATCTGTAGATGCAAACAACAGCTGTGACCATGCAGACGCATTGTAGATGCACACACACACACACCACACACACACACACACACACACACACACACACACACACACACACACACACACACACACACACACACACACACACACACACACCTGACTGTAACATCTGCTTTTTTTAAATCATATACTTTTATTAATCACTTACTCTAGCTTGGACAAACAGACCAACATTTAAATCTGTCTTAAAGGGATACTCCACCCCAAAATGAAAATTTTGTAATTTATCACTTACCCCCATGTCGTTCCAAACCCGTAAAAGCTTCGTGTTCGTCTTCAGAACACAATTAAAGATATTTAAGATTAAAACATGGGATGCTTGTGATTGTCCCATTGACTGCCAAGTAATTAACACGGTCAAGGTCCAGGAAAGTAAGAAAGACGTCATCAAAATAGTCCATCTGCCATCAGTGGTTCAATCTGAATTTAGTGAAGCGACGAGAACAATGTTATTCAACAATTCATCTCCTCTGGTTCATTGTAGCGCCATTTTTGAGAATATCTGCTGGACGCAAGCAGCGTACGCTCTTCTGTGTCAGCCGCACCACAAGGATACGTCTTTGACGTGTTTGTGTTTGAACCACTGATGGCAGATGGAGTATTTTGACGAATGTCTTTCATACTTTTCTGGACCTCAACAGTGTAATTTACTTGGCAGTCAATGGGTCACAAGTCTCCCGGTTTTCTTCTAAAATATCTTCAATTGTTTTCCGAAGACGAACGAAGCTTTTACGGGTTTGGAACGATATGGGGTAAGTGATTAATGACACAATTATAATTTTGTGGTGGAGTAACCCTTTAAAGCTTCCTGATTGTGTTTTGGAGGTCTCTTACATTAGGTTTACATGCACCCGAGGTTAAACAACACTTACATTTTCTCATAATTGCAGCATCACCTCTGTTCTCACTGTGCCTGAAACAGTCCGTTCAAGGATCAATGTAAAAATGACTTTAACCACTGACTCTTCACATCCTCATCCTTCATCCTGCAAAGTGGTTTTGCTTTCGCAGCACAGAAAACAGCGTCTTCTAGACATGACAATGTCTTTATTTTTCTTTATTTTGGAAGACAATAACTCCATTTGTTGTGCACTTTGATCTCTGAATCCATGCAGACCTTTTACATTCACAGACAGAAAAGTAAATATCTAAAAGGTAACATCCAATAAAGTAAAAAAGGTGCACTTTATTAGAAAAAAAACAACCAATATTTAAATCTCTTAATTGTCTTGGAATACTCAAACGTGTCCTAATTACTGATATATGTGCTAGACAACATTATAAATACAGTATAGCTAGATAAACCCGGCGGATCACTCGTATCATCGTTAAATATCATCACATCACCTAGCACTAAAACTGGCTCTGAAACCGTGTGTATTGTTAAAAGCTGTATATACAAAAACATTTGGTAACACTTTACTTGAGGGACTAATTCTCACTGTTAAATGCGTATGCATTATACTAACATATTGGCTTATTAGTCCTTATGAAGCACATTTATGTTTTAGTTTGCATGAGCATTTTTGAATGCCTTAATCCATACCTAACAACGACCTTACTAACTATTAATAAACAGCAAATTAGGAGTTTATTGAGGCAAAAATCATAGTTAATAGTGCAAACTGTTTTTACTTTGTCGCAGTTTTCAAAGAGCTTCAGAGCCGTGTGAGGAACGAGAAGAAGAACGGTTGTCCTCACATCCCTAAGATTCAGGAGAGGAAGAGCAACCGCTTCTCCATCCCGGATCTGCCCGGTGACTTGGAGTTTCCCTCGGACAGCAAGAGCCGCAAGAAGATGAAGGCCAACACAGTGACTGGAGGACGCAACAAGATCCGTAAGATGTTGGAGAAGACCAGATTCAGCATCCTGCCTCCGAAACCCTTCAGGTAAAGACATGTTCTTGAGTGGATGAGAGTCTAGAGTTCTCTCATGAGCCTCCATTCGATGCTTATCGCCTCGTCCATGTCCTGAGCAACATGTTCATGGAGTTACACGATTCCTCCATCAGCATCACGACTGGCATCTGTCGGCAGCCACGCTAGTTAGTGCTCTTAGTGTCTCTAGAGGCGTTTCACTTCATCCATCCATCAGTTTGGTGTCTCAATGATTGAACAGAGGATGGAGGAAGCAGATGCACCGGTCACATGAAAACATGTTTCACTCATGTTTCATCCCACAATCTTTCTACATAAAGTAAATCAGTGTTTTAGGAGAATTAAAAAGTTGTGCCATTGTTTTTATGACAGTTAAGCACATTTTTCACTGCTGTAATTTATCCATATTAGGGCTGTCCAAATAGCTGAAAAACTAAATTAGAATTTTGTACTTAAATATCATCAATATTCGAATTATATTTGAATTTAAAAGGCATAAATTCAGTATTTTTGGCTTCTCTCTTGAGGTCACAAGAGGGCACATCATGCAAAATATCAATGCATGTTTCTTCAAAGCAATGCAATTACACAACTATCTTTGAAAAAAGTGTAACATGTTTAAAATCATATAGAATTTATTAAATTGCTTAAACAATTAGAAACAAAACAGCATCATGTATATATGTATAGTTTAATACAAAGGACCGAAAACCAATCACAAATAGTACTTTTTGAATTTAAAAACATGAGATGCAGTGGGACGGCAAAAACCGCCATAAAGTCTCGAGACATGTTTTTTAAATGTTGAACTTGCATTAATCTTACATGGCTTTCTAAACACGCGGCTCTCTTGTGCGAGACACGAGTGCAACGGTGACAGATGTCCCTCTAGAAAATGCGATAAATATGCGTTCTGTGTGAACTGCTTAGTTTCAGTTTTGACGTAAACAACATCTTCTCCGCATTAATATTCTCTTTTTCCACAATATTTTGAATGAACAATGTAGCTGCTCCACATTTAGTGGTTTCAACTTGATAGGCTAAAAAATAAATAAATAAAAAATTGGATTCGAATGTGGATTTATATTTTTAATTTGATGAATATTCGAAATTCACATTTTTTTGACAGCCCTAATCCAGATGCTACAATTCATTTATTTAGAAAACTTCAGGCCGGTGTGTTTGAGCTGGACTCCCATGTATGATTTTGTTAAAGAAAATGTGCTCAACTGTCATAAAATAATCAAATTAAACCATTTAACATGAAAATACATACTATCTCAAAATACATACAATCCTAGTCATAAAGTGTTTGTACACAGTTTGAAAGTTCTTCTTTCCTTTCATTTTCAAGACCTAAGGTAAAATATCCATTGTTTTCTGTATGGTTATTAAAATAATGCAAGTGTTAATAACTAAAACCTATTTAACACTTATACATGTACAGGTACATTTAATCATTTAGCAGACACATTTGTCCAAAGCCACTTAAAAATGAGAACAATAGAAGCAATCAAACAATAAAAGAGTCATATGTAAGTGCTGTGAAAAGTCTGTTAGTCTAACACAGGACATGTAATGTTTTTCTATAACTAGCTGGGCTAGTGTTAGAGAGTGTTTTTATAAAAATGATAATAATAAACAAGTAGAGAGAATAGAAAAGTAGTGTTAGTGTCAAAACATTTTTTTTTATAAATAAAGAAAACAAGTAGATAGAAATAGAATAGTGTTAGAGGGTCATCTTTTTTAATACATAAAAATAAACAAGTCGATAGAATAGAAATAGAATAGAATACACAAAGCACTGAGATCATCGCTGTCATTGGACACACTTGTATGTATGCAGAAATAGAAACCGTTCGAAAGGAGATTTATTGTATCGCATGTGTCTAGTTAGAACATGGTGCAGTGACACAATGCAGATGATCGAAATGTCATGTTCGTTCATGCACAGTATGTGTTTTATTATTGGATGGTGGGGTTAAGGTGAGGTGTGTCTGAGCACTTCAGGGGCTTGTGTTTGTGGTTCACCTGAGTGCTTGATGCTTGTACTAGTACATCACGTGTCTTCTGTTTTTATGGCTGCTTCACTGCACAGGGGACTGTTTGGGTAAGAAACACCTGCTCGACACTCTCTGTCTTATGAAAAAATCATGAAGTCATAATGTTGGGAGTTGTGTCCTCTGCCAGAAGAGATTGTTTGCGTGAACATTGTGTTGTTTCATCCTCATATCAAGTGTTTTCACATTTCACTGACACTTTTCCTGTGTGTTCATAAAGAGTTGCATCACATCCTAACCAGGCACAACATTTCCAGCAGCCAATCAGAGCGTGACATTTAATACACAGTTATGAGTTTTTTTGACCGGAGCCACCCAGCACGACATAACATATGCAAAACGAGCAACATGTCGACTAAAGCTGTAATTGATGAGGAATAGAGGTGCTTGTATCGTGTTGTGCCTGGTCAGGTGTTGTCTGTCATTGGTCAACATGTTTTCTTTATGTAAATGAACAGTGTATTGTCACAGTTCCTGTGTAATAGTCATTGTTTTCGCTTCCTGTTTCTGTGAAATCACGAGCGCTGTTTGTCACAGGACCTGGCAGTGCATACTAGCGTAATACTCTGTGTAGTGGTAGACCGATTAATCGGCACCGATAGTTGATTGCCGCAACTATCGGTTATCGGTAAAAGTCCATGCCGATAGTTTTCCGTTTTGCGTCCATTGCTGGAGTGTCTGAGAAGGGTCCGCTGGCATTATACACTACGAGAGCGGCCTCTAGAGGCGGAAATCTCTGACAGCACGTGTTTTTATTTTGACATGTGACACTGCGTACTGCACTGAGCCGGAAACTTCAAATTTAAATACAGCCGACAGAAAATCCTGCGGCGGAACAGAGCGCCATTCACATAGTTTTCTATTAAATGACATTATATTTGTCCTAAATCATTGTGAATGTACATAATTACTTCACTCTAGGCTATACATTTTGTATTGTGCATTTTTTTAGCAAAACGTTTGTCTTTCTGTGGCTCTAATAAAGTCTATATGCTTCATATAGAGAGCTGTAATAAATCACTCTCTCTTTCCACTTACTGTTTTTTAAACCGAAATTCAAACTTTTTAATGCCACATTGTTAATTCTAGAAACAAACTTCTGTCCGTGTGTGTGTGTGTGTGTGTGTTAGAGGTGCACGGGCTCAAAACCGAAGCCCGAACCCGGCCCGTACCCGAGGTGACCCAACCCGACCCGACCCGATCAAATAAAGCGTTGTGTGTGTGTGTGTGTGTGTGTCTGTGTCTGTGTCTGTGTCTGACCCTGTGTGTGTGTGTGTGTGTGTGTGTGTGTGTGAAATCCCCCCCCCCCCACAATGTAGCCAACAAAAAAAAGGAAAAAGGTCTGCATTTCATGATTGTGCAAAGAAACAGATTAATGTCATTTCACAAACATTTGTCTGTTTGTGAACATGTGCAGCGGTGCATACATTCTGCCGAGTGAATTTTGTGGACAAGTGATAATTCTTGTGCAAATTATGTCATTTTTATGTGTGTGTGTCTATGAAAGCAGCGAAGTGTCTGTGTCTGTACAAACCCGAACCCGACCCGAGCCCGAGGCTATCCATTCTAACCCGAAACCCGAAAGTCGGGACCCGCGGGTCTGTGTCTGTATGTGTGTGTGTGTGTGTGTGTGTCTGCCCATTTCTGTCTGTGAAAAAAAAATCCTACAATTTTGTCTCAAAATTGTCTGTATGTGTGTCTGTACTTGTCTGACTTTTTGTCTGTATGTGCATCCATATTTATGAAGAGGTCTGTGTCTTGAATTTTTGAAAGATAATATATATGAAATTGGTGTTTCATTTTGTTTAATAAAACACAAATACCATATTTTCACACAAAACTAACACCGTATGTGTGTCTGTGTTCAATTCTGTGTCATTATCTGTATCTCATAATTATGTGTGTCTGAATTTTTACTTTATCTTATAATTATGTCTGTGACATTTATCTCTGACTTTTAACTATTTGACTTTCTCATAATTATCTGTCTTAACTTGACTTTTATCTAATAATTGATATTATATACATTTATATCAATTATATGTGTGTCTGTGTGTGTGTGTGTGTCAATTTTTACTTATCTGACTTTTTACCTCATGTCTTAGTATGTCAATTTATCTTATAATTATTTTTTAAAACTTAAAATAATGTCTGTCATAACTTCTCATATTGTGACTTAAAATGTCAAAATGTCATCTTATTTCATAATTTTTTTTTTATCTCATAATTTTTCTTAGTATGTGTTTATCTCATTATGTTTTAACTTCTGTGTTATATAACTATCTGTCTTATCTCATATGTGTGTATCTTTTGTCAAAACAGTCTGTGAGAAGGGTCTGCATTATACACTAGCCGCCTCTAGAGGCGGAAATCACTGACAGCACGTGTCTGTGTCTGAGCCGGAAACTTCAAATTTAAATACAGCCGACAGTCTGCAGAGCGTATGTGTGTCTGTGTTTTCTATTAAATGACATTATATTTGTCCTAAATCATTGTGAATGTACATAATTACTTCACTCTGTCATTTTGTATGTGTGCATTTTTTAGCAAAACGTGTCTGCTTTAATGTCTGTATGTGTGTCTGTGTGTGTGTCTGTGTCTGTGCTTCATATAGAGAGTGTAATAAATCACTCTCTCTTTCCACTTCTGTGTCTGTATGTGCCACATTGTTAATTCTAGAAACAAACGTGTCTGATCAAATAAACTGTAGAACGCCACTGTGAACGCAAAGCGTCGTGTGTGTGTGTGCGTGTGCGTGTGTGTGTGTGTGTGTGTGTGTGTGTGTGCGTGTGCGTGCGTGTGTGTGTGTCTGTGTCTGTGTCTGTGTCTGTATGTGTGTCTGTGTCTGTATGTGTGTCTGTGTCTGTGTCTGTGTCTGTGTCTGTGTCTGTCTGTGTGTGTGTGTGTGTGTGTGTGTGTGTGTGTGTGTGTGTGTGTGTGTGTGTGTGTGTGTGTGTGTGTGTGAGAGAGATACCTCTGAGTTCTCCTAGACACAGCGCTGCACTTTTCCCTAATTTTTGCTTTTGCGCTTTTGTGTGACTAATTTTTTCTTAATTATTAGATAATTATCAAGTGTTAAAATAGAAGCAAATACAGTGTGTGAGTACACAAACAATATCCAAATGTATGTAATTTTAATGGTATGGCCTTGTGTAGATATTTAAAGATGGCCATCTTTAAGCATGACTGATGAAATTAAATGGTAATACTCAACAATAAGAGTCCATTCGTAGCATTAATGAAAACTGTAGAAGTATTGTTTCTTGTTTGTGTTCATTTCAACATTCGCTATTAGCTACATATATAGGCTACATTTTTTAATTTTAACGTTTCTTCTTTTAAAATTAGAAAACTTTGAAATCACTAAAGATCGATATAATAAATACTATTAATATTTTTATTCATTTGCAAAGTATGGTTCAGTACTGTTACTGCTTATATTTTTTTAATAGCAAAACTCTGTTTTATTTCAGTATCCATTTAAAAACAGTTGATTAATCGGTATCGGCCAGTGTGGTCCAACCTAGCTATCGGTATCGGTAAAATCCACTATCGGTTGTACTCACAACACACTTTCTGTAGGTCCTATAAATCTCCATCCGTGCGTGTGTGTGTGTGTGTGTGTGTGTGTGGTAGCCGTGTGTATGGAAGCCCATTTCTGCCATGTAAGAAAAAAAAATCCTACAATTTTCAGTCTCAAAATTGAAACTGGGTTTGTTCAAGGTGCTTAAAGTACTTGAATTTGACTTTTTGACATTTAAGTCCTTGAAAACCTTTGGAAGCAACCATATTTATGAAGAGGTACTTGAAAAGTGCTTGAATTTTTGAAAGATAATATATATGAAATTGGTGTTTCATTTTGTTTAATAAAACACAAATACCATATTTTCACACAAAACTAACACCGCTTATATAGAGCCATATGACATGAACAGTTCAATTAGCTGGTGTCATTATGACTTTGTATCTCATAATTATGACTTAGAATTTTTACTTTATCTTATAATTATGACAATATCATGATTTTGACATTTATCTCATGACTTTTAACTATTTCAGACTTTCTCATAATTATGACTTAGTGTCTTAACTTGACTTTTATCTAATAATTAAGATATTATATCAATTTATATCAATTATATCAGATAGTATGTCAATTTTTACTTATCTTATGACTTTTTACCTCATGATTTTTGACTTAGTATGTCAATTTATCTTATAATTAATTTTTTAAAACTTAAAATAATGACATAGCGTGTCATAACTTCTCATAATTGTGACTTAAAATGTCAAAATGTCATCTTATTTCATAATTTTTATTTTTATCTCATAATTATAACTTAGTATGTCAGTTTATCTCATTATGCGTTTTAACTTACAATTATGGTATGTTATATAATTATGCATTTAGTCTTATCTCATAATTTGTATCTTTTGTTCTCATAATCAAGATACAGTATTTCATTTAGACTTCTCTCGTGACTTTTTATCTCATAATGTTGACTTAGAATGTCAATTAATCTCATAAATATGATTTTTAATCTTCTAATTATGACATAACATGTCAATTGAAATTTGACCTCATAATTGTGTCTTTTAAATCTCAAGACTGATTTAGTAAAGCGTGTTTTTTCTTGTGGTGGGAATGTGTTTCTGAGTGATGTGTGGTTTGTGGTGTTCTTTGTGCTCTTGTATTGTGTCTCCTGCAGTATCAGATGTGATGGATGGAGAGACTGTGTTGTCCTCTCAGAGTTAATTAGTTAATTAGCCGTCTGTGTAAAGGTCAGCGTCTGATTGACTCATGAGACAGCGCTGTTTCATCTCGTCTGAGACGTCACATGTTCTTGCCCTTCTGTTGCTGCGTTTGCTCATCACAGCCTCGTGTCTCATTCATGGATTGTGTGTGTGTTCATTCTGTGTTTAGAGCGCTTTCACACTGAGGCTTCTGGCATCACAGTTTGCTGCATTTCTCATGGCCATCGGCGAGCAGCTCGCTTTCTTCGTATCATTGCAATATGTCTGCAGCAGATGAATGCATGTGTAAACAGCGATGTAGTTCATCAGTGATGTTACTCCAAGACTTTCTCTAAAGCATCTTTACTTTTCCTCTGACATCACTTAAGGGTTCCTGGATGATGTTAAGCAGTAGTTAATCCACATCCGCTCAGTCAATCAAGTGTGAAAACGGCCTAAATGTCCATGTGCAGGGTTTCTGCAGGTCTTAAAAAGTCTCAAATCACCGTCCCACAAATGAAGGCCTAAAAAGGTCTTAAATTAGAGCAGAATGTCTTACATTTATAAAGTCACAAATACAACAAATTACAATCTATTCACACAAAGTTAACGTCTAATTGAGAGCCACATGACATGAAAAGTTGAATTGACTTTATGACTTTTTATCTCATAATTATGACTTAAAATGTCAATTTTGTCTTTTTAGCTCAGAACTTTTACTTTGTCTCATAATTACGACAATGTCATAGTTTTGCCTTTTATCTCACGACTTATATCTCATAATTATGACTTCGTTTCATAGCTAGTTTATACATTTTTATCTCATTATTAATATATAGTATATTTCAATTTCAACATATCATATGACTTTTTAATCTCAATTTTGACTGTCAATGTATCTCATAATTATGCTTTTTAATTGAAAGTTTCATGCACGGCAAAACATGCATCTTCTTCAGTATTTTTGTCTCGTTTTACAATATAAATGTCTAAACTTTCTTAAATCAAGACACATTTACTTGAGATGCAAACTGAACACATCAAAGCCCTGTTTTCTAAGAAACTAAGTGAATACCTGTCATTGGGGTATGAAAGTTTTTTTTTTTTATTAGTGCAATGAATTAAAAAGTAATTCAGATCTGTTGGAAGTTGAATTTGTAATGTTTTCAGTCACGTGACCGGCTCAAAGACTTGGACTTGCAAAACATCATAGAACTGCAGCACAAGGGGGGGCAATTTTTCATCTGTTTTCCAGCCGCAAATATTTAGATCATCTCGTAAAATAATAAAACAAAGCTATGTGACCAAAATGCAAGTTTTGGCCATTTGCAATCCATATTAAGCACCCGCGGCGATATTTCAATCATTAAACAGTGTGACAAAATGTTGTACAAACACTTAAAGTGCCTTAATATATTTAAAACGGTAATATTAAAAGATCTAATTCAGTAATCACCTAGTTAATGGCACATAGTTTACACAGACAAACAGATGAGGCCTGATTATGAACGCAGTCTGCTTAACGGTTCAGTGTTTTCCTTCTAATGGGTTTCTATGGGAAGAAACTTTGCACATTGTGTTTATGTCCTGGCTTCATCTGCTTGCCTGTACAAAATATACATCCTCAAGAAGGTGTCTACTGAATTTCGCCTTTTACTCTGTTTTTTACTACATTACTGCTAAATGCAGTCTGTGTAAAAATAGCTGTCGGTCAGTGGAGCAAAGCTTCGATTGCCCGCCAGGTGGGCGTTTCTATAACGGTGTGACGTCATGTGAAAACCATCAATAAAAAGACATTGACATTTAGAGACCATACTGATGTATTGTGTTCCATCTCTTTTACTCCTTGAAATTTCTTTACTTGGTCTTAGAAAGCTCTTAAACCGTAAATCTTTGTAAAACCTGCAGAAACCCTAAGGTGAAAATCTCTTCTGTGTGTGTGTGTGTGTGTGTGTGTGTGTGTGTGTGCGTGTGGTTTGTGTGGTTTGTGTGCGTGCGTGCGTGCGTGCGTGTGTGTGTGTGTGTGCGCGCGTGCGTGCGTGCGTGTTGTGTGTGTGTGTTGTGTGTGCGCGTGTGTGTGTGTGTGTGTGTGTGCGTGCGTGCGTGTGTGTGTGTGCGTGTGCGTGTGTGTGTGTGTGTATGTGCGTGTGTGTGTTGTGTGTGCATGTGTGTGTGTGGTGCGTGTGTACGTGTGTGTGTGTGTTGTGTGCGTGTGTGTGTGTGTGCGTGTGCGTGCGTGTGTGTGCGTGTGTGTGTGGTGCGTATGGTGTGTGTGTGTGTGTGTGTGTGTGTGGTGCGTATGGTGTGTGTGTGTGTGTGTGTGTGTGCGCGTGCGTGCGTGCGTGTGTGTGTGTGTGTGCGCGCGTGTGCGTGCGTACGTGTGTGTGCGCGTGCATGTGTGTGTGTGTATGTGTGTTGTGTGGTGTGTGTGTTTGTGTGCGCGCGCGTGTGTGTGTGTGCGTGTGTGTGTGTGTGTGTATGTGTGTTGTGTGCATGCGTGCGTGCGTGTGTGTGTGTGTGTGTGTTTATTGACATGCAGTGTTAGTGTTTGTGCTGGATGAAATCCATCTCTCTCTGTGTCTGCAGTGACAGTGGCATGTCTCAGTCTCAGGACGACAGTATCGTGGGCACTAAGCAGTGCCGGCACAGCGTGGCCATAATGCCCATCCCAGGCAGCCTGTCGTCCAGCAGTCCTGACCTGCTTCATCCCGCCGCCAGCGCTCTGGACTTTTCCAACCCTTCAGGTAAGAATCACACCATCGGAGCACGAGTTCAGCCTCCCGCAGCTGATATAATGACCATAGACATGTCATCATATGATGCAGGTGCTGAAGGTAAACAAAGCTGGATTTAACACAGATTGTCCTACTATTTAGTCCTACTCAAGTTGATCAACAAGTTCAAGTTCATCTAATTGCATTTAATAAAACATTTAACTAATACATTTTCATTTAATTGTACATTTCATGCAATTAGTTCATTACACTGTTCTCACTTTTAACGTATATTATTTCCATATTGAGTGCTCATTTAAGTTACGCGCAAAGTGTGTTTTTTTCACAATGAAGGTTTCTGCTGTAGATGAGTGCACCTGATGCTGTTCGCTCCTTATTTCAAGCTCTGAAAACCTTCTGCATGCAAATAGAGATATAGGTCGAATATATGAGGATGCTGGGAAGGATTCCTGTAAATGTTCAAATGAAAGCTTGCGGTCAGTTTCAGATCCTCTGCACAGGAACGTGGAAACCAGCTGAAGTTAAAGGGATAGTTCAGCCAAAAATGAAGATAGTTATTTGCATCACTTACTCACCCTTGTGTTGTTTTGATGCTGTATGCTCATCCTTCTTTTTCAGACCACAAAAGGAGATTTTTTTAAATATAGTCCTGCACACGCTTGTCTATATAATGGCAGTATAAGATGATCAGCATCAAGCTTTTTTTAAAAGATGCAAAAATATCACAGAAAGGTCTCATGCTGTGTTCTGCGGGTATACGAAAGGGTTTGGTAAAAAACTAATTGAAATTTAACATATTATTTAACAAATATCCTGACTTTGGTCTATGTGTACAACTGTGAAAAATCAAGATGAATAAAAATGTGACATGAAATACAATCCATGTGCTTTCTTCTCTCAGGTAAATATATCTGTTGTGCTCGTCGTTATCGTGTTCATTTATCAACTCCTTCTGAGTTTCTGTCCAGAGATATTAGACGAAGTGAAGAAAGAACACAGACACTAGGAGATTTCTAGGCATCTTTTAATGTCGTATTTTTATTGATTTCGATTTTTTCACAAGTTGTGTGTTTTCCTGGATGAGCTGGAGTGAACTGCGGTGCTAATAGTCTCACGAGCGCACAGTCATGCATTCAGGACATTTATTAAATAATATATTACATTTTGGTTTGTTTTTCACCAAACCCTATCCTATACCCCTCAACACGTGAAATATACACGTGTCATATAGCATCTTTTTTTAAAAGCTTAATGCTGATTTCCATGGACAAGTGTGTGTGCATTTATTTGTATTTATTTGTTAAATCTTCTTTTCTGGTCCGAAAATGAAAGAAGGGCATACGGCATTAGAACAACACAAGGGTGAGTAAATAATGACTTAATTTTCTCTTTTGGTTGAACTATCTCTTTTATATGCAGCGTGATGTTCGGTGTGAGAGACGGTTATAACGCGCAGGCCGTCTCTAGATTAGTTGTGATGTGTTCTGGAGTGTCATGTGTCATCTCTCTCTCTCTGTCTTTACTCTTTGTATGTTTCTTGGCTCCTCGAAGTGGCTGGTTTCTACTGTAAGTACATCCTACGTACACGTTTTGAACTCATTTGCACGTGATCATGGGTTTGTGGCATGATATATTTTACTCTCAGTGTTCAAAAGCATGTGAAAATGCATCAGTGTGATGGATTGTGTTCCAAACCGATAAGACTTCATCTTCAAACAGTGTGGAAGACGACGGCTTGAACAGATCTGCGCCAAACATCTTGTCATTGAGCCATTGACCTCCCCTTTCATTTCTCCTGAGGTTTCGGCCCTGCTATGAATATGTGTGTTGTGTTTAACTCCATCTCTTTCCTCTTGACACAAACAGACATCCCAGATCAGGTGATCCGCGTGTTCAAGGCCGACCAGCAGAGCTGCTATATCATCATCAGTAAAGACACCACAGCCAAAGATGTCGTCTCGCATGTGGTCAGCGAGTTCGGCCTCATCGCCGCTTCAGAGACCTACTCGCTGTGTGAGGTCTCCGTTAGTCCTGAAGGAGTCATCAAACAGCGCCGCCTGCCCGACCAGCTCTCAAAACTAGCGGACCGCATCCAGCTCAACGGCAGGTAAGCTGGAACCGGAGCAGAACCAGCACCTCGGCCACAAAAGGGACGTGATGAACGCTGTGTGATTAGACTTTAGCTAAACACAATTAAATTAAAAGGCCTAAAGCTAGCCTTCCCTTGTAATGACTTGCAATGAGAAGCGTTTCTAAACCTGTTGTCCAACAAAAGAGAACATTATAATGTTTTTACTCTACAACATCAGTCAAATGCTCCTTTTGTGATCTGATGTGGGTTCTTGTCACAGAATGAGGTAGAAAATGTTGATTAGGAGTGGATTATAAATATACTTAATTATTATGAAAATACCAGAGGTGGAATAACACAGGTAAACTACATTGTCGCAGTCAAGTGATTATTGTCATTCGTTTATATCTTCTGTTTACTCCGTTACAACGGTAGCAATGCCTTTGCCCATATTAGGGATTTCCTGGAACGTAATTAGTTCTGTTGCCTCTGTGACACATATGTGGAGATTTTGCGCGAGGGCGCCCTCTGGTGTCCAGTATGAATGAAACAGTCATTAAATGTGTTTATTGCGCTTATGGCCAATCCATCCTATATTGGGTAAAATAAATAAATAAAAGATTATGTATCGGATAAGGCACTGTTTAGGCACCGGGACATAAAAGAAAAAACGATACCCAACCCTATATAGTAATCCCATCATTCATGTGTTTACTCAGGTACTACCTGAAGAACAACATGGAGACAGAGACGCTTTGTTCTGATGAAGACGCTCAGGAGCTCTTGAGGGAGAGTCAGATCAGTCTCCTGCAGCTCGGCACCGTGGAGGTGGCTGCGCAGCTCTCCATGAGAGACTTTGTCCTGTTCCGTAACATCGAGTCCGCCGAGTATGTGGACGAACTGTTTAAGCTGGACCCCGGCAGAGGAGGCAACAGCCACCTGAAGCAGTTCGAGGAGGTCATGAACCAGGAGACCTTCTGGGTGGCCACTGAGATCCTGCGCGATCCCAACGCGCTCAAACGCATGAAGACCATCAAGCACTTTATCAAGATCGCTCTGCACTGCCGCGAGTGCAAGAACTTCAACTCCATGTTTGCCATTATTAGGTGAGTCTCACAAACTTCTGGGATAATCAGTGGTGCTCTACATTGAAGAATTCATCTCGTATTTACATCATGCCTACACTTGGTTTGTTATAATGAGAGGATTATTAACAACATTCTGCCTAAAGCTGGACTCACACTACAGGAGTTTTAAAATCCTAACCGATTATGAAATAATACGATTTTCTTACCCTCAAATCTTAAACATGCACACACTACGAGATATAATTAAGATTATTATGCCGGAGGAAGAGGTGCACGTGATTGACGGTTTAGCGACTAATGTTTACTAGTGCTGTGTATCACCAGCAAAGTCACGATACGATACGTATCACGATACGAGACTGCACTGAATTTCACCTCAGAAGAATTTAGTAAATCTAAAAAAAAAGAAAAATTTACTCGTTCTACAAAAATTGTATTGTACTCATATTAATATATAAAAAATCATCTTAACATTGCTGGTAGGTTATCATTGCACAAATTAAAGTACTCTCTACATTTAAAAAGTACACACACACACATGCGCTCTGTCACTCACACACACACACACACACACGCTCTGTCACTCTCACACACACACACACACACACACACACACACACACACACACACACACACATGCTCTGTCCCTCACACACACACATACACACACACACACACTCTGTCACTCTCACAGACACACACACACACACGCTCTGTCACTCACACACACACAAACACACACACATGCTCTGTCCCTCACACACACACAAACACACATACACACAGCTCTGTCACTCTCACACAGACACACACACACACACACACAGCTCTGTCACTCACACACACACAAACACACACACATGCTCTGTCCCTCACACTCACACACACATGCTCTGTCACTCACACACAGACACAGACACACACACACACACACACACGCTCTGCCACTCTCACACAGACACAGACACACACACACACACACACACGCTCTGTCACTCACACACACACAAACACACACACATGCTCTGTCACTCACACTCACACACACATGCTCTGTCACTCACACACACACACACACACACACGTTCTGTCACTCTCTCACACACACACACCACACACGCTCTGTCCCTCACACACACATAAACACACACACACACACACACACACACACACACACACACACTCTCTGTCATTCTCACACAGACACACACACACACACTCACACGCTCTGTCACTCACACACACACACGTTCTGTCACTCTCTCACACACACACACACACACACACGCTCTGTCCCTCACACACACATAAACACACACACACACACACACACACACACACACACATACACGCTCTGTCATTCTCACACAGACACACACACACACACTCACAC
This sequence comes from Schizopygopsis malacanthus, assembly GCA_027474115.1. NCBI lineage: Eukaryota > Metazoa > Chordata > Actinopteri > Cypriniformes > Cyprinidae > Schizopygopsis > Schizopygopsis malacanthus. The sequence continues at coordinate 2,588,720 of CM049884.1, read as the reverse complement.
GCTCTGTCACTCACACACACACACGCTCTGTCACTCTCACAGACACACACACACACGCTCTGTCACTCACTCAGTCACTCACACACACGCTCTGTCACACGCTCAGTCACACACACAGATCACGCTGCGGCCACACACAGACATTCAGCAACAACATTTTTATCTCTGCCTCCCAAAATTGTATCAATAAAATAGCTTAATTGCTCAAGAGCTACATTATCTTTCTCAACAAGGAGCTGGTAACATCATTGTTTCTAAAGGATTTAAAGCCACAGCTTCACTGTTACGGTGGTAATTCATACATACACAGCATCTCTCTCTCTCTCTCTCTCTCTCTCTCTCTCTCTCTCTCTCTGTCTCTCTCTCTCTCTCTCTCTCTCTCTAACACTTGATGAATTACACTTTTCTGAGAATATAATATTGAAGTGGAGATCGCTAAACTGCAAGCTAGCCGGTGTTTTCAGAAAGCAAGCACGTTTATTCACAGTGGAGCGAGCACGCGTACACGTGGTTGCCAGGTTGACAAAGATAAGTATCACATTTAGCAGATATTTCTATACTGCGCAAGTGGGAAGCTCTGTTTCGGAGATTATGTGTGTTATATCAGGCAACCCAGTAGTGTTCCTCTGCGGCCAGATGAAACATTGTTGTTAAACATTTTAAAATGTGTTCTTGTATTCAGATTAAGTGCGGTCCACTGCTGCACATGTGCCACAATATCGATACAGGGCCATTGTGAAAGTAATGACGTAATCATAGTCATCGTGATCATCCCGATTTAAATCCTAAATATCAAACATGTTTGATATGATCAGGGTGGCCCTGATTTGTGTGCGGGAGGTGCAAGATTTGATCTGTGAATGCTGCACATTACCAGATAATCTGCGCCAAACATCGAAGCCGATCGAGGTTCTCGACAAGCAGTCTCCGATACTCGGGAGGGAAAAATATGGGCTAAATTGGGCTAAAAATCCTGTAGTGTTACCCCGACTTAACTTAACCTCCTCTGGTTGCCACTGTATTCAAGAAATCATCAGATGTGTCTGTGATTGGCTACATTGCTCAGTGCTGCAAAGCATGTTGTAAATAGAAACCTTGCACTGGTGTGCCCAAATATTTATTTGCATGCAGTAAATGCAATTGCAACTGAAATGGTTGCACTGTAGAGCCCTCTAATAGATATTTCTGAATTATCCACAAGAAAAAAATATCATCATTTACAATTTACACAAATTATGCAGTTGTGCAGCTTCATCAGAACATAAAATGCAGCTTTAATCACTCTTATTTTGCAAATGTGACCCTGGAGCACAAAAGCAGTCTTCAGTCGCTGGGGTACATTTATAGCAATAGCCAAAAATACATTGTATTGGTCAAAATTATAGATTTTCCTTTTATGCCAAAAATTATTAGGACATCAAGTAAAGATCATGTTTCATGAATATATTTTGTCAATTTCCCACTGTAAATATATCAAAACTTAATTTTTGAGTAGTAATATGCATTGCTAAGAACTCTATTTGACAACTTTAAAGGCAATTTTCTTAATATTTAGATTTTTTTGCACCCTCAGATTCCAGATTTACAAATTGTTGTATCTCAGACAAATATTGTCCTATCGTAACAAACCATACATCAATGGAAATCTTTCAAATGATGTATGCATCTCAATTTCAAAAAATGTACCCTTATGACTGGTTTTGTGGCCCAGGGTCACAAATGGTTAAACATCTGTCAGATTCTGTAAGGGGTGTGTGAAGGTCAGTGCAGAACCGTTCGTGATGTTCATGTGCTGTGTTTTTATGTGCTCTTCAGTGGTCTTAATCTGGCTCCAGTAGCTCGATTGAGGAGCACGTGGGAGAAACTACCCAGTAAGTATGAGAAACTCTTCCGTGACCTTCAGGACATCTTCGACCCGTCGCGCAACATGGCCAAATACCGCAACACACTGAGCAGCCAGAGCGTACAGACTCCCATCATCCCGCTGTTTCCCGTGGTCAAGAAAGACCTCACCTTCCTGCACGAAGGTCAGTAGGTCAAGTTTACCTTCTGAAATACACATGTGTGCCGTGCAGATTGCTTTTAAATTGTAGCTGATTATAGATTACATGATGAGAATTGTAGTTCGAAACGTTATCTAGGTTACTTGTTGTTGGTAATGCATTCTGATTACTTTATCTAATTTGTTTTTAACTTACCATTAAATGTAGCATTTATATAAAAAACAATGAGAAAGAAATATAGTCCTTTTTTTTACATCAACATCATAAAATGCATTAAACATTACATTACACCAGGGTTTCCCAAACTGGGCTTAATGTAAGAACTGCAGAGTTGATTAAAAAAACCTAACAATTAAATTATAAAAATGTAAAATAAAATAATTGAAACACTTTAAAAGTAGAAATATTGTATGTTTCACCTGCATGTCAGTGACTATTAACTGACATCAGAGAACTGTAAACTTGCAAATTGTTAAATTATTGGAATATTTACTTCTTCAGAGATATTTTAAGTAAACATTTTATTTTAAGGAGTTTGGCTGGGAATCCCTGCATAACACAAACCTGCTGATGTGGTCTGTTTCATTTTTTCTTGATGACTGAAAAGAACTATAAAAGGCCGTCATTTTAGTTTTACCTTCAGTGACTGTTGATTCTTGAATTCTGGACAAAAATATTTCACCCCCGGAAAACTTGTTCATGTTTATTAAGCATAGTTATTTGTTTCAGTTACTGGTTTGCAAATGTATTTAATAAAATAAACCCGAACCAGACCCGCATTAATCTGCAACATCAGGCAGGCAAGCTTATTTATTTTCTCAAGCAATCAAACCAACATTATGCAAGCTGGTGCTTTGAAGAACAACAGACACTCAACGTGATAATTAACAGAAAAAAAAGATGAGAACGCACCTTTCTGTGAACAATACACAATTTGGCCTATAGCATCGTGTGATCACTCGAACAAATATGCATATGTTAAATCACATCATACACACGCTTATAATTCTTCATAAATAAAGAAAATAACATATTCAAATATGAGCCTTTAAATAGGTCTACGATTGCCGTTATTATTGAATTCATCAGTCCCAGTTATGATTTATGCGCGGCTGTTGTGATTTATGTACAGAAAACGGCACAATACACGACAGTTATCTTATTGTATAAGAAAAAAGACATATAACCAAATTAGGCTACGTTTATTTTCATATTAAATATCTCAACACACCATTAGATATGACATTAAGCGCAACTTGTGTAGATTTATTTAGTAAAATGCTTGCCTCCTTCAGTGTATATTTGTATACTTTTACCATCTAATCAATCTCAGCATGCTTTAATTAATTTAGTGTCGCTAAATGTTTGCCTCACTAAGATTCAATTATGCTTAAATTATTACTAAATAGTATTTATTTGGCCTTCGCTCTGGAAGTGATCTGTTGATTCTGCTAAACTCTTTAACAAACTAAACTATAAAAACTAAATAAAAATGTGATAAAAAAATAAAAACTAAACTAAAACTAACAAAAATATTTATGAAAATAATAAAAAATAAACTGGATTTCATAGCTAATTTCAAAACAATATTAAAATAAAAACTATAATAACCTTGTATTAGGGAGGATTAATCAATTATGAATAATTTACTACCATTCTATGAAAAATATGTAATCTTGTAATCTATAACAAGTATCTGTAATCTAATTATGAGCATTTTAAAATGTAATATACTCTAATTACGAGTACTTCATTTTTGGAGTCTGATTACTTTCGGGTCCAGATTACATGTAATCAGTTATTACCCAGCTCTGCACATGTGTCTGTATTATTAAACATACTCTTCACGTGTCAGGTCTTAAAACTGTCCGTCATCTCTTATCTTTCTCAGGTAACAATTCGAGTGTTGATGGCCTGGTGAATTTCGAAAAGTTACGAATGATCGCCAAGGAGATACGAAATGTGGTGCGCATGACTTCCGCCAACATGGACCCAGCGCTCATGTTCAGACAGAGGTGAAGACTGCAGACAGATGTGCATCTTCATAAGTGAAGCCGATGCGATGCATAGCCAACGATACGATACATTGAAGATGCATATGAAGCAGCTAGCGATACGATACGATACGATACACCTCAAATCAAATCAAATCAAATCACTTTTATTGTCACATCACCACAGCACTAGTGCCTTGGTGAGTGATACACCTCAAATCAAATCAAATCAAATTCTTACTTTTAGCGTGCTCACCACAGACTAGTGCCTTGGTGCAAAAAAAATAATAATTGACATTTATTGTTTAATAAATATGTTATACATTAATATTTATACATATTAATTGTCTGTACATATTTACAGACTGTACAGAAGACAATGTGCAAAATACACATACATATACTCAGTACACATAGTGTACTATAAAGACATACTTAATTATCAACTACACATTATACACCGTATGTACACATCTATACATTATGTAGTCTATACATAGTAATTGCATAGTAATAACTCTATTACGATGCAGTGCGATTTGATTCAACACGATTCGATTTAATGGAAAAAATGATCGCTTTGGTTCAGACAGACAGCAAATCATTAATTAACTTATGTGTCTTCTGACTTCTAACACCTCGAGGCCTGTTTCATAAAACAAGTTTATCAAATAGGCCAGGCTAATTTCATTGTCAAATGATTTGGTTCCATAAAGCACATTTAACAAAGCTCAAGCTCAGTCACTGTGCTGGAAAGCTAACCTGGTTCAGGCTAAGCTGAGCTCCTCGCTGACCAATAGGAACGCAATGATATCACCACTGACTCTCTCACATACTATCATAGCCATGCAGCCTTTCTCTCTGCTTTGATAACAGCTGTGCCTTTTATAGTTAGAACAGATAGCATTAGAACATTACAATCTAACAAAGCATGAACTAAAAGTTAAAATCACTCAATTAAAACTACAGTTTAACTACTAAACACACATTAACTCATCTGAGCTTAGTAATTAGGACTGTATTAGCTTACTGTATTGTATTAGGTTATTTTATTTACAATATCTAGTCCCTTTACAGTTAATGCTATCATATAAATACACATATATGTAGGTTTAAAATTCACATTTAATGACCAACAACAAATATTTTAGCAAAATGCATATTTGACTCATAATTATAGCGCTCCGTCTGTTTAGCGCGCAGCAGCGTTCATTCACTCCTGACAGAAAAATTGATATATTTACATAACTTATTCATGACTCTAACATTTAAAGAGGAAAAATATACTCGTGACAAGGCTGCGTACACGAGCAGGACGGATATATATATATATATATACTTCATTCTTACAACTTGTTAATTAGTTTCTAAAACTTATTAATTTGTGGCCACTGTCAATGTTTCATTAATTTGTTCCCTAGAAAACTCATGATTTATATACTATCATGAAATCTTTCATTTCCCCCGCATGTTTACCACAGTAAGAGATGTGAAAACTGTGATTAAAAGTGTACGACAATAAAATAAACCTGCAAAATTAGAGGGTTATTATTACATTTGTTGAAATTCGTGACCAAAAGAGGACACAAAGTATGGCTTTAAATGTCTCGAACAGCATGAATGCAAAAGCATGGTCACGATGTAACATTAGTCTGTTAACCCGTTTCTCTTTCTCTGAGCTTTGCACCTCACTTGTGTAATAATACTTACATGCAAATGTTTCATGTGAGCAACAGCGTGTTTTGCACAGCCCCACGCGCCGCGGTTACATTTGGGATCATTTTATTATAAAAGCCAGAAATGTCAATTGCAAACATTGCGATTGTGTTTAAAATACACAACGAGCACCATGAAGCATTTAAAGAGGCGCGTATCGTGACGGGATATGAAAGACTCAACAACTGAAACTCAAACTTCACGAGAAATCAAAATTGTTCCGGCTCTTATTGTGAAAGATGAACTGTTGATGTCTTTCTGATGGTATCTCACTCTTATGGGGAAGAAAACCCGTGAGTCCAGTAGCTGACCGCTCACTTCTCACAGTCCAGTCGGATAACATCACATCCGTTTCACCTGTTGATGTTTTCATTTAGACGTCAAATTCATTCATTGTCACCGAGTCGCTCGAGTCGCAGCAGATGTTTTCTCCCTTTCTCTGATAGGATCAAGTTTAGTCTTTCTGTCTGTCTGAGTGTTTCTCTCTTTCTGTTCACCTGTTTTCTGCCTCTCATGGGCTTTGCTTACAGGAAGAAGAGGTGGAAGAGTTTAGGGTAAGTGTGCTGTCCTGCATGTCCTGAATGTGTCATGACCATTAACCTGGACACACCAGCTCCTGCGACTCTTCCTTCCTCTCTCTCATCCTCTAAAGTCCAGTGGTTCTCAATTACAGTCCTGCTCTGCACATTTTGCATGTCTCCGTTATTTAGCACACCTGATTGAGATCATCAGCTCGTTAGTTCAGTTCATGGCTCTCTCACCTACCAAGCTGAAGATCTCAATCAGCTGTGTTAAATAAGGGAGACATGCAAAATGTGCAGAGCAGGACTGGAATTGAGAACCACTGCTCTAAACCATTGATCTTCACGTAACAGATCGTGGGCGTCGCTTTTGATTTATTTGTGTGTTTTTTGCATTAATGCAACTGAACTTGTTGCATGGCCACATTATGCTGCTGTAGTCATTGTTTGCTTAGAGTGGCAAGTATATATAAGAGGTTTAATGTTTCATATTTCACAAATAAATGGAAGGATTTTTACATATAGAGTTCTGCAAATACACTAAAGTTTGGAAGAATTAAGATTTGAATGTTTTTGCAAAAAAAGTCTCTTCTGCTCACCAAGGCTGTTTATGCTAATTTATTTGATAAAAATACAGCAAAAGCAGTAATATTGTGAAATATTATTACAATTTTAAGTAACTATTTTCTATGTGAATATATGTTAAACTGTAATTTATTTCTGTGATCAAAGCTGTATTTTCAGCATCATTACTCCAGTCTTCAGTGTCACATGATCTTCAGAAATCATAATAATATACTGATATTCTGTTCAAGAAACAGTTCTGATTATTATCAATGTTCAAAACAGTTCAATATTGTTTGTGAAAACCGCGATATGTTTAATTTTTCAGGATTCACAGATGAATAAGAAGTTCAAAAGAACAGTATTTATTTTAATAGAGAAATGTTTTTTTATATATAAAATGACTTTTTGATCAATTTAATGCATTCTTACTGAATAAATGTTTTTTGTTTTTGTTTGTTTTCTTACTGACCGGTAGTGTGCTTGAAAGAAGCTGATAAACTGTACATGAAAAACAAGATTCACAGAAATGACTTTTCTTTGCAAGACCAGAAAAAAAAAGTGTCAAGTTTAATTTATTCGTGACACCATTCCACTTTTGTGGATCTTACTGTCCTTTTTCTGTTTGTGATTGTCCTCCCATTTATTAGTGGACATCAGCCCATGTCAATGAAGCACCTGGTGTGTGTTTATCAGTTGTTGTTCTCACTCCTCATCCGTTTCCTCAGGTCTCTGAGTCAGGGCAGCACCAACTCAAACCTGCTGGACGTTCAGGGCAATCACAAGAAGCGCGTGAGGCGCAGCTCTCTGCTCAACGCCAAGAAGCTGTACGAGGACGCCCAGATGGCACGTAAGGTGAAGCAGTACCTGGCACACCTGGAGGTGGAGACGGACGAGGACAAGTTCCAGATCATGTCGCTGCAGTGTGAAGCGACCTACAGCACACGTGCGTACCCTGTGCTGTCTGTTGAGTTACTGAGCTTGTTATGGAGAGTGGTTTGAGTTCCTTTCGCTAATCTCAAATTAGTGAGTAGATATTAAATTAAATATATATATTTTTTTTACTATAGTCATGGATGCATTTGGTGCTCTACACATAATATCACACATTAAATATAACTATAAACAAATAAAGAATTAATAATAGTAATTGTAGTATTATTGCACTTTATTTATTTATGTATGTATTTATTTATTATAAAATAATAAATAGTCCAATAGTACTAATATACATTAAAATATTTTTTTATTTTTTTTTTTTAAATTACACTTAAAAATACAGTGTTCATTTTCTGTTTTCTTTTTTTACTTAAAAAAAAACACATATTACTTAAAAATAAAAAAATGATATACAGTAATTGCCTTACTTGAAAATCGGCAAAATTGCATTTTGGTGTGTTGCCGGCAAGTATGTATATGCACTGCTTGTTTCAGCGCTGCCGATTTAGAGCAAAACACGAAACTGTGACACTTCATTCAGTGATGCGCTTCACTCGACAGCACTAAAACATACAGAAGCCTAGATTTATGCTTTCGGTTCAAATAGAAATCTTGTAAAGTAGTGGTTCTCAACTGGTTTGTCCTTGGGACCCACGTTACAGTGTATGTATACACACTCACTGGACACTTTATTAGGTACACCTTGTTAGTACCGGGTTGGATCCCTTTTGTCTTCAGAACTGACTTAATTCTTCGTGGCACAGATTCAACAAGGTGTTGGAAACATTCCTCAGAGATTTTGGTCCATACCGTAGTTTCTGTGCTTTAGTGAAGTGATATACAGCACGGCACCGCATTCGCGCGTGCTAAAGAAGAGTGCACTACGAACACGGTATACATCAGTAATGACACTGATATTAAACCTGTCAACATCTCATCTGACCGCAGATACTGAATCAGGACAGCGTGTTTTACTCTTAAACGTGATCTGACAGAAGTGTCAACAGTCTTAAAATAAAAGTCTTGCATCAGAAAAACATGAAGAAATGTCTTTTGTTGATGTGGTTTCTTTGGCCGCACACTCCTCGACCCACTTGAGAAACACTGTTGTAGTGTATTACAGTCAGTTCGATATAAAACGGATGATTGTGCATTAACAGCTGTCAACCAGCGGTCTGAACTTATTTACACAGCACATGTTTTATTTTGGTTGTGCATGCGTACCACTTATTTGCATCCCTGACTATAGCCTAGCATTTAAAGAAGGTATTTGGACTCTTCAGCCACATTAGTAAATGTAGGGTGACCATACGTGCTGGCTGGGCTTTCTGAATGGCCTATAAAGGTAATGACTGAAAAGCAGTATAACCAATCGTGGACGGATGGTCCCCCTAATGAATATCTGAATGCCATTGATGTACCAGAGATGCACAAACACACTTTCCAAATGAAACGTCTGACAGCAAGTGTTGTGTTTTCCTGCAGTGTCTAAGAACCTGAACGAGCGGCGGTCCACCAAATCAGACATGTCCCCGGTGTCCATACGCTCCGGTGTGTCTTCAGCCAAGTCTCAGAACCGCATCTCTCAGGTGCTGCAGGTTCCCCCCGTCAGCTTGTACCCTCTGCGCAAGAAGAGCTTCGCCAAAGACCTGTCCGCTGCCTTCGGTACGTGACCATCGCAGTCTTCCTGAGGTGATCGATTACATGCTGCATGTCTGACTGTGTTCATCATCATCTAGATATTCAGTCCTCATACACAGTTCCATATTAATTTCACATTATAACCAAAAGCTGAAGATTGTTTTATTTACCATTATTCTTAAGCATCACTTCCACTACTAAATTTAGATTATACAAAAAGATGAAAAGCTTGCATTTCTTAAGACAAAATTGAACATTGTATAAATTAAAACAACCGTTTAAAGTATTTCATATGCACATTATTCATTTTGAGTTATATATTTGTATATAACCTTATTTTGAACTTTTTTTTGTTTGTAATGTGATATACACATTCTGAATTCCTTGTCATAGTTATTTCACCCCTTTGATGAATATTTTCATCTATTCTATACGCTTAAGTTTATACTGACTCTCTTTTCAAACAGTCTCTGAATACATTTGGGAAGTAAACAGTTTTTTGTTTTATAAATTATCTGTGCAATTTCAAAATCAACCAGATCATCACATTTTATTAAATTACTTTTAATAATTTTATCTAAATATTTTCATACTCAGTATTTTTGTTTTATTTTATATTACAAATGTCTGAAATTCTAAACTCAAAATGGATATACTTAATATTACCTATGATATTAGGTCTTATTTTCTGTATCAAAATTAAGTGAGTTTATGCTTGAAACAAGAAAAAAAAATTATCTGTTAATAAACAGATGAAGAAAATAAACAATCCAAAGAGACCCGGACAGATATGTTTTCATGTTTCAAGCTTATATTACTGTTTCAAGCAAAAACTCACTTGTCTAAAAAAATCCTTCTTGATTTAAGAATTTTTTGATATTTTGGTTGGAAACAAGACAAAAAATCTAAGTAAGAAAGGCATTTTTTGCAGTGTTATATTACATTATAATGCATTAGCATTCCTTTTTTTAAATCTTAATTAATACATTAAGCTCATATGAACTTTCCCCATGAAATGAGTTCAAACAGACTTAATTTATGAATTTATGTTTGATTTATTTTACTTATTTTAAGTAGAGTACACCGTATTAGGTATTTTAAGGCAGTAAATGAATGACTTTGACAATGACCATTATTTCTATACAATAAAATTAAACCATTTGTAGAACCAGATGTGGCTGTAATGGAACACAGCACTCTGGAAGGTGTTATTCATTTTTATGGCCACAGAATAAACCGTGTTGAAAAGCTTCGAATAATGAACCTTTTTGTGTTGAAAGCTTCGCTGGTTCAGAACGCTTCACCATCACTTAGTCTTCACTGTCTCTCTCTAGAAAACCAAACCAAATGAATGATGATACAAATAAGCTCAGCAGTGTTTCACAGAGTGAACCTCATGTTTATGGAAGAGTTCATGTTTTAGCAGCTCAGGAAGTGATAATGTTTTAGCGTACGGCTCCCTCTGCTGTCTGAACTGAGTCGTGTCTGCTGTGCTCTTCAGCTCCAAACTCACCTCAGACGCTGAAGAAAGCAGCTGCTGCGGCCGATGACACGAGCCTGAAGAGACCCGAAGACACGGCCACCGTCTCGTCTCTGCACTCCAGTCCTACCGTCTCCCCACAGGGATCTCCTCGCAAAGGTACGACCCGACAAACCTCAAATAAACACATCCAGGTCCTTGTATTCAGCTCAGTACGTCTTTGTCATTCATTTACTCAGAACGGAAGCAGTTGTTGTTAACTGTATTTGATACATAGATATCGAAGGCCTTTACATTTTCAACAGGATTAAACCTTAATGAAAGTGAGTTTATAATAAAAGTAACTGTATTTATGTCTTTTTGCTGTGACATCTTTACAGATTTTTATCAAGTAAGCATAAGGAAATTGATATTTTAAGATAAATACTTACTGGACTGAAGCAGCTTTGCTTTACTTGATTATCCAGACATCATTTTTTAGAGTAAATCAGTGAGTCTCAAATCTGATTGTCAGGCTTTTGAGGAACGTTTATTTATTCATCTCTCAATCATCATTGTATTGCACCGCATTATATGCACCGCATTTAAATCTCATCTTACTAAGTCATATTATTGGAGATATAGAGTGACAACTGATCTTTATATCATTTTATGTGAGCTTCAGCTATAATGTTATAAAGATCTCATCGGTTTACTTTACAAGCATCAGAATTTCATCACTTTTGTCCATGTAAATATCAGCATCTGCGCAAAATGTAATATTTTTGTTCAATTTGGGTCTCTCAATAAAATTCAGGTTCTCACTATATCAGGCCATATGTGACCCTTGACAACAAAACCCTCATAAGGGTCAATATTTTTACATTTAGATTTATATATAAACTTTCCATTGATGTATGGTTTGTTATGATCAGACAATATTTGTAAATCTAGAATCTGAGGGTGCAAAAAATCTAAATATTGATAAAATCTCCTTTAAAGTTGTCCAAATGAAGTTCTTAGCCATGCATATTAAATATAAAAAATTAAGTTTTGATATTTACGGAAGATAATGTACAAAATATCTTCATGGAGCATGATCTTTACTTTATATCCTAATGATTTTTGGCGTAAAATAAAAATGGATAATTATGACCCATACAATGTATTGTTGATTATTGTTACAAATATACCTGTGACTGCTTTTGTGCTCCAGGGTCACATATGAGCCACGAAGGCCTGATGTATTAAATATGATACAAAAGATAAGACTAAAAAAAAAATGTTTGTCTAAAGGTTCAGTAAACTCTTTCAGTCTTCTGACTATTATTTCACATGTCATGCTTTACAGTGTTAATCATGTCTTTCGTGATATTCAAGCTTCAGTGTTTCTGAAATATTCCCATCATTCTCTCACAGTGGGCGGAGCTCCCAGACAGAACTGCGGTCAGCTGAACCTGTCCGGTTCGTCCTCGTCTCTGGCCAGCGAGGGCGGCGTCAGGACGGCAGGCGGACGCTCGTATGGCATAGGTGGGGCTTTCCTTCAGAGACAGATCCTGAGGATGACCTGTGACAGAGAACAGACAGGGACAGGAAGAGACACGCAAGCGCTTCAGGTCCCCCTTCAGACTCTTGAGGGACAGGAGCAAGTCCAGGGACAGAACTGATGAGCAGCAGGCAGACAGTCTGAAGACAGACAGACACAGGAGGAGGGAAACTGTGTGACTGGTTATTATGTGCGGTTCATGTTCCTCCGCATCAGTGTAGTTCAGCCAGAGATGATTTATTCACATTCAGTCCTTCAGATTCATCTGTGCATTACGTTGCATGTCAAGAAAGGTTGTGCCAGGTCGATTATGTTGAATGTGTGATTCATAATTGTTTTGCACAAAACCATCAGTGTAGGTGTTTCTCAGAAGGTAAGTGAAAGATGACAGGATCAGGACCGGATGCTTTCATGTGTCATAGTTGAGACTCTTGTTTCTCTGTAATGATCAGACTGTGAGCTTTCCATCAGTTGTGTAATAAAGGCAGAGGTTTGCGTTGCACCGTTGGGTCCGTGTTGTGCTCAGCGATGTCCTGCGAGTAGGGCTGGGTATAGAGTTCGATAATTTTTAGGCACCGACCGAATTGCTTCAATATTATCAAGTATCGAAAAAAGGGTTAATCTCATCAACGGCAGTGAGCCAATACGACTACAGCACTAGGTGTGTTCGACTAGAAGCGGCGTGGCGCTGATCAATCAGTGTTTGACGCGGTACTGTAACACACTGATCGGTCTGCACAGTCGGTCCGAACACACACTTACTAGTTTACACCAGTTACACTCAGGTTGTAGTGTGAAAGCTTTCCAACTAGAGTTGGGTATCGTTTGAATTTGATCAATTCTGATTCCGATTCTGCTTATCAATTCCCATTTTTATCAATTCCCAATTTTCGATTCCATAGTAGTTAAAAAAAAGTCAAACATTTAGATATCAAACTTATTTTTGTGTCTCTTTTTTGCTAAACATTTAATTGCTGCTGAATATGAATAAAATCAGCCGGCTACATAACAACTGGACTCGATTAAGAGCTGTTTGTGTTTGTTAAGAGCGATTCTGGATACATTGAGACTTTATTTTTTAATGGAGTTTAGTTCTCTCACAATTCTGAAGAATAATATTAGACAAGTAAACAAAATCTCATGGAATTTATGAATGGAATAATTCAATGACTCGCTCAAGATTGACTTGTTACATTACTGGATGAATCCGTGTTTATGAATGAATGATTCAAAGACAAATACATTTTAAACAGACACTTTTCACCACCTAAAAATAGAAGATGTGCAAAAATGTTAATTTTACAACAAGTATCCTGACCTTAAGTATCCAGTTCTGGAATTGGAAAAGATTTTCGATTCCCAGCCCCCTTAGATGCAAGGCTACGTTTACACTGGGGGGTTTTTGTCATAAAATGAAAACGATCCTCGTTCATATTGGCATTCACACTGCGTTTCAGAAAAGATCTTCTCCGCCCACACTACACGACCCTAGGCCGCGTTACGTGACCATTCATGCACACTGTAGCATCATGCTACATAAGACTTTTTACCATCATCGAGTGCTTGTAATAACTTGGCTAATGTGTGTTTTGGCCATGTGATGTTGCTGAAATATGTCAGAACAGTGCTCGTGGAAGAGAGAACACAGGCAGACAGACAGCGCTGGAATCAGCTAATGCTCATCAGTAAATCAGTGGAAATTCATAGAAATGATGATTCTGTCTGAGCCATTCGCTTTAGAACAAACACGCACTAGTGTAGTGTAACACATGAACTTTTTTAGAAGTATTTGCACTAATTTATTGTGTTGGTTACATTTTGTTCCTTTGTGCAGTGGCTCGGGAGTTAAAAACTCAAGACTCACCGTCATGTCGTTCCAAACCCGTAAGACCTTCGTTCATCTTCAGAACACAAATTAATGATATTGTGTTATGAATCCCGAGAGCTCTCTGACCCTCACATAGACAGCAAGGGTCCTTACACGATCAAGGCTCAGAAACATAGCAAGGAGATCGTTAAAATAATCAATGTGACATCAGGGGTTCAACCATAATTTTACAAAGCTACGAGAATCAATTTTTGTGCACAAAGAAAACTAAAATAACAACTTTATTCAACAATTCGTCTCCTCCGCGTCACCCTATAGCACCATTTTGGATCACATACGTAAACAGCATATGCAATGTATGTATGTGGATATGTTGTTTAGGTTCAGATCAAAGCATAAACAACGTAAACAGCATATCTGAATACATGCGTTATTATTTTAACGATCTCCTTGCTATGTTTCTGAGCCTTGATCTGTGTAAGGATCCTTGCTGTCTATGGGAGGGTCAGAGAGCTCTCGGTATGCATCAAAAATATCTTAATTTGAAAAGTTCTTACATGGGTTTGGAACGACATGAGGGTGAGTAATTAAGTGACAGAATTTTAATTTTTGGGTGAACTATCCCTTTAAGAAACTTTGAGTCTGTATAAACCTCAACAAGCTGAAAAAATAAAACCAGTTTTTTTTTTGATACAGTAACGTAATCTTGTTCAAATTGATTTAAAAAACTTGGTATAGAAAAAAGTATCGTTTAGGAACTGGTATCGAAGTCAAGGTATCAGTATCGGTATTGATATTGAAAATGTTTGATCAATGCCCAGCACTACCTGCGGGAGTGACGGCAGACGCGCTGATCTTCTGTCTCCTCTCTCTCTCTCATAGGTTACGCTCTGTTACCCGCCGGCAGGTCCGACCTGTCTGACTCCAGCGAGATCTCCTCCCGCTCCAGCATCGTCAGTAACGGCTCCGTGGACTCCGTGCCCACAGCGCCCACCATCAGCGTCCCGTCAGAGACGCCCGCAAACGCTCCAGCCGACTGCAGTCATCCCGGCACGAGGTACCGTATCCCACAACACCTCAGAGAGTCTCGAGCTAAAGCAGCTTTATCCGAATCACTTCTGCTGGATTCATGATGTGTGTGCTGTAAAATCAGTTTAAGCAAACATTCTCAGGGTTTCGTTAAGAAGGCTTAAACTCAGTTTAAGGCCATAAAAAGAGTTTTAAAGTCTTAATCCACAAATTAAAGCCTCAAATTGGTGCAGAAATTCACAGCATTAAATGTTGCATGCACTGTAAAAATGTATATCTTTCTCAGTATTTTTGTCTTGTTTTCCAAAACAAATGTCTTAACATCCTTAAATCAAGATCCGTTTACTTGAGATGCAATTTGATGATATGAAGTCTTGATTTCTGAGACGTGTTTATGCTCTGCCGTTGAATGAAGTAGATTTTTCTTAGCCCATAAGCAGATATTTGTTCTTGTTTTAATCATAAACCACAACTTCACTTTGATCATTTTCTCATAAAACTCGACTTCTTATTTTGCTTCTCAAGTGAAGTATTAGACATTTACACTGAAAACAAGACAAAAAAAAAGTTATTTCCATATTCTAGTGGTCGGGAGCAGAGTTTTCTTATTTTGTAAAATGATTTAAAAAGTAATGGAGATCTTTTGAAAACTGTATTTCCAAACTTTGAAGCATTGCTAATAAAATACATATTGTGTTCCATTCGATTTATCTCTTACATTTTATTTACTTGGTTTTAAAATGTTTACTTTGGCCTTAAATTCATCTTCATAAAACCTTAAGAAACAATGTTAAATGGTATAACAAAAGTCCTAGCAGATGAAAGTAATAAAGCGTTTCAAAAGAATAGTCCTGGTCTATTTTGGGCTTGTTTATGATTAAAAGTACCACATTATGCAGAACGTTTCTTCGTTTCTGGATAGTATTGGTGTTTTGCTTACACTACAAACTAGTGATGCGCGGATGAGCTAAAACGTCACCCGAATCCGCAGCTTCAAATAAACTATCCAACCGCACGCACCTATATTTTTATCTGATTTGATAACCGCACCCGATCGTCACATTCGGGTTTCATACGGACATGAAAAACCTGGACAAGTCATGAGCAATCTACAAGCCTGGATCGATTTGGAAAAATAAATAAACCCAGAAGGTTTTGGAAAAGTCATGGAAATCTATTTCACAATCCTCTGTGTAATATAATTGTTGAATTATGTCCTGAATTTCAGTGGGGTATTGCGCATATATCACATTACTCATTCCCGCAGCTTTCAACTTTAAAATTACTACAAAACATTTATTCAATATAGCGTATATAGGTTAGATGAGTAAATAAATGCACACAAACCATCAGATCAGTCACTGAAAACAGCGTGAGTGATTCAGCACCGAGTCCTCTGTCTTTGACCGTCTTCTCTTCACATCGGCGCATCTAGAGCTGAACGCTGCGATACAGGACTTTAGCTCACGTTTCGGTGCAGTTGACAGAATTGTACATTTCTTAATCGGTCATTGTTGCATCCTTACAGAAATGTTATTATACACAAAATGATGTCAAAATGGTCGTCCTGGCGAGTATCCGAGGCAGGTTTTGTCTAAAGTTAATGTAAACAGTTCCGAAAGAAAAGTGCATGTGTATCAGTATTGGATTCGTGAAATAGCTCTTGTGACATCAGCCTATAATAAAGCTGTGACGTCTGTCAATAATGTTAATCAAACAACAAAAGACAATTGCTCTTGACTAAATAGCCTAATGTTTTGTTGAATAATTTTAATATGTTAATTTACACTTTATTCAATTTCTGTAGCCTATTTAGAAAATGAAGTTAATATTTATATCATTAATGATTTATCTTATCCACCCGCGACCCACCCGCAAATAATCAGAATGCATCTTTTTATTACCCGACCCGCGGATCATCCGCAGCGCCCGCGGATATAACCACCATCCGCGCATCACTGCTACAAACTGTATTTAATTCAATATAAACTCTGTCCATCACAGGAAGCATGAGAACATTATTTATTGCTTCCATTGCTTTGGATAAAAGCGTCTGCTAAATGACTAAATGTGAATTTAACACATTCAATATACAGATTTTTACTAGTAATGACACAAGATCTTTTAATTTTAAACATTTGATTATCATATCATCCTATATCGCTCAAATGTTAATTTGTGTGTATGGATAAATTAGTATGTAAGCCAATTTGAATTTGTGTGTACAGCGTATATTGAATAAAACATCTACAGAATGTTTTAAATAGTGCTGTCAAATGATTAATTGCTTTCAAAATAAAAGTTTTGTTTACATAATATGTGTGTGTACTGTGTATATATATACATACACACACATGCATGTATATATTTAAGAAAAATATGCTATGTTTATGCATGGAAATACATGTACACATTTTCCATTTATTCATGCATATGTGTCTTAGTGCGCAAACATATATTATGTAAAACAAAACTTTTATTTTGGATGCGATTAATCATTTGACAGCACAAGTGTTAAACGTGCACCATGTTTTGAAGTCGAATGCGATGTATGTTTAGTCACTGTGCTGTTCTTTCATCCCAGCTCATCTTCGGCCCGACACTCTGCCGTGAGGGAGACGGTCTTCACGTGCTCCAGCAGTGCGGAGGAGCTGACGGTGCCCGAGCAAACCTCCATCTCTGAGATGGCCGACAGCGGCCGCGGGAGCTGGACCTCCTGCTCTAGTAACTCCCACGACAACCTCCAGACTCTTCCAGGCCAGCGAGCTCTGGACCTGCTCAACCACCGCCACACGCCCATGTGCGGCCCGATCGCCGAGGTGGAGATCGGCCCGGGTTTGCCCGAGGACAGCTGCTCCAGAGACGGATCTGAGCTCAGTCAGTCCAGACAGAGCTGGACCTCCTCCAGTTCCCTGTCGGACACCTACGAGGGCAGCTACGGCACCATCAAACGCAAGACGCAAGATGAGCAAAGCACAGACGCTTCGTACAAGACGATCACGTCCAGCACGGAGAAGGGGCTCATAGGTGACACCTGCAGATCCTCTCGTTAGATGATAAATGTGCAGCTCTTCTGGCTCGCTTGTGTCTTGGACACTTGTATCAGTAAAAAGATGTCCTACGCTTCCCACAAATAGGGCACAAACTGGTGTCACATAACCATGTGATGCATTTAATCAAAGTGAAATGTGACCATTTCTGGAAAAATTAGTCTCAATGAGCAAATTTAAAAAAAAAATGTATATTTTTATTTTTATCAGAAACATATGTGACCCTGGAGCACAAAAGCAGTCTTAGGTCGCTGGGGTATATTTGTAGTAATAGCCAAAAATACATTGTATGGGTCAAAATTATAGAATTTTTTTATGCCAAAATTTTTTAGGATATTAAGTAAAAATAATGTTCCATGAAGATATTTAGTAAATTGCCTACTGTAAATATATCAAAACTTAATTTTTGATTAGTAATATGCATTGCTAAGAACTTCATTTGAACAACTTTAAAGATGATTTTTGCAATATTTAGATTTTTTTGCACCCTCAGATTTTAAAATCCAGATTTAGCCAAATATTGTCCTATCATAACAAACCATACATCAATGGAAATATTATTTATTCAGCTTTCAGACAATCGACCCTTATGACTGGTTTTGTGGTCCAGGGTCAGATATTTTACTGCAGAAGAAGAAACGTGAGGAGCTCAGGCCGTGTTTTGTGCCCTGTTTGTGTCAAGCGGCTGAGGGTTAATGCAAATCTCCTTGTGTTGTGATTGGTGCAGCTGTGTCAGTGTCTTAGTGAATGTCTTTTTAATTTACATACCCCTTTTTATTTATTAATGTTTGCTTTGTGTCTGTGTATGTGTGTCTGTGTGTTTTGTTTCTTTCTGTGCTCCTTCCCCCTCATCACCACGTCACTTCCTGCACCTCTCTGCCTGCTTCCTGCCAGTGTACTGTGTAACGTCACCCTGCAAAGACGATAGGTTCAAAGCTCCGCCCCCGACTCCGCCGGGCTACCAGGGCCTGACGCTGGGTGACGCGCAGGACGGAGGAGCCTTGCGGCAGACCCACGTAAAGCCGCCCGAGTATAGCGTGGCCTTGCAGAGGTGCAAGCTGCGACACAGCCTGGCCGAGCCGAACCTGTCCAGACCGCCCAGTGTTACTCTCCATTCTCACGCTGATAGTGAGGAGGGTATGTGGTCAAACCCTGCAGGGCAGAGAACACACGTCCGGCTCGCATTTCACCCCTCAATCCCAACAACTACATGGTATTTTACACTACGAAAATACTTCTTATAGGGTTGCATAGGGGTGGAAAATATCCGGTAAATTTCCAGAAACTTTCCCAAAATTCCTGAAAGATTAAAAAAAAAAAAAATCCTGGAAAGTTCCCAAATTTCTGTAATGTTTCTGAGATTTACTGGAAACTTTCCACCTTTTTGCAACCCTACTTCTGCATTATTCTAGTATTTGTTATGAAGCTGATATTAAGGCGGGACACTACACTGTTTTTCATGCATTGGTCAGTTTTGTAATGTGTTGTGTCAGACTAATGTAGGGATGGACAATAACTCAATATCGATATATATCACGATACAATATTTTTCAATAACGGTGATATGATTTTAAACACATTTCTGATATTTCAATATACATTACCCGTGTTTCCCGTACATTAATTAACTTACCACAGTTTGACTTTGTTGAATAAACATAAGCTCTGCTCGTTTCAAGGTCAAAAACATAGACTGTAAAAAAAAAATGGACGTAGTGTCCGTGACGTCACCCGTCGGTTTCTGGAGAGGATTTTTGAAGCTCAAAGTGGGCGGAGCCGGCCGTCGCCATCTTGGCAGCGCGTCACTCCCGGATAATTCGAAAATGGGCAAAAAGAAGGGAGGTGGGTGGAGCTGGTTGCCGAAACCACGCCCGCCTAGCACGACAGTGGTGACGGCAGCGCCAATCCACCTGTCACTCAAGTGGCCACGCCCTTAATTATGCAGAACTTTAAGGCTTAATATAATTTTAACAGATGAGTAATAAAACAATTCACCCCCCTCACAGTAGTCATGAAGGGCAGAATTAGCTATATAGACCAAAACCACTTTTTGTACCAGGCTGTAAACCTACTTTTTTCTGCTGTAAAGTTGGGCAGTTTAACATGGGGAGTCTATGGGACTGACTCCCTTTTGGAGCCCGCCTCCAGCGGCCAGTCGATGAATTACAGTTTCGGTCACCGTGTTGGTTTCCCGAGAGAGAGCGGGAGGTTGCCGCTTGGTCAAAACGCAGCGCGGGGGATTTATATGAATGTATCTTTGAAGGAACCCGACTGTCTTCAGAAAGGTTTTGATTTAATTTTATCTGGTAAAGTAGCGTTCATGAGCGCTGGCAGCGCTGCTTTGTTTACAGCCGTTACCGGGGAAACCTCTGTTTCTGCCGCTCCAAAAGCGCCCCCTGCTGGCAGAGAATGAATTTGCATTTTCAATAATAAGCCCTTCTCCAGCAACATGTTTTTTTGCTGTTGCTCACTCTTTTTTTCTGTTTTCTGCAGCAGCTCTGAGCACTTTTCATGCTCTTTATCCTGACCAAAGCACATTTGTTTCAATCTATAAGAATGATCAGCCTATGTTATAGTTTAGTTCAAAATTATTCATATTAATAAGGTGAGTCTGAGTCTTTTCACATTTCGTATAAAGGCAAAATACAAATAAAAGGTGAGAATTAATTTATTTATACAGTTTTTATTTCTAAAATATATAGATTTATAGGAGGTTTCATAGACTTATACACAGTTGCCAGCCACCACCAGCATTTAAGGTTCATTTAAAAAAAAAACATTTTGAACATAAAGCTGAGAAAATCAAGATTTGAAGCAACACATTATTAGCTGCAAATAAGCCAATTATGTTATGTGTGTGATATTATAGGGAATGCATTATATTTCTGATACATGATAATTCACTGCCTCTTCTTCTGAATCAGTTTCTGGTTCAAACATACTGTATATGGTTGAATGAATCATATTTTGTCACTGTATAGCATGTACTACTTCAGTTAACTGAGTGAAAGAGGAGCAGGTAGGCTGAGCTGGTGTGATTGGGGGGAGGCGGGGCTAATTTGCATATTTATGACTAAATAAGGAAAGGGTATAGAGAAGTGGTTTCTCAACCTTTTTTCCACCGGGCCGGTCCAAGTACAAGTCTCACGGGCCGCACGCGTGTCATTTACATATTACGTTATCAATACAAACCAACCAGATTTATAATATTATTTATAGCCTAAATATTATGATATCTAAACGAGTACATTTATTGAAATAAATAATTCTACTCACCAATAATAAAACACCTGATGCTTTCGGGAACCAATTTAGTGAAATTCAGCACAATGAAGTAGAGATTGTAAGCTACAGTCTGTAAGACGCGCACGGAAGTGTTACTTGACACACAACATTGCAGAAAGTGTGCGTTCACAAATATAGCATATGTTGATCCAAATATGGAAAGAATTTTCTAATTTAATAATCTGAGGTTCTCTCCAGAGATGTTTTGCACATTTCTGTAATAAGGATGATTGCTGCGTAGTAGTTTATGTGTTTCTTTTTACCTGAACATCTTTAAGTGAGTGGGGGGGCAATCCGAAAGTAAGTCCAGCGCTCTCTTCACCGCTGATGCGGAGACTATTCTTGTTTGAATGCGTTTCTTCGCTGGCTTTATCCACATTGCGGGCCGTGGGTGGAGAACCACTGGTTTAGAGCCATTTTAAGGCTTGAAGCAATTAATTTCACTGTACTTATGTACACCAAACTATAGTTGTATTCCTATCTATATTTTGAAGGGTTGTTCATATGTCTTTCACCTACTATGGTGAAGTAGAAGTGCTTTACAATGTAAGGGACCGTTCACATAGAAAGCGTCTAATGCGAGACGCAGCGCTCAGTAGTGTTGGGGATATACTCCATACTCATAGCCCTGTGAGATCGCCGATACACGATATTATCATGCTCATTTATTTCATTATTTACTTACTAAGTGTTATAGCCGGAGAGTGAACAAACTCCAGGGTACGGCTAAAAGCAGCCTAACATTAGTGTAATCTGTTAGAAATGAAGAGGCACGTCTCGGGTCAATCAGGGCTAGTACTCTCCTCGTGTGTTTGCATAATGATGCATTTACAAGTTAATGACCACACGTATCATTATTAAAGTTCACAACGTTTCTGCAGATCAAATATAACACGGATAACATTAAATAAAATAAAAAAATCATCAGGTTAGATATTGATTAGTTATTACTCAAACCCCATACCTGTCCGTCTGTCTCTCATATCCGCCATGTTTGTAGTTTTTTAACACTTTTTATGCATGTTTATAGTTTTACTCGAATCCTCGTCCAACGCTCAATGTGTTGTGGGCAATATTAGTTATCCGAGTGCGCATCGATCTACACTTTGAGTTCTAGCCGGAAGAAGTAGACCGTCCAGGAATCTTTAGCATACTCATTTCAACATACTGTGATTTGGCACATACTAATTCTATTTTTGGTATTTAATCAATGTGACATCAGGGATTCAACCGTAATATTACGAACCTACGAGAACAATTTTGTACTCAAAGAAAATAAAAATAACGACTTTATTCAACAATTCGACGTCACTCTATAGCGCCATTTTGGAGAGTATCACATACTATTTTTTACTATTTAGGATGGATAGTATGCAAATTGGGACCAGCAACTGTCTTAAAAACACGGTGCTCATGTGTGAAATGCTAGAAAAGATGCAAGACTCAAGCACAATGGTTATACACATCCATCTAACGTGTTTACATAACAAACTATGGAAAAATATCACATTGAATGGCCCCCAAATGATATGTTTTTCAAACTAATCACGTGAATGAGCCGGTCGTCGTACAAAATAGGCTTTATTTTATGCAAAGTATTTACTTACATTGGGGTGAAATGTGGCCTGGATGTGTTTGAGTGCCGTCGGGTGTGAATAGTGTTGTTGATGAAGTGCTCAGTGCAGACCAGCAGTGATTGTCCTCCTGTGTGTTTCAGATGAGCAGGTTTCTGCTGTTTGACCGGACGCTCCAGGTTCATGCCAGAGAAGGTACTCTTCAGGTCTGCAGCCACAAAATCTTGATCATCGACCAACTCGAGACGGACGTTTTCAGTGACCGGTGAAGAAAGATCTCTCAGAGATGAAGCCGCACATCTCTCCAAATGCTTCATTTAAGCTACATCTTGATTTTCACCCACCTGTCATGCACTGTTCTCCATCCGCTCCGTTCCTCTCGGCGAAGCATCACACCGTGCACACAACACAGATCAAATATGCTTCAGAGACAGCGCTCTATGGTACTTTAACGATGCACTTCTGGTTTGTTTGTGAAGTCGAACGAGCTTTGTGAGATCAGGACGGTTCGTTCAGCATCTGACGTGTTTACACACACTCTCGGTTTACAGTGTTTCTTCACCGTGCTGCGTCTGCCTGTTTTTTACGCAGTAAGGATGCGTCGTCTGATTTGTACAGTCTCAGATATTGGATTTGCTACTCCTGCCGTTGTACATAGTGAGTGAGATCGATACTGCTTGTCAAGGGAAATATATTTATATGCTAGATGTGCATTTCATTCCTTGTTAGCTCATGCTCTTTGGACGGGATATTTTGTATAGAATGCAAATGTTTTAATAGTCGTTGCTGTCTGTAAGCAAACAAATAGATTTGTACATGAACTAAATCTTAGATGTATAGGGTTGAAATGAAACAAATACATGTATTATATTAAGGGACATAACTGGAGTATTACATTTTGATCATTTTCCCGTCTGGATGCTTTTCTTGTTATTTTTAGTACGTGTTGTTTTGTTATGAACAGCATTGGTTGTATTAATGATGTAAGCATAACGTTTTTTTTTACTGTGTTTTGTTGTAAATGAATGTTTCCGATCATGTACAGCTGAGAAGAGAGTCCACTATATAAACTGTATTTTCACTATTTTGTTGAAATAAATCTGGGGTTGTGGCTGCTCCTGTTACCGGGCAGAAGTTATTTGTTTCTCTAAACTCTTGGTTCAGTGTTACTGGATCGACTGCTACAGACCATCATTTCAGACCACCTCATCTTTCTACTTTTTGTTCATAAATACCCTGAAACATGAGGATTTCATATTAAGTCAGTATTTGTGTCTCAGCGGCACCGGAGCTAAACCAGCACGATTGAAGATGATCCTACATCAACACAGCAGCTACTTTTGAGCGTAGTAAGTTGTTCACTTTAGTTTCATATTTTAATATTAAGTTTAATAGTTTAATATTTAGAGGTCTTCTTTCTGGCTCTAGAAGAGGAAGGCTGGATTTCCGGCACACATGATCACACATTAATGTGATGCTGGGGTTAGAGCCTTTAAATTGGAATAAATCATTTATTAATAAATAAAGGACAGAAAATGATAATAGATATTTTTGAATAAACTGAAAATGCATTTACCAATATTAATATTACATTATAGTGCAGGTTCTTAATATTTGACTTCAATTAATGTTTATTAGAAGTATTACATTCTCATCTGTATTTGTAAAGCTAGTGTAATTCTTGAATCCAGAGTTAAATGTAGTATTAGTAAGATCATGACAAAAAACATGCTCCTCATTACCATGCTTTTATGCTTTCTATAACAACATGAACAATAAAACTAATATGACTACTTATGATAATTGTACAATAAATAAAGCTGCAAGCTGCAATTAACCCTTTAAAACATGAATAAATGATTAAAAGGATGAGTAGAAGTAGGCATCACAATAAATACATACATATAAGTGAACAACACATGAGAACGTGTTGTTCTAACAATCATGTAGACTATTTACAGGCGGTGAACCCACGTATTGCCATCTCAACAGCTGTGCCAGTTCTGCAGCTGTATTCTAATGAAGCAACTGACCCCCGCGTCCACCTTCCCCTGTCTCTGCCGTCCATCATCGCTGCAGTCAGACTGAATCTGATCATGGATGGGAAAGGGACATCGAGTGACACATCTGCCTCATCACCTTACAGAACCCTGCGCAGTTCCTTTCGACCGCAAGCACTCCTGTGCACAAATCCAGAAATCATAACATCA
Organism: Schizopygopsis malacanthus; assembly: GCA_027474115.1. NCBI lineage: Eukaryota > Metazoa > Chordata > Actinopteri > Cypriniformes > Cyprinidae > Schizopygopsis > Schizopygopsis malacanthus. The sequence continues at coordinate 2,563,361 of CM049884.1, read as the reverse complement.
TCGGTGTCATGAGTGCCCATCGCCTCCCTCTGTGGGCAAAATCACTGTCAGCTACCAACTTGCTACTGTTATTCTGCCCTATTATTCCCAACAAAGGATAAATGAATCTATGCCACAAGCTGGTTTTTCACTCAACTACAGCTGATTTTTTATTTAATTCTTTACTTCAGAAACCATTTTTTGACCTCTCTTAATGTCTTTTTTATTTTCTCCTCTGATTTAAATCTCCTAGCAAAATCTGTCGCTCCAAGTCCATATTAATTCAATGAAGTGCAGAGATGAGGCTCTCATCATTTCTCTCTCTCTCTCTCTCACACACACACACCACACACACACACACACACACGCACGCACGCACGAACGCACACACACACACTCACGCACGCACGCACGTGCACACACACACACACACACACACACACACAGAGAAACAAACAACTTTAATGTTTTTACTTTATAAATGGTAACAGTTAGGATTATGTCCAAATAATCCATACAGCCAAATTCTTGGAAAGTTCTTAGTTTTAAAATAATTATTCTAGTTTTTCAATACACACACCAGTTTCATCCATACCACAGATGACACAAACATGTGTCACTTTTGAAATCTATTCTATCATTAACTCTAGATTGGATTCAGTGAACCCCTTTCTCTGATCACCACCCCGGCTGATTCAGCAGGCCATGTGATCGATTTAGAAATAAACCAAGACATATTTCACCTTTTTGTTTGCGTAAGTCATTCCTTGTGCTTTTCAAAATAGTTTTTTAGTTTTCCTGACACTTGTTTTCATTGTAGAAAGTCTGTTTTTCAAAAGAGGACTTCTCTAATCTAGCACTTTCCAGGTGCCCAAGGCTGCAGAGGCATACATTTTAGGGTTTGAATGAGTTTCACACACACTATCTCATCCTGTAGCATCTCCCTTCACCAGTACTTCCTCCTGTATTCTCTTTTCGTAAGTGCAGTAACGTAACACCGTCATTAATGAGTGCAGTAAGTGCAGTAACACCGTCATTAATTAACCCTCTGGGGTCCGAGGTGATTTTGGGGCCCTTGAGATGTTTTGACAAGCCCTGACATTTGTGCTTATTTCAGCTACCTATACTATTGGCCAACATGTATTTATTTGTTTGTATTCAGCACAAACTGTGCTATAATAATATGTGAGCAAGATTAATGTATATGTTTTATTTTTTAAAAGATGCGTGATTAGTAAGTTTTTTTGGGGGGTGGCTGAAATAAGGTTATAAAACACATACTGAATAGTTCTCAGGCTTCGTAATCAGGCTAGAATATTCATGTCAAAATGATGTGAAAATAATCTTGCTTACTCATTGACAGAAAATAATATGTTGATTTGAATTTTGTAAGACGTGTTTTGTGATAGACAAGCTTTATGCGAGGGAGTATAGTATATTAAGTGATTCTCACCTGAGAGATAAAGGCCTCCACTAATAGACCATAGAGACAGGTAAGAGAGAATGTGAGGCATTTTTATTATTATTTGTATTTTATTTACAACACAGTATGATCAAAACATTCATAATGAAAGTCAAAGACACATTATTAAGCACACTGATCTTACCACGGAGATGTGAACAGACTTTGAATCATTCCTGCAACAGAGTCTGTTCAACAAGTGAAACCATAAATCATACCTGACATGTACGTGTGTTATTAAAGTGTTTCTACTTCTTTCCATCGATTCAAGAAGAAAAAAACATAATCAGAGGAAAACCGTTTGAAGAGACTCAAGTGAAAGTCAGCAGGATTCATCTGTGGTGCAAGTATCTGATTCAATAACAATAAAAAATACAAACATTTGTGAGTACGATAATATCAGGAGCATCTGTATATATATATATATATATATATATATATAAATATATATATATAGAGAGAGAGAGAGATTTTGTAGTCAGAGACTCACGCATGCTTTATTATTCGTAAAAAAAGGGCATTTTATTTCTGAGAAACAAATTATTATTGTTTAGCACATTATTAAAATCTAGTTTTGAACAGATGCTATTAATAATAAACATGGTCTAAACATACTTAGACTCGAAGCATTCATCATGTTACAGTGTACACTAATATTACTTTTATTGGTTTATATTATATAGAGCATGAAAACATCATCGCGCCGTAAGAACTATTTACTCTACACAGTCAGTAACCGACATTAATTTGGCCTTAAGTTCTTCAAAATGCACCTGGCTCTCATACTGTACTGTACATGGCAGAATAGCTTACAAAAAATAAAAAGTAATTTCTTAAAATGTTTTATTTAGGATATAAAATATTTAATCACGTACGGTAACCCATATTGTTTACTCTCCCTGAAAAACTCTCACGAGCAACATACACGTTCATCCCAACACTCCTCCAGAGCAAACTAACCCAGCTCTCTGTTCCTAGCTCTATCTGTCAATGGATCACCAGCTTTCTGACAGACAGGCAGCAGCTAGAGAGACTGAGGAAACTCCTGTCAGAAAGCTGCATCATCAGAACTGGTGTCCCCCAGGGCTGTGTTCTCTCCCCACTGCTCTTCTCCCGCTACACCAACGACTGCACATCTAAAGACCCCTCTGTCAAGCTCCTGAAGTTTGCAGATGGCACCACACTGATCGGCCTCATCCAGGACGGAGACGAGTCTGCTTACAGACAGGAGGTTAAGGAGCTGTCTGTCTGGTGCAGTCTTAACAACCTGGAGCTTAACACGCTCAAAACTGTGGAGATGACCGTGGACTTCAGGAGAAACCCCCCGGCTCTCCCCACACTCACCATCATGAACAGCACTGTGACTGCAGTGGAGTCATTCAGATTCCTGGGATCCATCATCTCTCAGGACCTGAAGTGGGACACTCACATCGACTCAGGCCCAGCAGAGGCTGTTCTTCCTTCGCCAGCTGAGGAAGTTTAACCTGCCACAGGAGCTGCTGAAACAGTTCCACTCATCCGTCATCGAGTCTGTCCTCTGCACATCAATAACTGTCTGGTTCAGCTCAGCTGCAAAATCATTGTTTCATTGTAGAAAATCACCTGCTAGTCTGTTTTTTCAAAAGATGACTTCTCTAATCTATGGGGATGTTTTTGAACTTTTGCCATCTGGCCGGCGCTGCAGAGCCACAAATACCAGGACAGCCAGGCCCAAGAACATTTTCTTCCCCCAGGCAATCCACCTTATGGACAGTTAAATGTTCCCCCATTATGCAATAAAAATGTGCAATAACCTTATATTTGTTACCACCTCCATCCTAGCACATGCCTGCATCTCTTTCTATTCTATTCCATTCTACACTCTATAGCACAACTGTGCATACATACAATGTATTTATTTGTCTTTTTTTTGTCTATTTATATTTACATATGTGTATTTTTTATTCTCATCTTATTTTTGTTGTCTGTGTGTTGTTTTTGATTTCTGTCTTTTCTTTGTTTCCTGTGTTTACAGTGTTCACAGTAATCTGTCCACGGGTCTCCGGAGGTGGCTTGTTTAGTTTACTGTGTGGTGACGTGCTGAAATCGCGTTTGGTCTCGTACTGTATCGCGTCTCTTGTCAGTGTCAGCGCTTGCTTGGCCATTTATTGTGATAAACGGGAAAGTGTGTTCAGTGGAATTCAAATAGTGATTTGTTAGACGGGTTTAAAAAGGTTAATATACCGCGGCAGTGGTCACGTGAAGACCTCCTCGTGTGAAGACCAAAGAGTGTAAAGACCATCGACTCTACCGTGTGACTCCACACCGGCGAGGGGTATAAGTATCACTTTTTATTTATCTTCTTTCCTACTACTTGTTTCACTTCTATTTTAGTTTTTATAACCAATTCTTACTATGTGTAATTTGTTTTTTGTTAGCATGTGTTTTTGACAGTGTTCTTTTTTTTTAGGATTATAAACTACTGCCGTTTGATTTGTTATATATTTTAATTTTAGATAAATTATGAATGAATTTATTATATCTTTATGTATTTTCTTAAGTTTTAGTTTTATTTAATTTGAGTTATTTTAGTAACGTTACTTCAACATACTACATGGAAATGAAATCACATATATATGTGTGTTTGGCTTAGTGTTATGTTTGAATAATTTTTATACTCATACATTTTGTTGTTTTAATATTTTGAATTGTTTTTTAGCTTTATTTTTTGTTTTCATTTAAATGTTTAGTTTTGAAATGTTGTTGTATGCATTTATCATTTTATTTAATTTCTTCATTTTCTTAAATGTGTATATATAGTTTTTATAGAGTTTTAACTTATAGTTTTAGTTACTTGTTCTTATTTGTAAGTCTCTTTGGATAAAAGCATCTGCTAAATGACTAAAAGTAAAGTAAAGTAAAGTTGTTTCTGTGAACTGGAAGCTTAAAAACAAAAGACACAAACAAATTCCTTGTGTGTGCAATCATACTTGGCAATAAAAGCTCTTTCTGACTCTGACGTGTCTTTTTTTCACTCCACCCATTCAGTTAAAAATAGACATATTGTCATATTCTTCACTGCACGGCCACAACAAGGACAGAGAAACTGCACAGAAGCAGAGAAAGAATTGAAGACATACATAGACGATTTGCAAGTGGACATTCAGGTTAGTTAAAAGATATGATTTCATTAAACTTCATGCAAAACCAACAGAGATATTTTGTGTGTAGAACTAGGGGCGACTTAACCAATAAGCGAGGTAAGCGGTCGCTTGGGTCCCCGTGGAGTCAGGGGCCCTGTCTGATATTAGCGAAACATATGCAGCGTTGAGCGATGTAGCCGTTCTCAGTCATATCCGCTGATTTCTTCAACGCAGTGACCAGAAGTGTTCAAGTTAGAATACACTTACCGATCAAAGTGTCGAGTTTTTGTCAAGTGCTGAGTTCTGCAAGGCCAGGAATCATCTCACTATAACAAGATGTAAATCAGAGATTCATTGTGCAGTGTAGAGATTATTAACTGAACGTCGTGAGAACACAATGCATTGAAGTGCGTCACAGCTATAGTGATTATGAGGAGCATATTCTAGACTCAGAACAGAGATATTCACCTCAGTAAAGAAAGTATTGTGTTTCAAGTCACACTTTTATTTATCTTGATGTTTCTAACCGACTCTCTTGTGTGCTTCTCCGATGCGTAACGAATGCAATGACTGGAGATCTTCTCTTAATAATAGGTTTCATTTTCGATGTGTTTCTCGGAAACCCTGCAGCAGGGCGTCATGTATTACTTATATGTATATCATGTATACGTCATGTATGTTTAACTTATTTTTTTTTTAGACTATTCGAAATATTTACAGTAATTAAACTAAGTAAATGTATTTTGCACCTTTATATATCATGATAGTAATCTATAACGGGCGATGGGCAAATTAGCATTCTATGGTAATATCCATTTTTCTGTCCCTATAGCGTTTACAGAAAGATTACACTTTAAAAATATTTTAGGGTTATGATTGCTTAATATTTTATTATGAAACAATATGTTATTTGAGCAGTTACACCTCCTTGTGGCGAGAATGGTTTTTGAATTGAATAAGTAGAATTTCAAGCTTGGCCCGACAGCCATGTACAGAGGAACAGTGCTTTATTTTGAACTCCAAAACTGTTTTATACTATTTAAAATACAATAATGTATTCATAACTATTCATATGATGTCAATGACATTTCATATGAAGCTTTTAGTTGAACTCACTGGTGTGGCCTGCTTTATTGTTGTGAATTGTAAAAAAAAAAAAAAAAGAATACAAATGCATTGAACTATACTTAATTTAGTGAGTATACCACGATTGATAAAATGTGGATTGATAACTTGCTAAAGATATTTTGTAAAATGCATTTTTCATGAAAATTGTCAATGGTCTTATAACCTATTGTCACTGGTATCATCTGACCTTCCTTACGGGGAAATAAATACACACACAAAAAAAAAACCTGTCATTTATGTGTATTCATAAAATCAAAAGGTAATCTAATAATGTGGACTAATTTTAAATGTTAGAAAAATAAATGATTTTAAGACATTGCCATACCAAAAGTGGACGTTTCAGAATAACACATTAACTATGCATCAAATCCGTATTTTTTAACTTAAGTACCATCTGTGGGTGTCATATGCCTTAATATTTTTAATATATTGTATTTAACGTTAATTTAATAATTCAAAAAAACTTTGTAAGTTACTAATTATAACACTTTCACTGTACAGAAACACAGCAAAGGACATTTACATGACATTATCAAATATAGTTATCATTTCATTATCAAGACTTCCATCTCAAAACTCTCATCATAATTCCTGAGCTGTTTGAATTATGAGTCAGCGAGCGCGATTCCTGAACTCACCTGACTCATCTGAATGCCTCTGATTGGTCACTGCATTCATAAGCTCAACAGAATTGTCTGTGATTGGTTGTAATGCGTCTGTCTCTGACTCAGCGCCTGGGAACGCAGATTTGAATTTAGCTGCTGATGATTTGACGCACTGAACGTTCTAATCATGAACGATACAACGTGATTGTATCAAATATAACAAATATTATTCGGCTAATTTGGTCTTTTGGAAGTTGTTTCAAAATTTATTTGGCTCAGAATCTGATGGTGCACGTGCCTCACTTTGAATGGGCATGACGCCTCTGTCATACAGTCTTCAGAACACCTGAAACATGGAATGAGTTGCCTGGGATTAATCTATGTTTGTAAAAAGATTGGAAAAGTTTACAATTTATTAAATGGAAAAGTGCAAGCGTTTTTTTTGATAATGACTTCATTTGTGATCTGAAAAACATAATGTAGCCAAATTTGGCTTTAGAACAGAATCAGGTTGACTAATTACTGGCTGTAAAACTAATTACTGGCTGTAAAGGTACAAATAAACTATAAACTGGAGCGAGTGAACAAAAGGGTTAAGTCACCTTTATTTATATAGCGCTTTTAACAATACAGATTGCCTCAAAGCACTTTACAGTCTCAAATTGGAGGATAGAGTGTCAGAAATGTATAATAATAATACGATTAAACACTCAATTTTCAGCTAAATGAATTTCCTTATTGAATTCAGAGATGACATTGTCTAGCTTATTTTAGTTTAATAATATCTGTGAAATCAAATTGACGATAATCGCTAGCTCACCTGTGTTAATGATGATTGAGCCTGGTCTGTTTGTTTGTATTAGCATGAGAAGGCAGATTGGGTTTCTGTTGCTCAGCACAAATATCACAACTGTTGTTAATTAACTCAATAATACAAAACAACAAGAAAGCAGTTCTGTCAGGACCACTATCGTCAAAGATGATTGACAAGTAGCATACAGTTTGGATTGGCAGTATGGCTCTGTTCTGGGCCTGGCATAGATATGTTTTTGTGGTAAGTTTGATTTGAGCTTGTAATGGTTGATTGAGTTTGCCGGAGTTTGATACCGCGGCTCCCCCTCACGACACTACTGAAGCCATAACCCCCCCCACCTAGAGAAACAGAACAGAACCAACATAAATGTACTGCAGATATCATTACTGTTCAATCATTTAATGTACACATTTTAGAAATGAGAAATCAGAAGTCCAAATTCTTACTGGATGAGAGGAGTTGGGGATGGAGGAGGGTCATTAGCTATTGAGTAACACGAAAGCTGCTGATAAGACCTTATATAGGAAAACTGAGATCGGTGTTGTATTCATATATACTGCAAAAAATAAAAAAAGTTGAGCCACCTTACAGTTTTAAGTTAATCAGCTTCAGCAGATTTTTGAGTTTTCTCAACTTGTTGTTTTAAGTTTATACAACTAAACGTTGAGAATCTCCTCAACTTTTTTTTTTACAGTGTAGGAAGACGTAAAGCTGAGAGTCAGCTGATGCAAGCGTGACAAACGTGACCTGCCAGAACTAACCTTTTCTGCTGTTTTTACTGAATACATCAGTCCACATTATTTTAAATACATTTGGTTTATCTTTTCATACTTTATTGTCCTATTCTGTCACCAGTATTTAAACCAAAACAGAATCTTGTATTTTTTAAATGTCACCAGGTGCCACTGATAATTATTGAATTATTTGTTAATTTATTTTAATAACAAGATCAAATTAAACTATAAGAGAGCTCTAAAAGTCAAATTTGAACGTGCAACAGTTCAACTGAGGACAGTTCACTTATAATGTGTCCATCATTACTCACCCTTGTGTTGTGGACTTTCTCGTGTTAATATTCTTTCTTCTGTGGAACACAAAAGAAGAAATGTGGAAAGCAAAGATTAATGGAGGACATCAGTTTTCGCTGAATAATGGTTTACTTGACTTAGGAATATTTAATGACTTCAGAAGATTTAGAGTCATTTACCATACAAAGCACTTTAAAGGGGTCATATTTTACTTTTAAAAACATTGTATTTCACCACAGGAGGTTATGGATTTTGACATCAGAATAGACATCTGCAATGTACAGCAGTAATGCATTTACAAGCTAATTAAAGTGACATGTTCTCTTTCTCAGACCAGGAACATCTCTGGAAACAGATGGATAATCAGGAAGAGATGAAAGGACTGATACAAGATATTGCTAGAGAAAGTTTGTGCTCAAATGTTGGTAAATATTAAGCCATTTTTTAAACCATTTCAAGTAAAAAGGTAAATTATATGTACAGTGTATATATATATATATATATATATGTGTGTGTGTGTGTGTGTGTATATGTATATATGTGTATACTAGGGGTTGAACGACTTCTGATTTTTTTAAGTCGACTTTTATGTGATGAAAGTCAAGTCGAAGTCGACTAGTCGCTGATGACATCATTAATGAACAAATAAGTCTGGAGATGTGACAAACACCTTGTGCACATATATTAAATATGACACAGCGCTGCACACATACTATTGCATCTATAACAGCTTATATCAGCTGAATATCAGTTATTTAGTCTTTGGGTCGTTATATTTATCACAGATTCCTGCTCGTTCTAAATCAGATACAGATAAGTAGTACAGTAAAGATTAGTGAGAGTAGTACAGTAAAGATTAGTGCATTAGTGAGAGCGGTTGCATGTGAATTAATTCTACATGGCAGCGTCTCTCTACTAGTAGTGAAGCTGTGGGATTTAGTTATTAAGAAATATATGCTTGAACTTTTCAGTTTCTAAGCTATTTTACCCAGAAATCACAGAACAGTGTTGAAAATACATTTCCACGCTGAATGATTCTGTGCGCGCAATCTACGCATGATGTATTGTATGCGCTACTGTCTGTAGCTATGTGTGTGTGATCTGCGCGTGATGTATTGTACGCGCTATCGTCTGTAGCTATGTGTGTGTGATCTGCGCGTGATGTATTGTACGCGCTACTGTCTGTAACTATGTGTGTGTGATCTGTGTGATGTATTGTACGCGCTACTGTCTGTAGCTATGTGTGTGCGATCTGCACGTGATGTATTGTACGCGCTACTGTCTGTAGCTATGTGTGTGCGATCTGCGCGTGATGTATTGTACGCGCTACTGTCTGTAGCTGTGTGTGCGATCTGCGCGTGATGTATTGTAAGCGCTACTGTCTGTAGCTATGTGTGTGCGATCTGCGCGTGATGTATTGTACGCGCTACTGTCTGTAGCTATGTGTGTGCGATCTGCGCGTGATGTATTGTACGCGCTACTGTCTGTAGCTATGTGTGTGCGATCTGCGCGTGATGTATTGTATGCGCTACTGTCTGTAGCTATGTGTGTGCGATCTGCGCGTGATGTATTGTACGCGCTACTGTCTGTAGCTATGTGTGTGCGATCTGCGCGTGATGTATTGTACGCGCTACTGTCTGTAGCTATGTGTGTGCGATCTGCGCGTGATGTATTGTACGCGCTACTGTTTGTAGCTATGTGTGTGCGATCTGCGCGTGATGTATTGTACGCGCTACTGTCTGTAGCTATGTGTGTGCGATCTGCGCGTGATGTATTGTACGCGCTACTGTCTGTAGCTATGTGTGTGCGATCTGCGCGTGATGTATTGTAAGCGCTACTGTCTGTAGCTGTGTGTGCGATCTGCGCGTGATGTATTGTAAGCGCTACTGTCTGTAGCTGTGTGTGCGATCTGCGCGTGATGTATTGTACGCGCTACTGTCTGTAGCTATGTGTGTGCGATCTGCGCGTGATGTATTGTACGCGCTACTGTCTGTAGCTATGTGTGTGCGATCTGCACGTGATGTATTGTACGCGCTACTGTCTGTAGCTATGTGTGTGCGATCTGCGCGTGATGTATTGTATGCGCTACTGTCTGTAGCTATTTGTGTGCGATCTGCGCGTGATGTATTGTAAGCGCTACTGTCTGTAGCTGTGTGTGCGATCTGCGCGTGATGTATTGTAAGCGCTACTGTCTGTAGCTGTGTGTGCGATCTGCGCGTGATGTATTGTACGCGCTACTGTCTGTAGCTATGTGTGTGCGATCTGCACATGATGTATTGTACGCGCTACTGTCTGTAGCTATGTGTGTGCGATCTGCGCGTGATGTATTGTACGCGCTACTGTCTGTAGCTATGTGTGTGCGATCTGCGCGTGATGTATTGTACGCGCTACTGTCTGTAGCTATGTGTGTGCGATCTGCGCGTGATGTATTGTACGCGCTACTGTCTGTAGCTATGTGTGTGTGATCTGCGCGTGATGTATTGTACGCGCTACTGTCTGTAGTTATGTGTGTGCGATCTGCGCGTGATGTATTGTACGCGCTACTGTCTGTAGCTATGTTTGCGCGATCTGCAAGTGATGTATTGTATATCCTACTGTATGTAGCTATGTTTGTGTGATCTACGCGTGATGTATTGTATGCGCTACTGTCTGTAGCTATGTGTGTGCGATCTGCGTGTGATGTATTGTACGCGCTACTGTCTGTAACTATGTGTGTGCGATCTGCGTGTGATGTATTGTACGCGCTACTGTCTGTAGCTATGTGTGTGCGATCTGCGCGTGATGTATTGTACGCGCTACTGTCTGTAGCTATGTGTGTGCGATCTGCACGTGATGTATTGTACGCGCTACTGTCTGTAGCTATGTGTGTGCGATCTGCACGTGATGTATTGTACGCGCTACTGTCTGTAGCTATGTGTGTGCGATCTGCACGTGATGTATTGTACGCGCTACTGTCTGTAGCTATGTGTGTGCGATCTGCACGTGATGTATTGTACGCGCTACTGTCTGTAGCTATGTGTGTGCGATCTGCGTGTGATGTATTGTACGCGCTACTGTCTGTAGTTCATGCTCCTATTTGCTCTTACCTGCTTCAATAAATAAATAAAGTGGTCATATGGAATTGTATCACTGGACTCTGTGTTCTTATAGACATCCCAAACATTTCTAAACCCTAACTTCATTAGCAAAATGTATTACTGACCTTTGTCACTGTCACCTCTTGGCTTGCTTGTTGGGGACACCTAATATTTAGCAATATTAGGGACTAGATCGTACAGACACTATTGGATGGAACGGAGCTGGATTATGGATGGCTTAACAGCTTCTTTCTTTTAACGTTTTTATTTACAGCATAATCACAATAGGATGTTTATTAACTTATTGGGAGAAAAACAGTGGTTCTATGTGAAATCAGACATTGAGCACCCCCATATAGCAAAAATGGCATGATCCACATTTCATAACACACCCCATCGACGCATTGAATCTTTGACTACTCAGAGTCACCCCTAGTAGATTTGATTATTTACATCACTTACCTTCATCTACACCACTACATACATGACTCACTCAGATGTCTGTTTCATGTTGTGATGTGCTCAGCAATACTTAGCAAAGATTTTCCTGTCAGATGTTAAATAGACATTATTAACCTCCGTGAAGTTTACACCCCATAAAAATAAATAATCTCCAAAATTATGCCATTCGTTTGTGCTGATTTGTGAAGCAAAAACAAACATTTATGCTGGTTTGGAGTTTGAGATTTACATTTTCCTATAGTCTTAAAGATGTATATGGTTTATGTAAATCCACTTTGGAGACGTACGTGTACTTACTGGAGCTCTCCTGTTAGCTATACATAATAAAACAACATCATAAATATACTATACTGTGTAGCATTTTTACACCTTCAACAATTAAACAGTTTACAGTAGTTCAACAAATGCAATTTTAAAGATTTAAGGATGTAGCACTGATCACTTCTGTATTTTCTTCGATATATTGATCTCTGTTTCCACTGAATCTAGGTCTGTCTCTGTCAGAAAGAGATGCATTAGCGAGAACACTATTGCGCTAATTATGAAGGCTATATCTTTAACACCAAGCATTTCTGCAGACTCTGTTGATCTTCTCCTGGATTCATTTAACTCAAAAGTTAAGAATGTTATTGATGATATTGCTCCAGAAAAAGTCAGCAAGACGACTGGCAGACAAAAATCATCTTGGAGAAAATCAACAGCTGTTCAGATTATGAAAAGACAATGAAGAAAAGCTGAGTGGATGTGGCGGAAGACAAAACTTGAAATTCACTGTAGCATCTATAAAGACAGCCTTCATGCTTTCAATGTGGTCTATCCAAAGCTAGACAGACCTACTTCTCAAACCTTATAAACAGTAACTTTAACAACACTCGCACTCTTTTTGCTTATGTGGAGAGACTAAACCCCCCAAGTCAGATTCCCAGTGAAATGCTCTCCAACAGCAAATGCAATGAGTTTGCTTCCTTCTTTTCTGAGAAGATCAATAATATCAGAAAGGAGATTGGCACATCTTCTAGTTATGCAGAGGTCACATGGATTTGACCGCAATTTCAAAAAGAAATGACTATGTCTTTTTTTAAAGCAATTGATAACAAAATTTTGGAAGAAAAAGTACAGCACCTTAAATCAAGTTCTTCCACACTGACTGAATCATAATTTCTCTTTGATTCTTGTCTTATACACAGAGACACTGTCATGTTAGAATAGAAAAGGGTCCTGCCAAACTGTTACTATAAAATTAGAAGCACACAATTCCCTAGAATATCATTATACGCTTACACATTAAGATTTGTACTCATGGAAATGACTAAAGTAGTCAAACCTTTCATTCGAAGGGGGTGACCCAATACTTTTGGCAATATAGTATATATATATATTTTTGTATTTTCATGGTCTATTATTGGAGTAGTGTCACCCGGGTGGGAGTTTTAACTCCCATTATTAATAATTGCCTAAATAACAAAAAATAATTCAGTCTATGCAGAGACATATAGAGCAGGGAAATCCCCCATCTCCCCACCCTCTGAATATTACGTATCATAACGAAACTACGTGTAAACGTTATTTGGCGGTTTTTAATTGGGAAAAGCAGCTGTTATTTAGCATTCGAATAACTATGGATAAACCTCAAACTATAGATGAAGGATTGGAGATTAATTTAATTTACAAATAAGGTATACTTTTAAATCGACACCTGCCACGGTGTTTTCCCCTTTGAGTGTCCTTTAAAAACGATGTGGAGAGGAGAGGAGAGGAGTGGAGTGGAGTGGAGGGGGGGGGGGGGTGGTCTTAAACTTAGCACTCAGCATACTCGGTTAAAAAAGTCACAGCTTGCCACTGGCTTATATATTAGGAAAGAATACGTTTTCGGACACAGCGTGTAATCCCTTTTAGCGTATTCTCTCAGTAAAGCAAGTAAGTTTGTAAAGCGTGTCCGTCATTCTTCTTCCCCAATTTCCCTCCTATCAGAATATATTACAGTGGCGACGAGGATAAAAAGGATTATATTTAAGGACTGTTAGTGGCCGAGAAACACAGTGTTGCTCTTGTCGAAAAAAAAAAGGTACAAGGCACGAGTGAAAACGCTGCTAACATGGCAGCAATGCAGTTTGGCCGAGGCTGAGTTAAAGAGTAGAATAATAGATCAGTTAGTTGAGCTAAATGTTCTTCTGACGTCAAGAGTTGTGATGGATGAAACTGCCGGTCTTTTAAGCCCTAGTGACATGGCAATGGCTTCTTTCAATTTGGGAGATGTGGGCAGTGGCAGAACTAACGTTGAAGCAGAGGCGGAGGCCGAAGCGGATGCAAAAGCTGGCTTGCCACCATTTGACCCATTATCTCCTCTTTCTTTCGATTCTAGAGACGATGCGCGACTGAAAGTTCGCTTGGCTCGTCTCCATTATGATGCGCAGGAGCGTACTCGGACACGTCAGGCTGAAATGGATCTACGGTTGCAGATACGCAAATTGGAAATCGAGGCTGAGACGCAGGTGAGGCTGCGCCAGCTCGAACTTGATGCAACGAAGGCTGTTAAAGAGCATGTCATACGGCCAGGCCCAGCTCCTTTATCGGATGTTCCTCCAGTGGTTGAGTCATCCCACTCCAACTTTGACGTGAGTAAGCACATTGCTCTTGTTCCTCAATTCAGAGAATCAGAAATAGATTCATATTTTAATGCTTTTGAACGGATTGCTACGTCACTTCATTGGCCTAGTGAAGTTTGGTCATTGTTACTTCAAAGTAAATTAGTAGGCAAGGCTTTGGAAGTTTATTCTACATTGTCTGTTGAAGAGAGTCTGAAGTATGATTCTGTAAAGTCTGCCATACTTCGTGCATATGAGTTGGTACCTGAAGCGTATAGGCAGAAGTTCAGAGCGTATACGAAAATTTCTAGTCAGACGTTTGTGGAATTTGCTCGAGATAAAGGTACCCTCTTTGATAAGTGGTGTGCAGCAAACAAAGCAACAAATTTTAATTCGTTGCGTGAGCTAATTTTACTTGAAGAATTTAAAAATTGTTTGCCTGAGAAAGTGGTAGTCTACCTGAATGAACAAAAGGTAACTTCGATTTCACATGCAGCAGTGCTAGCTGATGAATTTATTTTAATTCATAAAAATGTTTTCTTGCCCACACGTTCAGTAAATTCGCAACCGAGTGTTGATGTCCCTGGAGTGCACTTTGTGCGCTCAAAAGTTAATTCACCGCGAGCTAGAGAGGACCGCGAGTGTTTTTATTGTCACAAAAGAGGACACATTATTGTGGATTGTTCATTGTTAAAACGAAAACAACAGTTACCATCAAAGTCAGTAGGGTTTGTAAAAACTCTTAAAACCACTGTTGTTGGGGACGAAGTTGAACAGACATATCGACCGTTTATTCTTAAAGGTCTAATTTCTTTTTCTGGAAATGCTAATGAGCAAAAGGAAATTACGATGCTTCGGGATACTGGTTCGATGCAATCTTTTGTGGTGGAGAATAGTTTGCAGTTTTCTGATGCAACTTCATGTAGGTCCAGTGTAATTGTACAAGGTATTGAGATGGGATGTGTAAAAGTGCCTTTGCATAATGTGCATTTGCAAAGTGACTTGTGTACTGGGTTTGTTCGAGTTGCTGTTTGTACTTCGTTGCCTGTGAAAGGAGTAGATTTCATATTGGGAAATGACTTGGCAGGAGGGAAAGTTATGCCCTTGTTGGAGGTTTTGGACAAACCAGAAGTTTGTGTGACAAATGAGGTTGGCGAAATGTACCTTCATGTTTTTCCTATGTGCGCTGTTACCCGTGCGCAGTTGCGGAACTCGAAAGAGGTGGAGTTGAGCGACTCATTCTTTCCTGCTGTAGTTAATGGAGAGAAAGAACTTTATTTTGAAGTGCCTAAACAAAAAAAAATTGATAAATCGCAAGAAATGTTGACTGATTCAGATTCGCTGATTTTAAAAGTGTCGCGAGAGAAACTCATTTCTGCACAAAAAGAGGATGAAACTCTCATCACCGCTTTTAACTCCGTTGTCTCTTCTGATCTGGCTAAGAGTAAGCAGAATGCTTATTTTATTGATAAGGGCTTGTTGCTTCGAAAATGGTGTGTCTCACCAAAGCAGGATTCTGATTGGGATGTTTCTTATCAGATTGTGGTTCCTGTTTTATATCGACCACATGTGCTATGTTTAGCGCATGATCATCCACTTTCAGGACATCTTGGAGTTAGGAAAACTTATACTCGGATCTTGAAGCATTTTTTTTGGCCAGGAATGAGAAAGGATGTCGTTTGTTATTGTCGTTCTTGTCATACATGTCAAATCGTAGGAAAACCAAATCAGGTTATTCCACCTGTTCCGTTGAAACCAATCCCTGTGCTTGGAGGTCCATTTGAACACGTTTTAGTAGACTGTGTTGGCCCTTTGCCAAAAACTAAAAGTGGTAATCAATTTTTACTTACTGTGATGTGCTTGTCTACTAGGTTCCCAGAGGCAATTCCTCTAAGAAAAATTACAGCACCGATCATTGTCAAAGCACTTGTGAAGTTCTTCTCGACTTTTGGTTTGCCTAAAATTGTGCAAAGTGACCAAGGTACAAATTTTATGTCCAACGTATTTAAGCAGGTAATGAAAACTCTAGCGATTACCCATCGTACATCTAGCGCATATCATCCGCAGAGTCAAGGCGCACTTGAAAGATTTGATCAGACACTGAAATCTATGATGCGAAAGTATTGTCTAGAAACCGGTAACGACTGGGATGAGGGAATACCTCTATTGATGTTCGCTGTAAGAGAAAGTGTGCAGGAATCCCTTGGATTCAGCCCTGCTGAACTGGTATTTGGACACCAGGTACGTGGTCCTTTGAAGGTCTTGAAAGACAAAATTTTAGAAAATGATGTCGATGCTAAAACAAGTGTACTAGACTATGTGACAAAATTCAGAGAACGCTTGAATAAAGCGTGTTCGTTAGCTAAAGAATCTCTGGTTAATGCACAACAAGGAATGAAACGAAACTTTGACAGAAAGGCTGTTACGCGCTCTTTTATGCCTGGAGACTCTGTTCTCGTATTTTTACCAGTTCCAGGATCTTCACTTTCTGTACGTTTCTTTGGTCCTTATGAGGTTAAAGAGAAAATTAACGAAACAAATTATGTTATCGTTACTCCTGACAGAAAACGTAAGACGCGTATCTGTCATGTGAACATGTTGAAGCTTTATCATGCTAGAGTATCATCTGAGACGAACGCTAAGGCTGTCGAATCTCCTGTTCTTTCAGTTGCAGCAGTAACCGAGATGAGACCTGTAACCGATTCAAATTCTGAAGATGACGGAGTCATTTTTTCGGAATGTTCCTCAAGCTAATGTGAGATTAATGAATTCTGAAATTTTAAAAGATCTTAGCTCGTATTTTAAGAACTTGAATGAACATCAAAAAAATGATCTTATTCAGCTTATTTCAGAGTTTAAGTGCTTGTTTAAGGATGTGCCAACATTGACAAATGTTTTGCACCATGATATTGATGTTAAAGATGCTCGGCCAATTAAACAACACGCATACAGGGTTAATCCTGTGAAGCGTTCGGTAATGCGTCAGGAGGTCGACTATTTGTTGGAAAATGGTCTCGTAAAATCAAGTTGTAGTCCTTGGAGCTCACCATGTATTTTAGTTCCAAAACCGGATGGGTCTTTTAGATTTTGCACTGATTTTAGGAAAGTGAATGCAGTTACTGTGCCTGACAGCTATCCACTTCCTCGAATGGAGGATTGTGTTGATAATGTTGGTTTTGCACAGTTCGTAAGCAAATTAGACATGCTAAAAGGTTATTGGCAGGTCCCGCTTACTTCTAAAGCTTCTGAAATTGCAGCTTTTGTTACTCCCGACTCATTTCTTCAGTATACTGCGATGGCTTTTGGACTCCGAAACGCACCGGCCACGTTTCAGAGGCTTGTTAATATGATCTTAACTGATGTAAAAAATTGTAGTGCCTATTTGGATGATTTGGTGGTTTATTCCAAAGATTGGAGTGATCACATTAAGTCACTTCGTATGGTATTTGAGCGCTTGGCAAAAGCCTTATTAACACTTAATTTAGCCAAGTGTGAATTTGGTCAAGCGACAGTAACTTATCTTGGCAAGGAGGTGGGACACGGTCAAGTTCGTCCAGTTGAAGCTAAGGTGATGGCTATTTCAGATTTCCCTGTTCCTAATACTCAACGAGAACTTCGAAGATTTTTGGGAATGGTTGGGTATTATCGAAGTTTTTGTAAGAATTTTTCCTCTGTAGTCAGTCCTCTCACTACTTTGTTAAGCCCTTCGAAAGCTTTTGTATGGAATGCTGAGTGTCAATTTGCGTTCCAAAGTGTGAAAGCGCTTTTGTGCAATTCACCCGTTCTCCAAGCTCCTAACTATGAATGTTCTTTTCAGCTTGAAGTGGATGCTAGTAATGTTGGAGCTGGAGCTGTTCTTCTACAGGAAGACGAACAAGGAATAGCTCATCCAGTGAGTTATTTTTCGAGAAAGTTTAACAAAAGCCAGTTAAACTATTCTACGATCGAGAAAGAAACTCTAGCTTTAATACTTGCTCTACAACATTTTGAAGTTTATGTTGGTTCTAGCATACTTCCAGTTGTTGTGTACTCTGATCACAGTCCGTTAATGTTTCTGTCTAAAATGTACAATCAAAATCAAAGATTGACTCGGTGGTCTTTATTGCTCCAGAGTTATAATATTGACGTTAGACATAAAAAAGGGGCTGATAATGTGTTTGCGGACGCACTTTCTCGAGTATAAACTTTTTTACAAAGTTTAATTTAAGTGGGGGAGTGTTACGGTCAGCGACCTTTTGTGCTGTGTTATTTCCTTTTTGCCTCTTTTTCTCTCTGTTCTTACGCTTATCCTCTTAGGTACCGTTTTCCTTGGATCCTGTTGGCTGTCGTTGCTGTTACTCTTGCCAATCACGCTCCCGTCCGAGAGGTTTAAAAGGAGTGTCCGCGAGAAGAAGGGGGTGTGACACTTTGGATTGCGATTGTGTGCACCCGCGGAATATGTGTGTGTTGTGCGCGCGCGTGTGTGTTGTGCTCTTGGTTTAGACTATGTTAGTTGGCGAAGTTTCAGAGTTCACTAACGGTTGACTTAAACAGTTTAGTCACAACTTATGTTGTCAATGGCTTGTGTTTGTCTGCTTGTCGCTGGTTTGAAAGACAAGGAAGGAGTGGAAGAGTTTAGCAAGTCACGTGACCTACATACCCGCACGTAGAGGTCTTTGATGTATTAGACACATTAGTTTATGAGTGTGCGCTTCTTCTGTATGTTTTGCTTTGTATAGTTAGTGTAGTTTATGACGCTTTGCGTTGAAGACTTTTATTTCCATATCTTTACTTTAATAGTTTAGGGGATTTGGGAATTAGTTAGTATGTGGGATTCTTTCCTTATATTTATTTTCTGATTTAAGCGCCACTTTAACTTCCCTTCTTTTCCTTTGTCTTGTTGGTTTAACTACTTATTTATTGGGAACAATAAACCTTATTTTTGAGGTGTATTTGTGTCATGTGTTCCATTGCCACTGATTTCCCTGGCGTATTCCTTTTAACATATCAATTTAATGTTACCTCTTTAAAAGCCTAGACTAAATTTACATCAGAGACGTAACAGGTTTAAAAAAGTTTAATATACCATGGCAGCGGTCGCGTGAAGACCTCCTCGTGAGAAGACCGAAGAGTGTAAAGACCATCGACTTTACCGAGCGACTCCACCGGGCAGGGATACGGCAAAAGATATAAGTATCGCTTTTTATTTCTTTTCTTTCTTACGGCTTGTTTCACTTCTGTTTTAGTTTTTTATAACCACTTCTCACTATGTGTAAGTTGTTGTTTGTTAGCATGTGTGTTTGGCTGTGTTCTTTTTTTAGGATTACTGATAAACTACTGCCGCTTTATTTGTTATCTATTTTAATTTTAGATAAATTATGTATGAATTTATTATGTCTTTATACTGTAGGTATTTTCTTTAGTTTTAATAAATTTGAGTTATTTTAGTAACATAACTTCAACATACTACATGGAAATGAAATATATATATATATATATATATGGGCTTAGTGTCATGTTAGAATAATTTTTATACTCATACCTTTTGTTGTTTTAATATTTAGAATTGTTTTAGCTTTATTTTTTGTTTTCATTTAAATGTTTAGTTTTGAAATGTTGTAGGTGTTACCGGTCTCAAACAGGGAAGGATGAGAGCTAGTAACTGTAGAAAATGATGAGATACACACAGATTAGAATCTGCAGCGTTCTGGCACTTTCTTTAATGGCTTTTTTTTAATCTTCTTGCAAATAACAGGCAAGTATAACACTTTTGAAATCATAACTATAACTATATTCCTTCTCAGGTCATGCTTTTGGGACAATTCAATTCACAGCATTTAAATGTATCCCTTAAGTCTGCAAATGCAATACATTTTAACCTTTCTCTTTGGTTGTACATTTTTAAACAACAATAAACATCTGGATACAAATAAACATGTCTCTTGTCTCTCACCATCACTGTATGTGTTTACTCAACACTTCAATTTGTCTTTAATATATATCACTCTGTCTATTTTAGATATAGTGAAATTCTATACAAAGTAAAATGTTAATTACTACAATGTTACAACACAATCCATTTGATGGAATAACAATAAATGAGAATCAAAAGTCTTAATCGATGCAGGTATAGCGTTTCAACCCTTACAAGTGTACATTTAACAGAAAACGTCCCAGGTTACGTATGTAACCCTGGTTCCCCGAGGGAACGAGACGCTGCGTCGAAACGCTAGGGGAACGCCATCAGCGTTGTCCAGCTCTGAATCATATGTGTAATCAGTCAAAATTGAAGGCCAGACGTCAGGTGCGGTGACGTCATGACCAGGATGCTTAAAAGCACGTGATGTGCAGCCGGCGCCAGCTTCCAGGAATGAAGCATAGCTCTAGTAGGGATGCCGGAAGTATGGCCCTGCGACGCAGCGTCTCGTTCCCTCTGGGAACCAGGGTTACATACGTAACCTGGGACGTTCCCCTCCGGGAACATCGAGCTGCGTCGAAACGCTAGGGGAACGAGATGTCCACGCCGCCATACTTGCAAATCCCTGCTTAGTGTGTGGAATGCACAGCTATGGCAAGGGAAAAGACAAGCCAGGGGTGGCTCGCAGAGCCAGGTCGTAGAACCTGGAAAGTTAGGGGCGTAGACCACCCACCAGCGTCACAGATGTCCTGCACAGGTACACCTGCCAGAAGGCCTTGGAGGCCGCCATACCTAAAGTAGAGTGAGCCTTGATTCCCAAAGGCGAGGGGAGATCAGAGGACTCGAGGTCATAGGAGAGCATCCAGATCCACTACTTAGCATAAGCACCCTGGCCTCCACCGGAGGAAACGTATAAATAGAGAGTTTTGCCTACTGAAAGGCCACCAAGAGGGGCGTGGTAGGTGCTATAGCCGCCACGTAGACCTTCAGGGTGGAGTGGGCTAACTCTGCGGAGAAACGGGCCTGCGAGAACTCCAGCACTGTACCAGCAGGCAGTTAACTGGATCAAGCTGGCGGTCTCCGCACCCTGAGTCTCAACTTCAGGGCGTACAGTTTCCTCATTGAGGGAGCTCTAGATTGTAGGATGGTCTCAGCAACCTCAGTTGAGAGACCAGAGGCTATGAGTTGTGCCCCCTCGGGAGCCACATCCATAGTTTCCACAACTCCGAGCGGGGGTGAAAGATCATGCCCGCTGCCAGTGAGAGGAGATCCCTCCTGACGGGAATCCCCCATGGAGAGCCGTCGAGGAGAGAAATCGGGTCAGAGACTATACTCGGCCCGGCCAGAACAGGGTTTTTCAATAGAAGGTACCCCGTCCATGCGCACTCTCTCTAGAACTCCCAGGAGCTGAGCGATCGGGGGAAGGCGTACAGACGAAGCCTCAGCCACGATTGTACCATAGCATCCAGCCCCTTAGCGGAGCTGGATGTCTGCCTCGACAGGATGGCTGCTCCTATTCTGCCACGAAGCGAAGAACCCGATATTAATACGCTTTGCCCCCAAAGCACATTTTAGGAACTTCCTGTGATGGGGAAGGAGTATGCATCTTTAGATCGCTCGTGACCACCAGTCCTCGGATCTGGTGTGAGACACGTGCTTGAAGAGAGCTTTCTGAACTTCAGTCGTGTGACTGAGTGGTTCAGTTAGCTTAGATCTAAGACGGACGCAACCCCTTTCCCCGGAACAATGAAGTACGGCTGTAGAACCCGGACTCTTTGTCTAGAGCAGGGACCACCTCGATGGTCTCCTCCCTCAGGAGAGTGCTCACTTCTTGTTCCATTACCAGAGCCTGCTCGGGACCCACCAGCATGGGAGTGCCCCCGTAGAAACGCTGTGGCAGAGTGCCACATAGCCTTGTTCTAGAGTGAGCGTGACCCATCGAGACACATTTGGCAGCAGTCTCTCGAGACTGGTCTCTGGTGTACTTAGAGCGGCTAGCTCGGTGCCCTGGAGCGGAGGACCGGCAGGGGACGGCCGATCTAGCTGCTCTAGAGACCCCCAAAGGGGTGGCGAGCTTCCCAGCTCCGCTGCATTTCTGGGCGGAAGAGACTGAGAGAAACTCTTGCTGGAAACCGCTGCGCCCTGGAACACTGGCAGGGTTAGCAGACTGATCTCCTGAGGGCACTGAGGAGAGACGGGCACCGTGTAATGCGGTGTACACCGCTCTTCCCCAGAGGGGCCTGCCCTCACCAGTCCTGGGCCTTGGCATCAGGACTGCCTCAGAAGCCTCCTATTGGAAATGACGGTCCTCAGACCCACGTCATCTCTAAGGAAGACTAGGAACCAGAGTCTGCTCAGGCAGATCCCAATGAGACACGCTTGGCAGGGGCTCCCAAGCCGCCGGGTGGGCTACTAAGGGAACCAGTCTCTTGAGACTGGCCTCTGGTGTACTTAGAGCGGCTAGCTCGGTGCCCTGGAGCGAAGGACCGGCAGGGGACGGCCGACCTAGCTGCTCTAGAGACCCCCGAAGGGGGGGCGAGCCTCCCAGCTCCGCTACATTTCTGGGCGGAAGAGACTGAGAGAAACGCTCGCTGGAGACCGCTGTGCTCTAGAACACTGGCAGGGTTAGCAGACTGATCTCCTGAGGGCACTGAGGAGAGACGGGCACCGTGTAATGCGGTGTACACCGCTCTTCCCCAGAGGGGCCGGCCCTCAAGGCCCTGGACCATTGGCATCAGGGCGTTCTGGCCGAAGACTACGATCCGCAGATCCGTCTTCGGCCCGGGCGCGTCACTCTGACTCCGATTCTGGCGAGTACGAGAAGTGATATTCCCCGAATAAGGAGCTGGAACACAATTGGGGCTGCTCCGCCCAGCAGCCCAAGCTGACCACCTCAACCTCCTCGGAGGAAGAGAGGTAAACATTGTGCTCTCACTTGAGAAGTATCCCAAGAGGCTCTTGTATGTCATATACAATATATAATTTTATATATTTCTCTACAATATATATAAATATATATATATGTATAAATATATATCTAACTTTCATAGTCGGATAAAATGCATAGTTAATTATTCAAAATTAAATGCAGTCAAACACCCAGACAAGTAAACACGGTCTGAAAGTGCATAAATGAACCGAGAATCACCATAATGCACGCGTTGCCTCGGCAACACGCGAGCCGCTCGGAACAAAACAAACAAATATTCTCGGAGAGAAACTGCTGCAGATTAGCGCACTCTCACTCAAGGGGGAAGAACTACAGCTTAGGCTTCCGCCCCGAGAGAGCGCTAGACCTGGGGAATACAGGTGGAAATAGGGCGAACCCGTCTCCAACCCGTCCGCCAGGTCTATGTGCGATCCCCGTGATCTCACTCGCCGCGGTGCCTCAGCAGCAGCGGGACCGCGAGATCATAGGCGCGGACACACTCCTCGGAGCGTGCCCGGCGGGAGCACAATGCATTGCAGCGGACGCTGGATCTGATGGGAAAGGAAGAAGATAGGGGATCACCCGTCTTAATCTTTCCATCTAATCCATCTGCGAGCACAGCCACTGCTCCGCCTCAGCGGCAGCGTGGCAGGTGCTGCGAGGACGCAGGTGAAAACTCCCTCCTCAAAGAGAGTTTTCGCCTCCAGCCAGAGAGGAACAGACAGTCTGTAACGTGATCTACTTTCGCCCTCATTGGCCTTTGATATGTCTGCTTCTAGTCTTTCTTTGCCTATCTTTTTAAGAATAAACTTTCTTATTTCCTATCTTGATAGTAACAGACTCACAGAACACAATCGACTGACACACACAGAGAGCTTTGCTGAATGACAAAAAGCTGTCGCCGGCTGCACATCACGTGCTTTTAAGTATCCTGGTCATGACGTCACCGCACCTGACGTCTGGCCGTCAATTTTGACTGATTACACATATGATTCAGAGCTGGACAACGCTGATGGCGTTCCCCTAGCGTTTCGACGCAGCTCGATGTTCCCGGAGGGGAACCACCATTTTATGTTCTAACTTTTCCACAGAACCAAAATGTAATGACTCAACTCAATATAGTACATCATCCAGCTCAATCTGGGAAAGTTATCAAGATTGTACAAGGAATATAGTAAGATTGTTTCACATCGCTCACTTAAACTTCTAATTTTGAACAGTATCATGACATTTTAACCGTTTACTCGACACAGATTTACATAGACTGAATCGCGATTAAAGTAAACCTTTTAAAACTCGACCATCACTTTTTCAGTATAAACATCATCTCTGAATATTTATGAATATCTTAAGTTTCAATACTGATAGATATTGGTCTATAAAAACACATTTTACATACCTGTAGAAAATGATGAGATACACACAGATTAGAATCTGCAGCGTTCTGGCACTTTCTTTAACGGCTTTGCCCTTTGACCAGAATGTAAAATCCTCATCACTCTAGTGTAATGCGCCACCTACAGGCATTTTATAGAATACTCTAAAACTGATGTAACATTTGAACACATTTTTAAAGTCTCAAAGAATCTGAAGAAAGGGGAAAAACATAACAAATAAATGTTGGGTATCCAGAATTCCTCAATACTTTTATATTTCACTGTCACATTTCCAGTCTATCACATATGCATTTATCATTTTATATAATTTCTTCAATTTCTTAAATGTGTATATATAGTTTTTATAGAGTTTTAACTTATAGTTTTAGTTACTTTTTCTTATTTGTAAGTTGCTTTGGATAAAAGCATCTGCTAAATGACTAAAAAGTAAAGTAAAGTAAAGTTGTCTCTGTGAACTGGAAGCTTAAAAACAAAAGACACTAAAACAAATTCATACTAAAACAAAACACCATACTTGGCAATAAAAGCTCTTTCTGACTCTGACGTGTCTTATTTTCACTCCACCCATTCCGTTAAAAGTAGACATATTGTCATATTCTTCACTGCACGGCCACAACAAGGACAGAGAAACTGCACAGAAGCAGAGAAAGAAGGAAAGACATACATAGACAATTTTCAAGTGGAAATCCAGGTCAGTTAAAATATATGCTTTCATTAAACTTACATGCAAAACCAACAGAGATATTTTGTGTGTAGAACTAGGGGCGACTTAACCAATAAGCGAGGTAAGCGGTCGCTTGGGTCCCCGTGGAGTCAGGGGCCCTGTCTGATATCAGCGAAACATATGCAGCGTTGAGCGATGTAGCCGTTCTCAGATATATCCGCTGATTTCTTCAACGCAGTGACCAGAAGTGTTCAAGTTAGAATACACTTACCGATCAAAGTGTCGAGTTTTTGTCAAGTGCTGAGTTCTGCAAGGTCTGAATCATTTCACTATAACAAGATGTAAATCAGAGATGCATTGTGCAGTGTAGAGATTATTAACTGAACGTCGTGAGAACACAATGCATTGAAGTGCGTCACAGCTATAGTGATTATGAGGAGCATATTCTAGACTCAGAACAGAGATATTCAAAATGTAGAGTGCCTTAAAGTAATTACCGCAATACTGGAAAAACAAGGCTATACTGATTTTCTCATTCTCCGAATTTTACTTATCAATCCTGTTTTTAATTATCATTATCATTCAAAAATGAATAAATTCAGAACAGAATACAATTATATTTTAAATATGACCTTTTTTTTTCTACAAAAGCAACAGTAGTGTTTACAATAGCAAAAACACCTTAGCCTGTAAAGTCAATAACATCTCTCTGGAAATAAATAAAAAAATGTCAGTATAAAACGAATAATATACCTGACCTGACATCACAGTGCAGAGTGAAGAAGATATGGCCCTTATAGATTTCAGAAAAATGTGTGAAATGTCCCTGTGTGTGTGTGTGTGTGTGTGTGTGTGTGTGTATGTGTGTGTGTGTGTGTGTGTGTGTGTTCTGCAGTGCAAAGATGCCTCGCAAAGAGAGAAGAATAAAACAAAAAAAGAAGGAGCTGCTTGAGGCAGGTGCAAAGAAAATATTATTTAACTTTTAAACTTAAAATGGTCTTTTCTGTTCTGTTTCTTTTTCAAAACTGCATCATGGCATTTGCTACTGTATCAATACAGAAGCATCCGCATCAATACGCATATCAGCAAGGAATGCGTCACTATACATTGCTGTTATGATATTTTGTACACAGCCCTATTTAAAGCCTTGTTTCATGTGCCCCTTTTATATTTTGAGCACCTGCCCCTCCAAAGGTCTCTGCACGGCCCTGCTCCTGGGTAACAGAGAGCAAGAAAGAGTAGGGCAAACGGAATGACTAAACAGGAAGTGGTCATACATACAGATCTCTGGTGGATGAAACAGTGAAACTCTTATCTCCCCACTCACAATAGATGCCCTTTTTTACCACACTGATCACAGCACTAAACGCTTTTGTAAACTCTAACTTCCTTTGCAAAATATGGGTGAAAATTCATAGTGCTAAAACTAGTCCGTAAAAGTGTGATTACATTTTTTTTAAGACGTGTAAATTTGACTTTTTTTTTTTTTAAACAAAACCTAATTAGTGGTGCAAAACGTGCCACAACAATTGTAAGTGGTTGGTTTTAGTATGAGTTTCACATTTTCTTATTGTTAAGAGGATGTAGCTTGTTCTGGGTGATTAGTTACTGGTACAGAATAGTTCAGTTATGACATTCGGGTCCCTCATTCAAGCTACATCTATGTAATTTTCAGGTATAAATCTATATACAAATCTATAAAGCAAACTGCAAAATTTGAGGACTCATTGTGTGAGATGAGGTTAGTCAATTAGGTACATGTTAAAGTATCAGAAAAAAGTGCATAACATTGTGTGTTTGGAGATACATTTAGTTTGTATAATTTGGAAAAGTTTTAAATGTCATTTAAGGAAAACAGTGAACCAGTTCTTGAAAACAGAGGATCCTTGGTTTCCAATGATATAAAGTTGTTTGAAGTCAAACTTTAGCTTGAGCATAGGATGTAAATTTAAGTAGGCCTAAAGTTAGGTTCTGTCAGGACATTATCTATGCCACCCCTCCCACAGAAACAGAAGCTATACCAACCACAACCAGCCTATCTGTCTTTGTCTCACAGCAGCAGCCATACCAGTTTCCACCACTCCAAAAATAGCACCGACCACACCAATCCCTGTAAAGAAATACCACCTAAGCAACAGAAATACTGTTAAACTCGTGTATTAAATAGTGAAACTCGTGTATTAAATAGATTTAATGCACACATTATTAATGCACCTTAACAGTTCACCAGGCTCTTAATGATTTAATTGATGCCATCATTGGAATATCTGAAGGCCAGGTTTTTCCGTCACTCATCATTGCAGTTGTAATTTGTAAATACTACAATTTAATTACAATTTATTTATTTATTTACTTATATCTTGCTACAGCACACATTATATCAGCTGTAGTTCTGGCGCCGCTGTATCAATATACTGTTCAGCGCCACACACATTCACATCAGTAAGAAGATATTTTGAAGAATGTGGATAACCAAACAGTTGCTGGTCCACATTGACTTTGACAGTACAGGGAACACTGTGTACCAGCAACTGTTTGGTTATCCACATTCTTCAAAGTAGCATTAATATTTAGCAGAAGACGGAAACTCAGATTTAAAACAACTTTTGAGTAAATGAAGGTATAAAAATTCAACACTAGCCTATTTTAATTATTGGGTGAATTATTCCTTTAATGTTAATAAAACACCAAACACAAAGAAAAATCCCTCACTACTCTTGACTTAACTTTAATACAGTTTCTTTAAACCAATCTATATAGTATTTTATTTGTATATTTGTTCATTCAGTTTCTTGAAAGCTCCTGCAAAATAAACCTATTGGACCTGAAACTAAAACACGGTTTATTTTATTTGTATATTATGTGTATTTGTAATGTGTATCTTTGTTCTCATTTTTAATAACAAAGATAAAATAATGACAAAGATGTTTATCTTCACCCATTTTGGCCAAAATTTCTGCCATACTTTTTAAATATTTTGTTTCCTTGAAAGGCTTTGTCTTTATAATAGAGAAATTAGTTTGGCTGTAATGCTCAAACAACTTGTAAAACAGAAAAACATGATAAAATCATGAATTGTGATATAAAAATTAAATTGTGATATTTTTTGCCATATCGCCCACCCCTAACCGAGGGGGAACATCATATAAATATATAATTCATATATATATATATATATACATACATATAAACATTTAATATATATATCATATAAACATTTTTATTTATACGATATATATATATATAAATAAAAATGTACATCTCATACAGATTTAGAGGAAAAAGGATCCTCAAGAAGAACAAAAGGAACTGAGCATATGTGATTTAGCATAAGTCAGGAGTGCTGGACAACAGTAAGAAAAGATTAAAAACAAGAATTTTTAAGAGAGATGCATGACACGAAAGTAATGTGTCTTGTTTATACAAGTAAGAATATAAACATTTTATGTTGAACGCTGGGATTTTCACTATTAATACATTGATTAAATGGAGGAATAGAAAACTTTAATGTTCAGCTTTCAACCAGAGGAATTTGAATAAATATTGTAAAGAAGGTTGCAGATTAATTCGTAAGAACAGAATAGAAATGGAATTCAACAGTTACAGATATCACAATGCTACACTATCAGTATTGTTCTAGAATAGCTCAGTTTTAGGGAGACCGTCTCTGACTCTAATGTGCAGTACATTACTTGTGATTCATTCTTTTAATTAATGGTGCTTGCCATATATGGCAAAGCACAGTATTGTTATCCGTCATACTTATTATTAATGGTGCTTGCCATATATGGCAAGGCAACATTATTGTTATCCGTCATACTTATTATTATTCTTCCACTTTTTTTTCGGCGCGCTACTCCTCCCGCAGTTTTTGTCACAGAGCCATGAATGAGGTGTCAAAACGTGCGGCCTAATCGGGAATGGTGTGCTATGACTTTTATAAGCGATCGGGGGTACGATGTTCGCCCCAGGGGCGAAAAATCGCCCAAAAAGTCCCATTGACAATGCATGGGGCCAACTTTGGCGGGTCGTAGCTCAGAGCGAGAATTTCGTAGAAACTTATGAATCACCACACTTGAAGAGGCTGGCAGGCTCTGTAAGACCATACCTCAAAATGGGGTAAAAGTTGCACCCCTGGGGGGCAGGAGCGTCCCAAAGTTGCCCCACTGACTTTCAATGGTGTAGGACGGCCCATGAAATGGGCCGTCCTACACCATAGAAACGGCTTTTCAATTGAACATAACTCTGGATCACAGTGTCATAGAGACAAGGGGGCGGGCTCATTTGACTCAGACGACCAATCAGCATCTCAGGATCATTGTGAAGCTATCAAGCCACGCCCCTAGAAACCATTTAGAGCACCTTAGCAACACGTCCCATAGACTTCCATTGAAAGAGATCAAAGGGATATCTCAGGATAGAAGTGTCATAGAAAAATGAGGGTGGGCTCGTTGGACTCGGGGCAGCAAGCAGCCAATCCTGAATCACCTCAACAACACACTGGCCACGCCCTAGCAGCCATTGTCGACCACCTTAGCAACCAAAATTCACAGACTCATAGCTCAGAGAGTGGATTTCGTAGAAATGTGAAATTTGCCACATTTGAAGAGGCTGACGGGCTCTGTAAGAACATACAACACAATGGGGTAAAACTTGCACCCCTGGGGGGCAAGAGCATCCCAAAGTTGCCCCATGGGCCGTCCTACACCATAGAAACCGCTTTTCAATTGAACATAACTCTGGATCACAGTGTCATAGAGACAAGGGGGTGGGCTCATTTGACTCAGACGACCAATCAGCATCTCAGGATCATTGTGAAGCTATCAAGCCACGCCCCTAGCAACCATTTAGAGCACCTTAGCAACACGTCCCATAGACTTCCATTGAAAGAGATCAAAGGGATATCTCAGGATAGAAGTGTCATAGTAACATGAGGGTGGGCTCGTTTGACTCGGGGCAGCAAGCAGCCAATCCTGAATCACCTCAACACACACTGGCCACGCCCTAGCAACCATTGTCGACCACCTTAGCAACCAAAATTCACAGAGGAATATCTTCCATTCTGAATGTCACAGAGGCGTGGGAGTTGGTTTATATCATTCATACTGACAAGAAGCCTTTGGAGTATCGTGATTGCTAGCTGCCAAGCCACTCCCTAGCAACCAAACAGAGTACCCTAGCAACCGTTTTGCAAGACCAATATCTCTGCATCAGAACATCGTATAGAGATGGGGGTTGGTTTATACATTCACACTGACTTTGGAGCTTCATGATTGGTAGCTGCCAAGCCACTCCCTAGCAACCAAACAGAGTACCCTAGCAACTGTTTTGCAAGACCAATATCTCTGCATCAGAACATCGTATAGAGATGGGGGTTGGCTCTTTTGACTCATGCTAGCAAACAGGACTTGCTACATGCTACACATGCTAGCAGTGAATAGCTACATGCTAATAGCGCTTAGTTAAGTGCTAAATCATGCCAATAAAATGCTACAAACTCCATAGTAAAAAAAAGCCGAACTCCATGTTTCTACTAAAACCATGAATAAGCCATATCTCAGCACCAGAACATCGTACAGACATGGTTGTTGGCTCGTATTCAATCATGTACATTACCCTAGCAACCGGGTGGTGTTTTTTGCCACTGCAAGCACCATTTCACATTTTCTTCTGGAAATGTACATTCTACTTCTTCTTCTTCTTCTTCCACTTTTATTTCGGCGCGCTACTCCTCCCACAGTTTTTGTCACAGAGCCATGAATGAGGTGTCAAAACGTGCGGCCTAATCGGGAATCGTGTGCTATGACTTTTATAAGCGATCGGGGGTACGATGTTCGCCCCAGGGGCAAAATAGGGGCAAAAAAAACCGCATAGACTTAACATTGCGAAAAACTTTGACGCCTCGTAGCTCAGAGAGTGGATTTCACAGAAATGTGTCGGATAAAATGTGTCGGATTTCATAGTCGGATAAAATGCATAGTTAATTATTCAAAATTAAATGCAGTCAAACACCCAGACAAGTAAACACGGTCTGAAAGTGCATAAATGAACCGAGAATCACCATAATGCACGCGTTGCCTCGGCAACACGCGAGCCGCTCGGAACAAAACAAACAAATATTCTCGGAGAGAAACTGCTGCAGATTAGCGCACTCTCACTCAAGGGGGAAGAACTACAGCTTAGGCTTCCGCCCCGAGAGAGCGCTAGACCTGGGGAATACAGGTGGAAATAGGGCGAACCCGTCTCCAACCCGTCCGCCAGATCTATGTGCGATCCCCGTGATCTCACTCGCCGCGGTGCCTCAGCAGCAGCGGGACCGCGAGATCATAGGCGCGGACACACTCCTCGGAGCGTGCCCGGCGGGAGCACAATGCATTGCAGCGGACGCTGGATCTGATGGGAAAGGAAGAAGATAGGGGATCACCCGTCTTAATCTTCCCATCTAATCCATCTGCTCCGCCTCAGCGGCAGCGTGGCAGGTGCTGCGAGGACGCAAGTGAAAACTCCCTCCTCAAAGAGAGTTTTCGCCTCCCAGCTAGATCATCGCAAAAACTCTGTGTATCCCGCTCGTGTTATAGCGTGGGCAGGGAGGAACACACAGTCTGTAATGTGATCTACTTTCGCCCTCATTGGCCTTTGATATGTCTGCTTCTAGTCTTTCTTTGCTTCTAGTCTTTCTTTCTTCTAGTCTTTATCTTTTTAAGAATAAACTTTCTTATTTCCTATCTTGATAGTAACAGACTCACAGAACACAATCGACTGACACACACAGAGAGCTTTGCTGAATGACAAAAAGCTGTCGCCGGCTGCACATCACGTGCTTTTAAGTATCCTGGTCATGACGTCACCGCACCTGACGTCTGGCCGTCAATTTTGACTGATTACACATATGATTCAGAGCTGGACAACGCTGATGGCGTTCCCCTAGCGTTTCGACGCAGCTCGATGTTCCCGGAGGGGAACCACCATTTTATGTTCTAACTTTTCCACAGAACCAAAATGTAATGACTCAACTCAATATAGTACATCATCCAGCTCAATCTGGGAAAGTTATCAAGATTGTACAAGGAATATAGTAAGATTGTTTCACATCGCTCACTTAAACTTCTAATTTTGAACAGTATCATGACATTTTAACCGTTTACTCGACACAGATTTACATAGACTGAATCGCGATTAAAGTAAACCTTTTAAAACTCGACCATCACTTTTTCAGTATAAACATCATCTCTGAATATTTATGAATATCTTAAGTTTCAATACTGATAGATATTGGTCTATAAAAACACATTTTACATACCTGTAGAAAATGATGAGATACACACAGATTAGAATCTGCAGCGTTCTGGCACTTTCTTTAACGGCTTTGCCCTTTGACCAGAATGTAAAATCCTCATCACTCTAGTGTAATGCGCCACCTACAGGCATTTTATAGAATACTCTAAAACTGATGTAACATTTGAACACATTTTTAAAGTCTCAAAGAATCTGAAGAAAGGGGAAAAACATTACAAATAAATGTTGGGTATCCAGAATTCCTCAATACTTTTATATTTCACTGTCACATTTCCAGTCTATCACATATGCATTTATCATTTTATATAATTTCTTCAATTTCTTAAATGTGTATATATAGTTTATATAGAGTTTTAACTTATAGTTTCAGTTACTTTTTCTTATTTGTAAGTTGCTTTGGATAAAAGCATCTGCTAAATGACTAAAAAGTAAAGTAAAGTAAAGTTGTCTCTGTGAACTGGAAGCTTAAAAACAAAAGACACTAAAACAAATTCATACTAAAACAAAACACCATACTTGGCAATAAAAGCTCTTTCTGACTCTGACGTGTCTTATTTTCACTCCACCCATTCCGTTAAAAGTAGACATATTGTCATATTCTTCACTGCACGGCCACAACAAGGACAGAGAAACTGCACAGAAGCAGAGAAAGAAGGAAAGACATACATAGACAATTTTCAAGTGGAAATCCAGGTCAGTTAAAATATATGCTTTCATTAAACTTACATGCAAAACCAACAGAGATATTTTGTGTGTAGAACTAGGGGCGACTTAACCAATAATCGAGGTAAGCGGTCGCTTGGGTCCCCGTGGAGTCAGGGGCCCCGTCTGATATTAGCGAAACATATGCAGCGTTGAGCGATGTAGCCGTTCTCAGATATATCCGCTGATTTCTTCAACGCAGTGACCAGAAGTGTTCAAGTTAGAATACACTTACCGATCAAAGTGTCGAGTTTTTGTCAAGTGCTGAGTTCTGCAAGGTCTGAATCATTTCACTATAACAAGATGTAAATCAGAGATGCATTGTGCAGTGTAGAGATTATTAACTGAACGTCGTGAGAACACAATGCATTGAAGTGCGTCACAGCTATAGTGATTATGAGGAGCATATTCTAGACTCAGAACAGAGATATTCAAAATGTAGAGTGCCTTAAAGTAATTACCGCAATACTGGAAAAACAAGGCTATACTGATTTTCTCATTCTCCGAATTTTACTTATCAATCCTGTTTTTAATTATCATTATCATTCAAAAATGAATAAATTCAGAACAGAATACAATTATATTTTAAATATGACCTTTTTTTTCTACAAAAGCAACAGTAGTGTTTACAATAGCAAAAACACCTTAGCCTGTAAAGTCAATAACATCTCTCTGGAAATAAATAAAAAAATGTCAGTATAAAACGAATAATATACCTGACCTGACATCACAGTGCAGAGTGAAGAAGATATGGCCCTTATAGATTTCAGAAAAATGTGTGAAATGTCCCTGTGTGTGTGTGTGTGTGTGTGTGTGTGTGTGTGTGTGTGTGTGTGTGTGTGTGTGTGTGTGTTCTGCAGTGCAAAGATGCCTCGCAAAGAGAGAAGAATAAAACAAAAAAAGAAGGAGCTGCTTGAGGCAGGTGCAAAGAAAATATTATTTAACTTTTAAACTTAAAATGGTCTTTTCTGTTCTGTTTCTTTTTCAAAACTGCATCATGGCATTTGCTACTGTATCAATACAGAAGCATCCGCATCAATACGCATATCAGCAAGGAATGCGTCACTATACATTGCTGTTATGATATTTTGTACACAGCCCTATTTAAAGCCTTGTTTCATGTGCCCCTTTTATATTTTGAGCACCTGCCCCTCCAAAGGTCTCTGCACGGCCCTGCTCCTGGGTAACAGAGAGCAAGAAAGAGTAGGGCAAACGGAATGACTAAACAGGAAGTGGTCATACATACAGATCTCTGGTGGATGAAACAGTGAAACTCTTATCTCCCCACTCACAATAGATGCCCTTTTTTACCACACTGATCACAGCACTAAACGCTTTTGTAAACTCTAACTTCCTTTGCAAAATATGGGTGAAAATTCATAGTGCTAAAACTAGTCCGTAAAAGTGTGATTACATTTTTTTTAAGACGTGTAAATTTGACTTTTTTTTTTTTTTAAACAAAACCTAATTAGTGGTGCAAAACGTGCCACAACAATTGTAAGTGGTTGGTTTTAGTATGAGTTTCACATTTTCTTATTGTTAAGAGGATGTAGCTTGTTCTGGGTGATTAGTTACTGGTACAGAATAGTTCAGTTATGACATTCGGGTCCCTCATTCAAGCTACATCTATGTAATTTTCAGGTATAAATCTATATACAAATCTATAAAGCAAACTGCAAAATTTGAGGACTCATTGTGTGAGATGAGGTTAGTCAATTAGGTACATGTTAAAGTATCAGAAAAAAGTGCATAACATTGTGTGTTTGGAGATACATTTAGTTTGTATAATTTGGAAAAGTTTTAAATGTCATTTAAGGAAAACAGTGAACCAGTTCTTGAAAACAGAGGATCCTTGGTTTCCAATGATATAAAGTTGTTTGAAGTCAAACTTTAGCTTGAGCATAGGATGTAAATTTAAGTAGGCCTAAAGTTAGGTTCTGTCAGGACATTATCTATGCCACCCCTCCCACAGAAACAGAAGCTATACCAACCACAACCAGCCTATCTGTCTTTGTCTCACAGCAGCAGCCATACCAGTTTCCACCACTCCAAAAATAGCACCGACCACACCAATCCCTGTAAAGAAATACCACCTAAGCAACAGAAATACTGTTAAACTCGTGTATTAAATAGTGAAACTCGTGTATTAAATAGATTTAATGCACACATTATTAATGCACCTTAACAGTTCACCAGGCTCTTAATGATTTAATTGATGCCATCATTGGAATATCTGAAGGCCAGGTTTTTTCCGTCACTCATCAGTTGCAGTTGTAATATTGTAAATACTACAATTTAATTACAATTTATTTATTTATTTACTTATATCTTGCTACAGCACACATTATATCAGCTGTAGTTCTGGCGCCGCTGTATCAATATACTGTTCAGCGCCACACACATTCACATCAGTAAGAAGATATTTTGAAGAATGTGGATAACCAAACAGTTGCTGGTCCACATTGACTTTGACAGTACAGGGAACACTGTGTACCAGCAACTGTTTGGTTATCCACATTCTTCAAAGTAGCGTTAATATTTAGCAGAAGACGGAAACTCAGATTTAAAACAACTTTTGAGTAAATGAAGGTATAAAAATTCAACACTAGCCTATTTTAATTATTGGGTGAATTATTCCTTTAATGTTAATAAAAACACCAAACACAAAGAAAAATCCCTCACTACTCTTGACTTAACTTTAACTTTACAGTTTCTTTAAACCAATCTTATATTAGTAGTTTTTATTTGTATATTTGTTCATTCAGTTTCTTGAAAGCTCCTGCAAAATAAACCTATTGGACCTGAAACTAAAACACGGTTTATTTTATTTGTATATTATGTGTATTTGTAATGTGTATCTTTGTTCTCATTTTTAATAACAAAGATAAAATAATGACAAAGATGTTTATCTTCACCCATTTTGGCCAAAATTTCTGCCATACTTTTTAAATATTTTGTTTCCTTGAAAGGCTTTGTCTTTATAATAGAGAAATTAGTTTGGCTGTAATGCTCAAACAACTTGTAAAAACAGAAAAACATGATAAAATCATGAATTGTGATATAAAAAATTAAATTGTGATATTTTTTGCCATATCGCCCACCCCTAACCGAGGGGGAACATCATATAAATATATAATTCATATATATATATATATATACATACATATAAACATTTAATATATATATCATATAAACATTTTTATTTATACGATATATATATATATAAATAAAAATGTACATCTCATACAGATTTAGAG
Source organism: Schizopygopsis malacanthus (assembly GCA_027474115.1). Lineage (NCBI taxonomy): Eukaryota > Metazoa > Chordata > Actinopteri > Cypriniformes > Cyprinidae > Schizopygopsis > Schizopygopsis malacanthus. Next base: position 2,526,958 of record CM049884.1, on the reverse strand, counting down.
GAAAAAGGATCCTCAAGAAGAACAAAAGGAACTGAGCATATGTGATTTAGCATAAGTCAGGAGTGCTGGACAACAGTAAGAAAAGATTAAAAACAAGAATTTTTAAGAGAGATGCATGACACGAAAGTAATGTGTCTTGTTTATACAAGTAAGAATATAAACATTTTATGTTGAACGCTGGGATTTTCACTATTAATACATTGATTAAATGGAGGAATAGAAAACTTTAATGTTCAGCTTTCAACCAGAGGAATTTGAATAAATATTGTAAAGAAGGTTGCAGATTAATTCGTAAGAACAGAATAGAAATGGAATTCAACAGTTACAGATATCACAATGCTACACTATCAGTATTGTTCTAGAATAGCTCAGTTTTAGGGAGACCGTCTCTGACTCTAATGTGCAGTACATTACTTGTGATTCATTCTTTTAATTAATGGTGCTTGCCATATATGGCAAAGCACAGTATTGTTATCCGTCATACTTATTATTAATGGTGCTTGCCATATATGGCAAGGCAACATTATTGTTATCCGTCATACTTATTATTATTCTTCCACTTTTTTTTCGGCGCGCTACTCCTCCCGCAGTTTTTGTCACAGAGCCATGAATGAGGTGTCAAAACGTGCGGCCTAATCGGGAATGGTGTGCTATGACTTTTATAAGCGATCGGGGGTACGATGTTCGCCCCAGGGGCAAAAATCGCCCAAAAGTCCCATTGACAATGCATGGGGCCAACTTTGGCGGGTCGTAGCTCAGAGCGAGAATTTTGTAGAAACTTATGAATCACCACACTTGAAGAGGCTGGCAGGCTCTGTAAGACCATACCTCAAAATGGGGTAAAAGTTGCACCCCTGGGGGGCAGGAGCGTCCCAAAGTTGCCCCACTGACTTTCAATGGTGTAGGACGGCCCATGAAATGGGCCGTCCTACACCATAGAAACGGCTTTTCAATTGAACATAACTCTGGATCACAGTGTCATAGAGACAAGGGGGGGGGCTCATTTGACTCAGACGACCAATCAGCATCTCAGGATCATTGTGAAGCTATCAAGCCACGCCCCTAGAGCAACCATTTAGAGCACCTTAGCAACACGTCCCATAGACTTCCATTGAAAGAGATCAAAGGGATATCTCAGGATAGAAGTGTCATAGAAAAATGAGGGTGGGCTCGTTGGACTCGGGGCAGCAAGCAGCCAATCCTGAATCACCTCAACAACACACTGGCCACGCCCTAGCAGCCATTGTCGACCACCTTAGCAACCAAAATTCACAGACTCATAGCTCAGAGAGTGGATTTCGTAGAAATGTGAAATTTGCCACATTTGAAGAGGTGACGGGCTCTGTAAGAACATACAACACAATGGGGTAAAACTTGCACCCCTGGGGGGCAAGAGCATCCCAAAGTTGCCCCATGGGCCGTCCTACACCTAGAAAAACGCTTTTCAATTGAACATAACTCTGGATCACAGTGTCATAGAGACAAGGGGGCGGGCCATTTGACTCAGACGACCAATCAGCATCTCAGGATCATTGTGAAGCTATCAAGCCACGCCCCTAGCAACCATTTAGAGCACCTTAGCAACACGTCCCATAGACTTCCATTGAAAGAGATCAAAGGGATATCTCAGGATAGAAGTGTCATAGAAAAATGAGGGTGGGCTCGTTGGACTCGGGGCAGCAAGCAGCCAATCCTGAATCACCTCAACAACACACTGGCCACGCCCTAGCAGCCATTGTCGACCACCTTAGCAACCAAAATTCACAGACATAGCTCAGAGAGTGGATTTCGTAGAAATTTGAAATTTGCACATTTGAGAGGCTGACGGGCTCTGTAAGAATACAACACAATGGGGTTTAAAACTTGCACCCTGGGGGCAGAGACTCCCAAAGTTGCCCCATGGGCCGTCCTACACCATAGAAACCGCTTTTCAATTGAACATAACTCTGGATCACAGTGTCATAGAGACAAGGGGGTGGGCTCATTTGACTCAGACGACCAATCAGCATCTCAGGATCATTGTGTGAAGCTATCAAGCCACGCCCCTAGCAACCATTTAGAGCACCTTAGAACACGTCCCTAGACTTCCATTGAAAGAGATCAAAGGGATATCTCAGGATAGAAGTGTCATAGTAAAATGAGGGTGGGCTCGTTTGACTCGCAGCAAGCAGCCATCCTCTGAATCACCTCAACACACACTGGCCACGCCCTAGCAACCATTGTCGACCACCTTAGCAACCAAAATTCACAGAGGGAATATCTTCCATTCTGAATGTCACAGAGGCGTGGGAGTTGCTTTATATCATTCATACTGACAAGAAGCCTTTGGAGTATCGTGATTGCTAGCTGCCAAGCCACTCCCTAGCAACCAAACAGAGTACCCTAGCAACCGTTTTGCAAGACCAATATCTCTGCATCAGAACATCGTATAGAGATGGGGGTTGGTTTATACATTCACACTGACTTTGGAGGAGCTTCATGATTGGTAGCTGCCAAGCCACTCCCTAGCAACCAAACAGAGTACCTAGCAACTGTTTTGCAAGACCAATATCTCTTGCATCAGAACATCGTATAGAGATGGGGGTTGGCTCTTTTGACTCATGCTAGCAAACAGGACTTGCTACATGCTACACATGCTAGCAGTGAATAGCTACATGCTAATAGCGCTTAGTTAAGTGCTAAATCATGCAAATAAAATGCTACAAAACCATAGTAAAAAAAAGCCGAACTCCATGTTTCTACTAAAACCATGAATAAGCCATATCTCAGCACCAGAACATCGTACAGACATGGTTGTTGGCTCGTATTCAATCATGTACATTACCCTAGCAAGGGTGGTGTTTTTTGCCACTGCAAGCACCATTTCACATTTTCTTCTGGAAATGTACATTCTTCTACTTCTTCTTCTTCTTCTTCCACTTTTATTTCGAGCGCTGTCTACTCCTCCCACAGTTTTTGTCACAGAGCCATGAATGAGGTGTCAAAACGTGCGGCCTAATCGGGAATCGTGTGCTATGACTTTTATAAGCGATCGGGGGTACGATGTTCGCCCCAGGGGCAAAATAGGGGCAAAAAAAACCGCATAGACTTAACATTGCGAAAAACTTTGACGCCTCGTAGCTCAGAGAGTGGATTTCACAGAAATGTGTCGGATAAAATGTGTAGGATTTCATAGTCGGATAAAATGCATAGTTAATTATTCAAAATTAAATGCAGTCAAACACCCAGACAAGTAAACACGGTCTGAAAGTGCATAAATGAACCGAGAATCACCATAATGCACGCGTTGCCTCGGCAACACGCGAGCCGCTCGGAACAAAACAAACAAATATTCTCGGAGAGAACTGCTGCAGATTAGCGCACTCTCACTCAAGGGGAAGAACTACAGCTTAGGCTTCCGCCCCGAGAGAGCGCTAGACCTGGGGAATACAGGTGGAAATAGGGCGAACCCGTCTCCAACCCGTCCGCCAGGTCTATGTGCGATCCCCGTGATCTCAACTCGCCGCGGTGCCTCAGCAGCAGCGGGACCGCGAGATCATAGGCGCGGACACACTCTTCGGAGCGTGCCCGGCGGGAGCACAATGCATTGCAGCGGACGCTGGATCTGATGGGAAAGGAAGAAGATAGGGGATCACCCGTCTTAATCTTCCCATCTAATCCATCTGCTCCGCCTCAGCGGCAGCGTGGCAGGTGCTGCGAGGACGCAAGTGAAAACTCCCTCCTCAAAGAGAGTTTTCGCCTCCCAGCTAGATCATCGCAAAAACTCTGTGTATCCCGCTCGTGTTATAGCATGGGCAGGGAGGAACACACAGTCTGTAATGTGATCTACTTTCGCCCTCATTGGCCTTTGATATGTCTGCTTCTAGTCTTTCTTTGCTTCTAGTCTTTCTTTCTTCTAGTCTTTATCTTTTTAAGAATAAACTTTCTTATTTCCTATCTTGATAGTAACAGACTCACAGAACACAATCGACTGACACACACAGAGAGCTTTGCTGAATGACAAAAAGCTGTCGCCGGCTGCACATCACGTGCTTTTAAGTATCCTGGTCATGACGTCACCGCACCTGACGTCTGGCCGTCAATTTTGACTGATTACACATATGATTCAGAGCTGGACAACGCTGATGGCGTTCCCCTAGCGTTTCGACGCAGCTCGATGTTCCCGGAGGGGAACCACCATTTTATGTTCTAACTTTTCCACAGAACCAAAATGTAATGACTCAACTCAATATAGTACATCATCCAGCTCAATCTGGGAAAGTTATCAAGATTGTACAAGGAATATAGTAAGATTGTTTCACACATCGCTCACTTAAACTTCTAATTTTGAACAGTTATCATGACATTTTAACCGTTTACTCGACACAGATTTACATAGACTGAATCGCGATTAAAGTAAACCTTTTAAAACTCGACCATCACTTTTTCAGTATAAACATCATCTCTGAATATTTATGAATATCTTAAGTTTCAATACTGATAGATATTGGTCTATAAAAACACATTTTACATACCTGTAGAAAATGATGAGATACACACAGATTAGAATCTGCAGCGTTCTGGCACTTTCTTAAACGGCTTTGCCCTTTGACCAGAATGTAAAATCCTCATCACTCTAGTGTAATGCGCCACCTACAGGCATTTTATAGAATACTCTAAAACTGATGTAACATTTGAACACATTTTTAAAGTCTCAAAGAATCTGAAGAAAGGGGAAAAACATTAACAAATAAATGTTGGGTATCCAGAATTCCTCAATACTTTTATATTTCACTGTCACATTTCCAGTCTATCACATATGCATTTATCATTTTATATAATTTCTTCAATTTCTTAAATGTATATATAGTTATATAGAGTTTTAACTTATAGTTTCAGTTACTTTTTCTTATTTGTAAGTTGCTTTGGATAAAAGCATCTGCTAAATGACTAATAAGTAAAGTAAAGTAAAGTTGTCTCTGTGAACTGGAAGCTTAAAAACAAAAGACACTAAAACAAATTCATACTAAAACAAAACACCATACTTGGCAATAAAAGCTCTTTCTGACTCTGACGTGTCTTATTTTCACTCCACACCCATTCCCGTTAAAAGTAGACATATTGTCATATTCTTCACTGCACGGCCACAACAAGGACAGAGAAACTGCACAGAAGCAGAGAAAGAAGGAAAGACATACATAGACAATTTTCAAGTGGAAATCCAGGTCAGTTAAAATATATGCTTTCATTAAACTTACATGCAAAACCAACAGAGATATTTTGTGTGTAGAACTAGGGGCGACTTAACCAATAAGCGAGGTAAGCGGTCGCTGGGTCCCCGTGGAGTCAGGGGCCCCGTCTGATATCAGCGAAACATATGCAGCGTTGAGCGATGTAGCCGTTCTCAGATATATCCGCTGAGTTCCTTCAACGAAGTGACGCAGAAGTGTTCAAGTTAGAATACACTTACCGATCAAAGTGACGAGTTTTTTGACAAGTGCTGAGTTCTGCAAGTCTGAATCATTTCACTATAACAAGATGTAAATCAGAGATTCATTGTTCTGTGTAGAGATTATTAACTGAATGTCGTGAGAACACAATGCATTGAAGTGCGTCACAGCTATAGTGATTATGAGGAGCATATTCTAGACTCAGAACAGAGATATTCAAAATGTAGAGTGCCTTAAAGTAATTACCGCAATACTGGAAAAACAAGGCTATACTGATTTTCTCTCTTCTCCGAATTTTACTTATCAATCCTGTTTTTAATTATCATTATCATTCAAAAATGAATAAATTCAGAACAGAATACAATTATATTTTAAATATGACCTTTTTTTTTCTACAAAAGCAACAGTAACGTTAGTGTTTACAATAGCAAAAAGACCTTAGCCTGTAAAGTCAATAACATCTCTCTGGAAATAAATTAAAAATATGTCAGTATAAAACGAATAATATACCTGACCTGACCTCACAGTGCAGAGTGAAGAAGATATGGTCCTTATAGATTTCAGAAAAATGTGTGAAATGTCCCTGTGTGTGTGTGTGTGTGTGTGTGTGTGTGTGTGTGTGTGTGTGTGTGTGTGTGTGTGTGTTCTGCAGTGCAAAGATGCCTCTCAAAGAGAGAATAATAAAACAAAAAATGAAGGAGCTGCTTGAGGCAGGTGCAAAGAAAATATTATTTAACTTTTAAACTTAAAATGGTCTTTTCTGTTCTGTTTCTTTTTCAAAACTGCATCATGGCATTTGCTACTGTATCAATACAGAAGCATCTGCATCAATACGCGTATCAGCAAGGAATGCGTCACTATACATTGCTGTTATGATATTTTGTACACAGCCCTATTTAAAGCCTTGTTTCATGTGCCCCTTTTATATTTTGAGCACCTGCCCCTCCAAAGGTCTCTGCACGGCCCTGCTCCTGGGTAACAGAGAGCAAGAAAGAGTAGGGCAAACGGAATGACTAAACAGGAAGTGGTCATACATACAGATCTCTGGTGGATGAAACAGTGAAACTCTTATCTCCCCACTCACAATAGATGCCCTTTTTTACCACACTGATCACAGCACTAAACGCTTTTGTAAACTCTAACTTCCTTTGCAAAATATGGGTGAAAATTCATAGTGCTAAAACTAGTCCGTAAAAGTGTGATTACATTTTTTTTAAGACGTGTAAATTTGACTTTTTTTTTTTTTTTAAACAAAACCTAATTAGTGGTGCAAAACGTGCCACAACAATTGTAAGTGGTTGGTTTTAGTATGAGTTTCACATTTTCTTATTGTTAAGAGATGTAGCTTGTTCTGGGTGATAGTTACTGGTACAGAATAGTTCAGTTATGACATTCGGTCCCTCATTCAAGCTACATCTATGTAATTTTCAGGTATAAAATCTATATACAAATCTATAAAGCAAACTGCAAAATTTGAGGACTCATTGTGTGAGATGAGGTTAGTCAATTAGGTACATGTTAAAGTATCAGAAAAAAGTGCATAACATTGTGTGTTTGGAGATACATTTAGTTTGTATAATTTGGAAAAGTTTTAAATGTCATTTAAGGAAAACAGTGAACCAGTTCTTGAAAACAGAGGATCCTTGGTTTCCAATGATATAAAGTTGTTTGAAGTCAAACTTTAGCTTGAGCATAGGATGTAAATTTAAGTAGGCCTAAAGTTAGGTTCTGTCAGGACATTATCTATGCCACCCCTCCACAGAAACAGAAGCTATACACCAACCACAACCAGCCTATCTGTCTTTGTCTCACAGCAGCAGCCATACCAGTTTCCACCACTCCAAAAATAGCACCGACCACACCAATCCCTGTAAAGAAATACCACCTAAGCAACAGAAATACTGTTAAACTCGTGTATTAAATAGTGAAACTCGTGTATTAAATAGATTTAATGCACACATTATAATGCACCTTAACAGTTCACCAGGCTCTTAATGATTTAATTGATGCCATCATTGGAATATCTGAAGGCCAGGTTTTTCCGTCACTCATCATTGCAGTTGTAATTTGTAAATACTACAATTTAATTACAATTTATTTATTTATTTACTTATATCTTGCTACAGCACACATTATATCAGCTGTAGTTCTGGCGCCGCTGTATCAATATACTGTTCAGCGCCACACACATTCACATCAGTAAGAAGATATTTTGAAGAATGTGGATAACCAAACAGTTGCTGGTCCACATTGACTTTGACAGTACAGGGAACACTGTGTACCAGCAACTGTTTGGTTATCCACATTCTTCAAAGTAGCGTTAATATTTAGCAGAAGACGGAAACTCAGATTTAAAACAACTTTTGAGTAAATGAAGGTATAAAAATTCAACACTAGCCTATTTTAATTATTGGGTGAATTATTCCTTTAATGTTAATAAAACACCAAACACAAAGAAAAATCCCTCACTACTCTTGACTTAACTTTAATACAGTTTCTTTAAACCAATCTATATAGTATTTTATTTGTATATTTGTTCATTCAGTTTCTTGAAAGCTCCTGCAAAATAAACCTATTGGACCTGAAACTAAAACACGGTTTATTTTATTTGTATATTATGTGTATTTGTAATGTGTATCTTTGTTCTCATTTTTAATAACAAAGATAAAATAATGACAAAGATGTTTATCTTCACCCATTTTTGGCCAAAATTTCTGCCATACTTTTTAAATATTTTGTTTCCTTGAAAGGCTTTGTCTTTATAATAGAGAAATTAGTTTGGCTGTAATGCTCAAACAACTTGTAAAACAGAAAAACCAACAAGACAAAGAATCATGATAAAATCGTGAATTGTGATATACAAATAAAATTGTGATATTTTTTGCCATATCGCCCACCCCTAACCGAGGGGGAACAATCATATAAATATATAATTCATAATATATATATATACATACATATAAACATTTAATATATATATCATATAAACATTTTTATTTATACGATATATATATCATATAAATAAAAATGTAAATCTCATACAGCTTTAGAGGAAAAAGGATCCTCAAGAAGAACAAAAGGAACTGAGCATATGTGATTTAGCATAAGTCAGGAGTGCTGGACAACAGTAAGAAAAGGTTAAAAACAAGAATTTGAAAGAACAAGAAACAAGAGATGCATGACATGAAAGTAATGCGTCTTGTTTAGACAAGTAAGAATATAAACATTTTATGTTGAATGCTGGGATTTTCACTATTAATACATTGATTAAATGGAGGAATAGAAAACTTTAATGTTCAACTTTCAACCAGAGGAATTTGAATAAATATTGTAAAGAAGGTTGCAGGTTCATTCGTAAGAACAGAATAGAAATGGAATTCAACAGTTACAGATATCACAATGCTACACTATCAGTATTGTTCTAGAATAGCTCAGTTTTAGGGAGACCGTCTCTGACTCTAATGTGCAGTACATTACTTGTGATTCATTCTTTTAATTAATGGTGCTTGCCATATATGGCAAAGCACAGTATTGTTATCCGTCATACTTATTATTAATGGTGCTTGCCATATATGGCAAGGCAACATTATTGTTATCCGTCATACTTATTATTATTCTTCCACTTTTTTTTCGGCGCGCTACTCCTCCCGCAGTTTTTGTCACAGAGCCATGAATGAGGTGTCAAAACGTGCGGCCTAATCGGGAATGGTGTGCTATGACTTTTATAAGCGATCGGGGTACGATGTTCGCCCCAGGGCGAAAAATCGCCCAAAAAGTCCCATTGACAATGCATGGGGCCAACTTTGGCGGGTCGTAGCTCAGAGCGAGAATTTCGTAGAAACTTATGAATCACCACACTTGAAGAGGCTGGCAGGCTCTGTAAGACCATACCTCAAAATGGGGTAAAAGTTGCACCCCTGGGGGGCAGGAGCGTCCCAAAGTTGCCCCATTGACTTTCAATGGTGTAGGACGGCCCATGAAATGGGCCGTCCTACACCATAGAAACGGCTTTTCAATTGAACATAACTCTGGATCACAGTGTCATAGAGACAAGGGGGCGGGCTCATTTGACTCAGACGACCAATCAGCATCTCAGGATCATTGTGAAGCTATCAAGCCACGCCCCTAGCAACCATTTAGAGCACCTTAGCAACACGTCCCATAGACTTCCATTGAAAGAGATCAAAGGGATATCTCAGGATAGAAGTGTCATAGAAAAATGAGGGTGGGCTCGTTGGACTCGGGGCAGCAAGCAGCCAATCCTGAATCACCTCAACGACACACTGGCCACGCCCTAGCAACCATTGTCGACCACCTTAGCAACCAAAATTCACAGACTCATAGCTCAGAGAGTGGATTTCGTAGAAATGTGAAATTTGCCACATTTGAAGAGGCTGACGGGCTCTGTAAGAACATACAACACAATGGGGTAAAACTTGCACCCCTGGGGGGCAAGAGCATCCCAAAGTTGCCCCATGGGCCGTCCTACACCATAGAAACCGCTTTTCAATTGAACATAACTCTGGATCACAGTGTCATAGAGACAAGGGGTGGCTCATTTGACTCAGACGACCAATCAGCATCTCAGGATCATTGTGAAGCTATCAAGCCACGCCCCTAGCAACCATTTAGAGCACCTTAGCAACACGTCCCATAGACTTCCATTGAAAGAGATCAAAGGGATATCTCAGGATAGAAGTGTCATAGTAACATGAGGGTGGGCTCGTTTGACTCGGGGCAGCAAGCAGCCAATCCTGAATCACCTCAACACACACTGGCCACGCCCTAGCAACCATTGTCGACCACCTTAGCAACCAAAATTCACAGAGGAATATCTTCCATTCTGAATGTCACAGAGGCGTGGGAGTTGGTTTATATCATTCATACTGACAAGAAGCCTTTGGAGTATCGTGATTGCTAGCTGCCAAGCCACTCCCTAGCAACCAAACAGAGTACCCTAGCAACCGTTTTGCAAGACCAATATCTCTGCATCAGAACATCGTATAGAGATGGGGGTTGGTTTATACATTCACACTGACTTTGGAGCTTCATGATTGGTAGCTGCCAAGCCACTCCCTAGCAACCAAACAGAGTACCCTAGCAACTGTTTTGCAAGACCAATATCTCTGCATCAGAACATCGTATAGAGATGGGGGTTGGCTCTTTTGACTCATGCTAGCAAACAGGACTTGCTACATGCTACACATGCTAGCAGTGAATAGCTACATGCTAATAGCGCTTAGTTAAGTGCTAAATCATGCCAATAAAATGCTACAAACTCCATAGTAAAAAAAAGCCGAACTCCATGTTTCTACTAAAACCATGAATAAGCCATATCTCAGCACCAGAACATCGTACAGACATGGTTGTTGGCTCGTATTCAATCATGTACATTACCCTAGCAACCGGTGGTGTTTTTTTTGCCACTGCAAGCACCCATTCACATTTTCTTCTGGAAATGTACATTCTAGTTCTTCTTCTTCTTCTTCCACTTTTATTTCGGCGCGCTACTCCTCCCACAGTTTTTGTCACAGAGCCATGAATGAGGTGTCAAAACGTGCGGCCTAATCGGGAATCGTGTGCTATGACTTTTATAAGCGATCGGGGGTACGATGTTCGCCCCAGGGGCAAAATAGGGGCAAAAAAAACCGCATAGACTTAACATTGCGAAAAACTTTGACGCCTCGTAGCTCAGAGAGTGGATTTCACAGAAATGTGTCGGATAAAATGTGTCGGATTTCATAGTCGGATAAAATGCATAGTTAATTATTCAAAATTAAATGCAGTCAAACACCCAGACAAGTAAACACGGTCTGAAAGTGCATAAATGAACCGAGAATCACCATAATGCACGCGTTGCCTCGGCAACACGCGAGCCGCTCGGAACAAAACAAATAAATCTTCTCGGAGAGAAACTGCTGCAGATTAGCGCACTCTCACTCAAGGGGGAAGAACTACAGCTTAGGCTTCCGCCCCGAGAGAGCGCTAGACCTGGGGAATACAGGTGGAAATAGGGCGAACCCGTCTCCAACCCGTCCGCCAGGTCTATGTGCGATCCCCGTGATCTCACTCGCCGCGGTGCCTCAGCAGCAGCGGGACCGCGAGATCATAGGCGCGGACACACTCCTCGGAGAGTGCCCGGCGGGAGCACAATGCATTGCAGCGGACGCTGGATCTGATGGGAAAGGAAGAAGATAGGGGATCACCCGTCTTAATCTTCCCATCTAATCCATCTGCTCCGCCTCAGCGGCAGCGTGGCAGGTGCTGCGAGGACGCAAGTGAAAACTCCCTCCTCAAAGAGAGTTTTCGCCTCCCAGCTAGATCATCGCAAAAACTCTGTGTATCCCGCTCGTGTTATAGCGTGGGCAGGGAGGAACACACAGTCTGTAATGTGATCTACTTTCGCCCTCATTGGCCTTTGATATGTCTGCTTCTAGTCTTTCTTTGCTTCTAGTCTTTCTTTCTTCTAGTCTTTATCTTTTTAAGAATAAACTTTCTTATTTCCTATCTTGATAGTAACAGACTCACAGAACACAATCGACTGACACACACAGAGAGCTTTGCTGAATGACAAAAAGCTGGCGCCGGCTGCACATCACGTGCTTTTAAGTATCCTGGTCATGACGTCACCGCACCTGACGTCTGGCCGTCAATTTTGACTGATTACACATATGATTCAGAGCTGGACAACGCTGATGGCGTTCCCCTAGCGTTTCGTTTCGACGCAGCTCGATGTTCCCGGAGGGGAACCACCATTTTATGTTCTAACTTTTCCACAGAACCAAAATGTAATGACTCAACTCAATATAGTACATCATCCAGCTCAATCTGGGAAAGGTATCAAGATTGAACAAGGAATATAGTAAGATTGTTTCACATCGCTCACTTAAACTTCTAATTTTGAACAGTATCATGACATTTTAACCGTTTACTCGACACAGATTTACATAGACTGAATCGCGATTAAAGTAAACCTTTTAAAACTCGACCATCACTTTTTCATTATAAACATCATTGAATATTTATGAATATCTTAAGTTTCAATACTGATAGATATTGGTCTATAAAAACACATTTTACATACCTGTAGAAAATGATGAGATACACACAGATTAGAATCTGCAGCGTTCTGGCACTTTCTTTAACGGCTTTGCCCTTTGACCAGAATGTAAAATCCTCATCACTCTAGTGTAATGCGCCACCTACAGGCATTTTATAGAATACTCTAAAACTGATGTAACATTTGAACACATTTTTAAAGTCTCAAAGAATCTGAAGAAAGGGGAAAAACATTACAAATAAATGTTGGGTATCCAGAATTCCTCAATACTTTTATATTTCACTGTCACATTTCCAGTCTATCACATATGCATTTATCATTTTATATAATTTCTTCAATTTCTTAAATGTGTATATATAGTTTTTATAGAGTTTTAACTTATAGTTTTAGTTACTTTTTCTTATTTGTAAGTTGCTTTGGATAAAAGCATCTGCTAAATGACTAAAAAGTAAAGTAAAGTAAAGTTGTCTCTGTGAACTGGAAGCTTAAAAACAAAAGACACTAAAACAAATTCATACTAAAACAAAACACCATACTTGGCAATAAAAGCTCTTTCTGACTCTGACGTGTCTTATTTTCACTCCACCCATTCCGTTAAAAGTAGTAGACATTTGTCATATTCTTCACTGCACGGCCACAACAAGGACAGAGAAACTGCACAGAAGCAGAGAAAGAAGGAAAGACATACATAGACAATTTTCAAGTGGAAATCCAGGTCAGTTAAAATATATGCTTTCATTAAACTTACATGCAAAACCAACAGAGATATTTTGTGTGTAGAACTAGGGGCGACTTAACCAATAATCGAGGTAAGCGGTCGCTTGGGTCCCCGTGGAGTCAGGGGCCCCGTCTGATATCAGCGAAACATATGCAGCGTTGAGCGATGTAGCCGTTCTCAGATATATCCGCTGATTTCTTCAACGCAGTGACCAGAAGTGTTCAAGTTAGAATACACTTACCGATCAAAGTGTCGAGTTTTTGTCAAGTGCTGAGTTCTGCAAGGTCTGAATCATTTCACTATAACAAGATGTAAATCAGAGATTCATTGTTCTGTGTAGAGATTATTAACTGAATGTCGTGAGAACACAATGCATTGAAGTGCGTCACAGCTATAGTGATTATGAGGAGCATATTCTAGACTCAGAACAGAGATATTCAAAATGTAGAGTGCCTTAAAGTAATTACCGCAATACTGGAAAAACAAGGCTATACTGATTTTCTCATTCTCCGAATTTTACTTATCAATCCTGTTTTTAATTATCATTATCATTCAAAAATGAATAAATTCAGAACAGAATACAATTATATTTTAAATATGACCTTTTTTTTCTACAAAAGCAACAGTAGTGTTTACAATAGCAAAAACACCTTAGCCTGTAAAGTCAATAACATCTCTCTGGAAATAAATAAAAAAATGTCAGTATAAAACGAATAATATACCTGACCTGACATCACAGTGCAGAGTGAAGAAGATATGGCCCTTATAGATTTCAGAAAAATGTGTGAAATGTCCCTGTGTGTGTGTGTGTGTGTGTGTGTGGTGTGTGTGTGTGTGTGTGTGTGTGTTCTGCAGTGCAAAGATGCCTCGCAAAGAGAGAAGAATAAAACAAAAAAAGAAGGAGCTGCTTGAGGCAGGTGCAAAGAAAATATTATTTAACTTTTAAACTTAAAATGGTCTTTTCTGTTCTGTTTCTTTTTCAAAACTGCATCATGGCATTTGCTACTGTATCAATACAGAAGCATCCGCATCAATACGCGTATCAGCAAGGAATGCGTCACTATACATTGCTGTTATGATATTTTGTACACAGCCCTATTTAAAGCCTTGTTTCATGTGCCCCTTTTATATTTTGAGCACCTGCCCCTCCAAAGGTCTCTGCACGGCCCTGCTCCTGGGTAACAGAGAGCAAGAAAGAGTAGGGCAAACGGAATGACTAAACAGGAAGTGGTCATACATACAGATCTCTGGTGGATGAAACAGTGAAACTCTTATCTCCCCACTCACAATAGATGCCCTTTTTTACCACACTGATCACAGCACTAAACGCTTTTGTAAACTCTAACTTCCTTTGCAAAATATGGGTGAAAATTCATAGTGCTAAAACTAGTCCGTAAAAGTGTGATTACATTTTTTTTAAGACGTGTAAATTTGACTTTTTTTTTTTTTAAACAAAACCTAATTAGTGGTGCAAAACGTGCCACAACAATTGTAAGTGGTTGGTTTTAGTATGAGTTTCACATTTTCTTATTGTTAAGAGGATGTAGCTTGTTCTGGGTGATTAGTTACTGGTACAGAATAGTTCAGTTATAGTTCAACAGTTCATTCGGGTCCCTCATTCAAGCTACATCTATGTATTTTCAGGTATAAATCTATATACAAATCTATAAAGCAAACTGCAAAATTTGAGGACTCATTGTGTGAGATGAGGTTAGTCAATTAGGTACATGTTAAAGTATCAGAAAAAAAGTGCATAACATTGTGTGTTTGGAGATACATTTAGTTTGTATAATTTGGAAAAGTTTTAAATGTCATTTAAGGAAAACAGTGAACCAGTTCTTGAAAACAGAGGATCCTTGGTTTCCAATGATATAAAGTTGTTTGAAGTCAAACTTTAGCTTGAGCATAGGATGTAAATTTAAGTAGGCCTAAAGTTAGGTTCTGTCAGGACATTATCTATGCCACCCCTCCCACAGAAACAGAAGCTATACCAACCACAACCAGCCTATCTGTCTTTGTCTCACAGCAGCAGCCATACCAGTTTCCACCACTCCAAAAATAGCACCGACCACACCAATCCCTGTAAAGAAATACCACCTAAGCAACAGAAATACTGTTAAACTCGTGTATTAAATAGATTTAATGCACACATTATTAATGCACCTTAACAGTTCACCAGGCTCTTAATGATTTAATTGATGCCATCATTGGAATATCTGAAGGCCAGGTTTTTCCGTCACTCATCATTGCAGTTGTAATTTGTAAATACTACAATTTAATTACAATTTATTTATTTATTTACTTATATCTTGCTACAGCACACATTATATCAGCTGTAGTTCTGGCGCCGCTGTATCAATATACTGTTCAGCGCCACACACATTCACATCAGTAAGAAGATATTTTGAAGAATGTGGATAACCAAACAGTTGCTGGTCCACATTGACTTTGACAGTACAGGGAACACTGTGTACCAGCAACTGTTTGGTTATCCACATTCTTCAAAGTAGCGTTAATATTTAGCAGAAGACGGAAACTCAGATTTAAAACAACTTTTGAGTAAATGAAGGTATAAAAATTCAACACTAGCCTATTTTAATTATTGGGTGAATTATTCCTTTAATGTTAATAAAACACCAAACACAAAGAAAAATCCCTCACTACTCTTGACTTAACTTTAATACAGTTTCTTTAAACCAATCTATATAGTATTTTATTTGTATATTTGTTCATTCAGTTTCTTGAAAGCTCCTGCAAAATAAACCTATTGGACCTGAAACTAAAACACGGTTTATTTTATTTGTATATTATGTGTATTTGTAATGTGTATCTTTGTTCTCATTTTTAATAACAAAGATAAAATAATGACAAAGATGTTTATCTTCACCCATTTTGGCCAAAATTTCTGCCATACTTTTTAAATATTTTGTTTCCTTGAAAGGCTTTGTCTTTATAATAGAGAAATTAGTTTGGCTGTAATGCTCAAACAACTTGTAAAACAGAAAAACATGATAAAATCATGAATTGTGATATAAAAATAAAATTGTGATATTTTTTGCCATATCGCCCACCCCTAACCGAGGGGGAACATCATATAAATATATAATTCATATATATATATATATATATATATATACATACATATAAACATTTAATATATATATCATATAAACATTTTTATTTATACGATATATATATATATAAATAAAAATGTACATCTCATACAGATTTAGAGGAAAAAGGATCCTCAAGAAGAACAAAAGGAACTGAGCATATGTGATTTAGCATAAGTCAGGAGTGCTGGACAACAGTAAGAAAAGATTAAAAACAAGAATTTTTAAGAGAGATGCATGACACGAAAGTAATGTGTCTTGTTTATACAAGTAAGAATATAAACATTTTATGTTGAACGCTGGGATTTTCACTATTAATACATTGATTAAATGGAGGAATAGAAAACTTTAATGTTCAGCTTTCAACCAGAGGAATTTGAATAAATATTGTAAAGAAGGTTGCAGATTAATTCGTAAGAACAGAATAGAAATGGAATTCAACAGTTACAGATATCACAATGCTACACTATCAGTATTGTTCTAGAATAGCTCAGTTTTAGGGAGACCGTCTCTGACTCTAATGTGCAGTACATTACTTGTGATTCATTCTTTTAATTATAAATTGTTATAGCAATATTTTTTTGTTCTTTTTTTATCTCAAAGTAAAATCAGCATACCCTATAATATATTTCATTTAAATATTTTAGGACAGTAGAATGGTATACAATGAAAAGCACAAAAGATTGATTGAAGAGGATTGTGGGCGTGTTTAGGAAAGCGTAAGTGGCTCAAGCTCTCCAGTTTTCAGACTGGTTTGGATGTGTCTGTGTTTGGATACCTTCTTCACACTGGGGTAATACTACAGAAGAGTAACTGAGAGATTGTGCATACTGCTTCGTATATTATGTGCTTGTGAACCAGGCTGATTTAGATTACATTTTTACAATGTTAAAACTATAAAGTATTAAATATATTGACTTTTCCAGGGACACTATGTTTTTTTTTCTGAGGTTATGGCAGAAAATTATGATAAAATGTGACATTTGATTTAAGGTAGTCATTGGTTTCAGTTTTACAAATACTATAGATTTTGAAACTAAAATAAATCAATCCATAATTTGATGAACATTTAATGAAAGGGAGACGAGCTGTCACAAGGTCAGAGAGTCAAATACATTCTTAACTTTTTGTAGTTGGTTATCTCTCCAAACATAATAATAATTGTATTATTATTATTATTTAAATTACATTTTTTTGTGAATGCTACCAAAATGCTCATTTAAATGAAAGTATTGGGTAAACAATAAAACACTGGTGTACATTAAGAACAGTATATCAAGTGTATTGTAAAGTTCAATTTTAACTTAAATGTTGAATTGTGTTCTCTAACAAGCATATTTATTCGATTTTATTGTTATTGTATTTTATTTATAAATGTCACATTGTGGCAAGTGTTATACTATAAATTAAACATATGTTATGTATAATATATATTGTATTTTTTTAATTCGAGAGCCAGGATGTTTATGATCCAAGATGTTAATAAAAGGTTGACATGTTCAGAATGATACACAAATAATACAACAAAATAGATTCAATAATGCCTAAAGCTTAATACAATGCAAAATAACAAGCAAATAACAATAATAACTGTGGTCGTTGCTGCAATAAGAATAATAGTAGCTTTAATACAGGTCAGATAATCGGTCAAAACGGGATGTATCTCAACAAAACTATGTACTCCTTAGATGACCGACAATTCTTTCTCTAATTATTATGTTAGTTAATCTTTTTTTTTAAGTTAAAATTGTCATCATATGCTCATCATCATATGGTTCCAAACCGGTATGATTCTGTTACTTCTGCAGAACAAACAAACAAATGAACAAACAAATAAATAAATACATACATACATACAATTTTACATACAACCAAACACCATTATGATCCACAGAAGAAAGAATGACACACTTTTGGAACAAAATGATGGTGAGAAGCAACTACAGGCTTGGTGTTCATGCATTAACCTGTTTCAAGTCTAAACATTCTCAATGTGAGGGTTTGAGATCAGTCTACAAACTGATGAATGAAATATAGGATTCATTTGATTTTTAAATCTAAATTTGGAATTAACATATCGAGCACTCACATTCAGACAAATTCAAATGGTACTTTCCTCTCTCTCTCTCTCGATCAGGATTAGACTGGTAAACCGAAGCCATTATGAAAGCTTCTGTTGGAGTGTGTGTGGTGTTCGTTCTGGCTCTGGTGGGGCTTGGTATGTATTGTCATTAAGCCTGTTTACACCATGCATAAGATGTGTTTTTGTCATATTTTGCATTACTATTTCTGAAGAAAAAAATCTGTCTTTGTCTTTCAAGGCTCTGCCATTAAATGTTACGGTTGTAAGGACTACTCGGGCGAATGCTCTAAAATCCGAAACTGCTACTATGATGATGCCTGCGTGACCGTCTACGAGAGAGGTGCCAGCTCACTCATTCTTAGGAAATAGTGTCTTTCTAACGAATCTAACTCTAGATCTAGATTCTAACAAATCTTTTCCGTGACCCTTTGACTTAGCATGACATATCTGCTCACCCCTTTCTTCTAGGTGGCGACACATACAGGCAGTGTATAAAGTACTCTGATTGTAACTACAACGTAATCGGTGAGAAATTTCCCCAAATGTCCAGCTTCAAGTTCTCCTGCTGTACCACCGACCTGTGTAACACAGCACCCGTGTCCGTGTCCGACCGCTCTGTGGTGGGCATAGTGCTCTCACCAGTGGTGGTCAGTAACGAAGTAAAACTACTTCGTTACTGTACTTAAGTACATTTTTCAAGTATCTGTACTTTACTGGAGTAGTTTTATTTTGAGTAACTTTTACTTTTACTTCACTACATTCCAAAGCATAAGATCGTACTTTTTACTTCACTACATTTCATAAAACATATCGTTACTCCTTATAATACATCACGTGCTCCGAGACGCAGAAGCGGTGTATGATTCATGAACAAACTGATTCTTTTCAATGAACCTCGGTTCGCAAATCGCAACAAACGATTCATTCACCCGATTGCAGCTGTTCTCGAGTCGAAAACTCACTGATTCAAATGATCCGTTTAGAGCGAGTCTTCTCCAGTGAACTGAACTCACAAGTAAAGAACCGGGAGATCTTGTGAGCGCGCGCGCGCGCGCGCAGGCGCGCAACAGCTGCTGCGAAAAGTATGTTACTAATGTCGAAATTTAGGATTAATTATTGTAACTGAAAATAATATTTAGGTCAAAACTGTCAGTTGTTTGTGAACTAAATCTGCTGTAAAGGGTGATCTATTTAAGCCCACTGAAATGCTTGAATGCAGACAGATCAACATCAGTGTCTCTAACGTTATGTTTTAGGTCAAAAAACAAAACATTAAAATAACACTGATTAAATAAAATAACTGATGCACGTTCATATTCCCCGCTGCTGTAACGTTAGCAGTTTTATTAAAATGCTATGCATTTAGACCTATGTGACGTCTGTTTTTATATTGTTTATCAACAGTATACATTTTTATATTGTTTAGATCAACTAGCCGAGTAGACAGATATGAATGTTTATTCATAACCATACTGAAAATAAGTAAATATTGTTAGCTGATGCTAACTGTCTAGCTAACAAGCTTGCTGGTGCTAAGTTGAGGAAATTTTTAGATATAAAGTCCAAATATCTTTATTCAGCCACCGAGATAGATTCCATCTGAGGAAAAAAGAAAGGATGTGATGTTCAGAACATAGTAACTACAGTAATTATCAGAGTGGGAAGTGATGCCCTCTGGGGGCATTTGGCCAGGGGTGTTTTTACACCACAGACAAGGTTTGAGAAGAAAAAAAAATCATTATGAAAATATAATTAGATTTTCCTTAAAATGTTCTTCCTAATTTCAGGCCTAATTATCATGTCATATATAACTGACGTTCTGCAAAACAACAAGTTCAATGTATTCCATATTAACAAAATATATATCTTGACTCTATATAGTGGTTATTTTGGGAAAAACCCAGGTATTTTGGGCAGTAGGATTATAAAAATATGTGCTAATATAAAATTAAATAAAGTAGTCTATATAAAATTGCAAAATAAATCTGTCTATCAGTACTTTTTTACTTAAGTACATAAAAAATTGAGTACTTTTGTACTTTCACTCGAGTAAAATTGAAAAAGCAGTACTTTTACTTTTACTGGAGTAATATTTTATTATACGTATCTGTACTTTTACTCAAGTACTTGATCTGTGTACTTTGACCACCACTGGCTCTCACTAGCACTCTTCTGGTGGGGTGTTCTCTAAAACGCTTCTGCATTGTTCCTGGTATCATGCAGTGAGAATGCAGAGATCTTGCACTTAAGTGGTCAAAGAAGCATTCACAGCTTAAGTCTCAGCTGTATATTAAAACTGTTGCTAAAGCTTGTAAGCTAAAGCTTGTATTTGTTTTTAGTTTTGCAGTTAATAGTGAAAGGGAAAGCATCTGGTTATAATTGATTGTAATCAGTGCTGTTTTGTGAATGTGTACTCTTTCACGGCTAATATTGTTACCCAGGAAAATGGTACAACTGAGTGGGTTCTGAGGGATGCTGACATTTTAAGGAATAATGTATCATATCATCATCATTTTCCTAAAAACCCTTTACGAATGTCTCTTTTAAAACTTAAAATCTCTTGAAAAACATTGCGTGCAATATGCAGACGTGTAGTCTTTTCAGTGTGCTGATTAGCTTCTTGCTACCACTATAGCCAGCGAAACTTACTGAACCTTTATGTGACCAATAAAAGGAACATGCAGTTTCATGCAAATTGAGAGTTTGAGAATTCTGTTAAATGTTTATGATTCCTCTTATAGGCCTATAGCTGTTTATTAGCAACTTACTATGCTGGAGCTGGCATGACTGTGTGTAATTTATGATGTAAAACAAAATGTGATGTCTCTTCAGCTAATGTTAACTACATTAACGAACCATTAGAGAAAAGATTCAGGCATAGGGCCTTTAACAGCCATGACTAACAAATATCAGTGCAGCACCCAATTATTCATAACCATTATTCATGTGCTTCGTTTCAGGGTTTCTTTTTACTGGACATGAATTAATAGAATTATTAGTTCTCTGTCAAAATAACGTATTTTTGGCCATTCCCTATATTGCTTTAAAAGTGACAAACTATTCCTTATTTGTGGAATGTCTGCCCAGACTGATAATAAAAGATAAGAAAAAATAAAATAAGTGAATAAATATGTATATATATATATTCAACTACAGATGCAATTATGCAAATGAATGTGAATAAGAAAAGGGATACTATGCTAAATATGAATAGTGTGTTGGGTATTGCACGTGTGTCTTGGGTATGTAAGGTCCACGTTCTTGGCCCAAAGAAGGTATCCAATGGTGGCTGAAGGATTCCTGCATGTTTGGTCTTTTCAATGCCCAAAGTTCTGTCATTGAAGTTAACCTGTAATCTGACTCCATTGTATTATTTTATCTGACTCCATTTTATTAGGACCTTAAAATTAAGGTTGAAATGCAAATTGGTTGTTTGTCTGTTTCTAATTATCATTCTTCTGATATTAGATTATTCTAGTTAACTCTTTATATTTGCTCGTTCATTCGGTCGCTAACAAGAGTTAATAATTACAGAATAAGATCAAATTTAACTATTTATTATCAGTCAGATAAATACTGTATACATTATGCCAGTAACATAGCCAATTCAGAGATATCAAATCATATTAATACAAAACATAGAATTCTCGAAGATAAATCTAAGAGTAAATGATGCATACCTGACTTTATAGAAATGCATTGTGTGAAGTATAGAGACACACCACACTACGGGCTTCTGGCTACAGAATCGCCCTGATCTTCTTACAAGATTTCCTTAAGTACTCTGGAAATGGAGACAGGAACTAACAATTGGAATTTGTATTGGTCGAGTTAAAACCTTTTGGGACAAAGGGTAATTTTGCATGAAAAGCAGTGGGAACTGACCTGCCCTCTACAGTATGTAAACTATCTCTAAACTCTTAGGATCTGTACTACCTTTTAGTTTACTTCTTGTAAAAATTAGAACATTGTACCAGATGCCCTGAGACAATTCAAATGATACCAAACATGACTGTAAATATCACTTGCATTCATATAGAACATTATATTCTACTATTGACCATTCTGAGTGAGCTGAGTGAAGGGAAGGATGGGTGAGGGGAAGGAAGGGGATGAAAAGGAACTGATGCATATGTGAGAGAGGCTTTTTACCACATTTTCACTCAGTGGGATATGGAGACAGATGTCTGTATGTTAATACACTCTGTGTGTGTGTGTGTTGTCCATCTCAGAAGTTCAAAGTTTCTGAGGTTCTGTAATTCTTACTTTATGTATCTGCAACTTTTGTTACATTAAGATGTAGGCACATTTCACATTTCTTAAGAGATTTCATCAAACTCTAGATTCAACTCACAGAATACTGCCATTTCAAATATTTCCATTTTCTAATAACACTTTTTATCATGGGTTGATGCATTTTGATGGTGAAAAAATAAACATGAAAGATCTAAATTCATGCTGAGGGCATTGCAAATATCAAATACATTTTGGGGAATGCTTAATATTTTCTCATACATATAGAATTAAAGGCATGCAAATATAAAGTAGGTTACAGTAAGAACACGAAGTGGTTATACACAATTATTTATATTGTATGCAAATTTTTAAATAACTTATCTTGCACCACATAATGTCTAAACATTTCCAATTATGCATGGTTCTAAAATGCATAAATATGGTCAATCAGTTATTTTCTGGTTGGAGTTAGTGGACACTGACGCAAGAGATACATTGTTCTGTTTATGTTCAATTTATAGTTTGACCCAGTGCTTTGCAAACAGAGTGTGTTTAACTCATGTCATACATATGACCTTACAACCTTTTCATTGACCCTCACTATTTGTACAGCTGAGATAAAACATTTTTTTGTCACATACACAATTATACAGAGCACGTACTCTGCATTTAACCCATCCAAGTGCACACATGCTTGGAGCAGTGGGAGCCCAGGGAGCAGTTGGGGGTTTGGTGCCTTGCTCAAGGGTCTCACCTCAGCCATGGACAATTCCAGCCGGAGCCGAGATTCGAACCCACAACCTCGGATTACAAGTCCAACGCTCTATCCTTTAGGCCACAGCTTCCCCTTGGAACAAGAGAAAAAAAATCTGTGAACATCTTTCTGGTACTGAGTGGCACTTGTGTGAAGTGTATATTCTACATATATATATATATTATGCAGTAACCAGGACTATGCGCCTCCCTAGGTCAGAGTTTTTTGTTTTATTGAATCTTGGTCTAGAATAGTTCAAATAGAGATGCAAACAGGAAATGTCATCTGCTTCTACCACTGCTAATAAAAGTCTATGTGAGCAACATCTCATCTCCTGACTTGTACTCTGCACATATTCATTACTATTCGTTTGAGAAACAAGGCACTCGGTTGCATTTTTAAATATTTGCTGTGTGTCATTGTGTTGCATCATAAATAGCTGTCCTGTAGATTTACTTCAAGACAAAAGACTTTCCCTTTTTTCATTCTTATTGAGAGTGACAACATGCAAAAACACAACAAAGCCCACAGTAGGGAGTCCCTGAGTTTCAGAAGTGTTTAAACAACACAAGACTCAGACTGCTCAAATAGTTCAAACAGGACCTCAGACCTGCAGCTGAGCTCAAATAGAACCAACACAATGGATTTATTAGTTAAACAGAGGCAGGTGAACAGTTCACATAATTGTACATTAACTAATTAATTTATAAGATAATCTATTATAATCTAAAAAATGTTTCTAAACATATGAACATCACATTTCACATAATTTTGCCATGTTTGATATGGCGAGTTTGTTGTTTATTTTCTGCAACCCACCATATCAAAGTATCTTGCCCATACCTATTTTGGAAGAAGCAGTCAGAAATAAGACTTAGAAAAGTATACACATCTAGCTAGCTTCTATTAAGTTCCTCTGTGATTGAACTTAGCAGTATGAAGATTTTTTTAGGTAAACATGTTTCAAACTCTTCAGGCAAGTGCAGAAAGGGGGGGGGGGTATTCAAAAGTGCCCCTCTCGGACAAATAGCAATGATATTGTGGTCAATAAAACGAAATGCATTTGAAATATAATTAACTCTATAATGTGTACACAGCAGTAACCAATCGCTCAAAAGTTGAAAAATTCCTGTTTATTTGTACATATCTGTGAATCCGAGGCGTGGCTGTTTGCTCGACTGACGGATATTCCACAGTCTGTTCAGAAACTACAGGCTCTCAGGCCATAGCCTATTTGGTTCTTTCAGTGAGTGGGTGACGGAAGGACAAATTAACCAAACAATATTTTACACTTTTTTTCATCAATACATTTACATTTATGCATTTAGCAGACGCTTTTATGCAAAGTGCCTTACAGAGCATTCAGGCTATACATTTATTGTCAGTATGTAAGAATCAAAGCTAGTGTGTCGATTTAATTACAAATCCATATTGGCTATTATATATTTTAGAATATTACATAATTCATCAATGGCCATTTGTCATGTCCTATAAATAGTCTATAGGCTATAATAGAGCAACCAATCATGATTTGGCACAAGTAAAAATTTCATTGGGCAATAATGTGAAGTGGAGCAGTCATTTCCCGTTCTTATTCATAATAAATCGGTTGCAAATTACATGGGACAGACGAGCTGTGGAGCGATCTGGATCTGCGGTTTGTCTCATTTTATAAATCAAACTACATCGCTGAGAAAATGGATGCTTAATGACTACAAAAGCACTGCACAAAACCTTGCAGCAGTGCCAAAAGTCGCACTAATAGTATCAGTATTCAAATCACTTATGATACACTGTGATGCAGTAGACACTTGCAGATCTACTGCGGGACGTTTTAGGTCCGGAAAACAAAACAAAATGATGGCTTGACCCGTAGAAGTAAATGAAAGGTGACTTTTATTTACAGTGCGCCGCAAAAATATCCAGTGGTGAGCAATATAACAAAGTACCAACAACCAAAAAATAAAAGAACAAAATAAACAACAAATAATATGTACAAACGAGTATCCACAATATACTAGAGGTTTAATTTTTGCTTACGGCACCGCAGTAGCACGTTTGCTGACTTGGTAAACAAGCTATTTGATGTCAGCCTGGCCTCCCTTCTTATAGGCCAGGCTCCACCCCCTACCCGGAGGGTACCATTAACAGGTAAGTATTTAATCTTGTAATTTCATTTCAAAAGATAAACTTCATGTACAACAATCACATTATGAAACACAAAGACTAGTAAAGCATTATCAAAACCATATATATTAATAACCCAAATCATTAACATTTAATATATTTTCTCCTCAGAAAAAACGACAGTTCCCCACACAAAAATCAATGGTTTCGTCGGACTACGATCGCATTGCGTCGACGCGGCTGTGACGTCATAAGCAGGCGCCGCACCGCGCATGGGAGTCCGACTATTTCCCACACAAGACAAACAAACTAACAATAAAACTTCAAACTAACAACAGTGTCTCTGTGTGGTTTATCCGGTGGTATGTATACTGTAAAGGGGGAGAAGAGTGTGTGAAATGTCCGTGTGCCATCGAGATTACGTGTGCACCCGCTCTCCGATGGCTAACCTGCAGGGGCTGGAATGAGGTAAGTGTGTATGTATATGTATAATGTGTGTGCCAGTACTGCCGTTTCCAACGGTGAAGATCAACTCTTCACATCACCTTCCCCCTCTCCAAGCCGCGTACTGTCCGGGTACCGGGACAGGTAGTCGGCAACCAGGTTAAGCCTCCCAGGCCGATGTCGTACCTTGAAACTGTAGGGCTGGAGTGCTAGGTACCATCTTGTGATGCGGGCGTTATTATCTTTCATCGTGTGAATCCACGTCAATGCCCGATGGTCCGTCTCCAGGTCAAACTCTCTCCCCAAGAGGTAGTATCGGAGGGATTCCAGGGACCACTTAATAGCGAGACACTCCTTCTCGATCGTGGAATACCTGGTTTCTCTGGGCAAAAGTTTCCTACTCAGGAACACGACTGGCTTCTCCTCTCCCGCAGTCCCCTGGGCTAGCACTGCTCCAATTCCCTTCTCTGAAGCATCCACTTGCACCAGGAACCGCTGATCGAAGTTGGGGCTTTGTAGGACTGGGTCGGAGCACATTCTCTCTTTTAGGGTGTTGAATGCTTCCTCACAGGCACCAGTCCATGCCACGGGGTTCTTCCCAGTTTTGGTTAGTAAATCCGTTAGTGGTGTTGCAATGTTAGCAAAGTCAGGGATGAATCTGCGGTACCAGCCCACTAGGCCCAGGAAGGATCTCACCTCCTTTTTCGTCCTAGGTCGGGGACTGCACTGAATCGCTTCCACCTTGCATATCTGGGGTCGCAGTTCGCCATTGCCCAGATGGTATCCCAGGTAGCCGGTCTCTTGCCTAGCCCACTCGCACTTTGCCACATTCAAGGACAGGCCTGCCGCTTGGATCTTCTCCAGAGTCTGTCGCAGATGTTCCAGGTGGTCTGCCCATGTATTGCTGTAGATCACAACATCGTCCAAGTATGCAGCAGACCACCCTTCGCAGCCCTGGAGAACTTGATCCATGAGTCGCTGGAAGGTCGCAGGTGCCCCGTGCAGCCCAAAGGGTAGGACCGTAAACTGGAACAGTCCCACTGGCGTCCTGAATGCAGTGTATGGTTTGGAGTTCGGATCAAGGGGCACCTGCCAGTACCCCTTACACAGATCTAAGGTAGTGATGTACCGGGACTGTCCTATCCGCTCCAGCAAGTCATCAATTCTAGGCATCGGGTAGGCATCAAACCTTGACTGGGCATTAAGCTTGCGGAAGTCGACACAGACACGCAAGGACCCATCCTTTTTCGGGACGATGACGAGGGGGCTACTCCATTCGCTGTTGGATGGTTCGATTACATGCAACTGTTTCATCATCTCAATTTCCTCCCCCAAAGGCTTCAGTAGTCTCTCTGGTATTCGGTACGGCCGCTGTCTTGAAGGGGTTGTATCTGTAAGGTGGATGCTGTGCTGTACCAGTTCTGTCCGCCCAGGCCTCTGACGGAACAGTAATGGGAAGCGGTCCAGGAGGTCTTGTATTTCAACCCTTAAGGGATCATTCAGATGGCTCAAGTTCACCTTTGCAGGGTGTCTTTGAGGTCTCACCTCTGGAGCAGGCTCATCCTCTTCCTCATCATCCACTTTTCTTACCATCAACGACCTCTCTGGTGTCTCATTGGGTGTTTCTTTCCATTCCTTCAGCAGGTTTACGTGGTAAGTCTGGTGCGATTTCCTCTTGTCAGGGTGGTGAATCTCATAGGTTACTGGTCCCATCTTCCTTACCACAGTGTATGGCCCTTGCCACTTTGCCAGGAGCTTGCTTGTAGAGGTGGGTAACAGTAACAGCACCTTTTGCCCCGGCTGTAGTTGACGGAATCGTGCCTGTTGATCATACCACTTCTTTTGTGACGCTTGTGCCTGCTGTAGGTTTTCTTTGGCTTCTTCTCTGTAACGCTCGAGCCGGTTTCTCATTTCCAAGACGAACTTAACAATGCTCCTCTCTTCTGTCTTATCTGCTGGCGCCATCCAGGCCTTCTTCAGCAGGTCCAATGGGCCTTGGACCTGCCACCCATACAGGAGTTCGAAGGGGGAGAAGCCGGTTGAGGCTTGAGGTACTTCCCTGTAGGCGAACAAGACGAAGGGCAGCCACTTGTCCCAATCGCATCCTGTGTCTGCGACGAACTTCCGCAGCATCCTCTTCAGTGTTTGATTGAATCTCTCCACCAGTCCGTCGGTTTGCGGGTGGTAGGGACTGGTTCTCACCGCGGTGATACCCAGTTGCTGGTGGAGCTGCTTCATCAGGCGGGAAGTGAAGTTCGTACCTTGGTCGGTTAGAATCTCCTCTGGGATGCCTACCCTGGAGAACAGCTGGATGAGAGCGTGGATGACTTTCGGTGTAGTGATGGTGCGAAGTGGGAATGCTTCCGGGTACCTTGTCGCGTAGTCACAGATGACTAAGATGTATCGGTGTCCCGCACTGCTCTTCTCAAGTGGTCCCACAATGTCCATGGCGATGCGTCGAAAGGGGGTAGATATGATGGGTAGCGGATGTAGTGGTGCTCTGCCCCGCTGACGCACAGTACTGGTCTTTTGACATGTGGAACATGTAGTGCAGTATGTTTGGACATCAGTGTACATGGTTGGCCAATAGAATCGTGAACTAATGCGTGTGTATGTTTTGTGTTGGGCCAGATGGCCTGCCCATGGAACTGTATGTGCCAGATGTAACACTAGGGGGCGACAAGACAGGGGAACAATTAAACGTAAAACATCACCCGTTTGCACATACAACACATCATTTTGCAAAACATACTGTTCATTGACCACATTAGGATCACTTGTACAACCAACTTTTGCAAACAACGGTTTCAAGGTTTCATCTTCCCGTTGCAGTTCACTAATATTTTCTGGGACCTGCCAGCCATTAACCTCAAGGCCCTCCGTGGAAGGTTTAGGGACTGGAGTACCCATGTACTTTATGAGGCGCCGCTGGCGGCGTGTCTTTCTCGGGCCTTTAGTCCCACCCTGCAGCAGACTACTGTCAAAGTCTGGCAAGGGCTGAACACCTGCCTTAGCTTGGGCCCTTGTCACAGCAGGAAAAGATTGTTCGGTGCCATAAGTGGTCACATTAACATCAGTTTCGACATTTGGGTTAACATCATGGTCAACATTCACATCAGCAATCAGCAAATCAGTCAGCACAGGCATGTCCCTTCCCAAAATCATATCAGCAGGCAGATTGTCCACTACTGCTACATTTAGCATGTACACCTGGTCCTGCACACCAACTAACACTTCTGCCCGGGGATACCGCTTTACATCCCCATGTACACATTGTACTGTCGTTGTAGAAGCATAGTTGACGTTAGAGACATGACAAGACTTAATAAGAGACAACGAACTACCTGTGTCCAGCATAGCTTTCAGAGAGTGTCCGTTAACAGAAATGTCCAAAACCATTTGACTAGTTTGTCCCTCCCCACCAAAGTCAGTGAGATTGTCTTCTTCTCTAGGGACATAACAAAATCCAGTCAACTTGGACTTCCTTACCGGGCACACTGACACCTTGTGCCCTGGTTGCTGACATGAAAAACAAATGAGTCGTTGACCAGTTGTAATTTTAAGCCCTTGTGTACCTGCTGTAATCTCTTGGGGTTGGTGGCTCAGTTCAGACCCATGATCACTAGCATGTTGGATGTAGCGTGCTTTACCTTTAGGGGGTTGAGAACGAGGAACAGTTCTGTGAGCATTCATGTACTGCTGGGCCAACTTGGCGGCTTCCAGTCCTGATGTTGGCTCGTGCTCCTTAACCCAGGTTCGGCTGTCGAAAGGGAGCACTCGAAGTAACTGTTCCAAGATCACGAGTTCTCCAACCTCCTCTTTGGTATGCAAATCCGGTCTTACCCAGCGCTGGTAGAGATTTCGCAGACGATGATACGTTTCCGTCGGAGACTCCCCTTCTGGTGCTGTCGCTGCTCGGAATCGTTGACGGTAAGTCTCTGGTGAGATGTTGAATTTCTGCAGAAGCGCATCTTTCAAGTCGTCGTAATCGTCTGCTTGATCCTCATCCATCGCGAGGTACGCCTCCAACGCTTGTCCCGTCAACAATGGCACCAACCGACAGCTCCACTCCTCTCTTGGCCATCGCCAGGCCCTGGCCAGTCGCTCAAATCGCCGAAGATAGCTTTCGATGTCATCCCCCTTCTGTAGAACTGGCACCGGCATCTCCGTTCGACGAGGTGGCAAACTCTGCTGAGTAGAAGCTCTTGGTGGTGAATCAGTAAGTTGAACTGGCGCATTGTCTGTGGATACTCTCCGTGGCGCAGGAGTCGGGAGTTCCATCCGCATGCTCCTGGTATCACTTGGAGTCACTGGTGCAGACCTGACTGTCTGCAGAATGGAGTCTCGTAACCCTCGGAGCTCCCGAAGGTACCTGTCCTCCCTTTGCTGCTGCGCATTAAGAAACTCTCTCATGAGGCTCACCATGCCGCCTTCACTGGAATGGGATGGGCCTGGCTCGCTCTGGGCACCTGGAAGCCCCACTGATGCCTCTTCTTCCGATGATGTCCCCAGCGTGTCCCATGCAACATCCTCTTTAAAAGCGTCCTTTGCTTGGGAACGCAAACCAGGTCTTTTCCCTTTTGGCGCTTTCTTACGGGTAGCCATCCCACTGCTGCCACCAAATGTGATGCAGTAGACACTTGCAGATCTACTGCGGGACGTTTTAGG
This sequence comes from Schizopygopsis malacanthus, assembly GCA_027474115.1. Taxonomy (NCBI): domain Eukaryota; kingdom Metazoa; phylum Chordata; class Actinopteri; order Cypriniformes; family Cyprinidae; genus Schizopygopsis; species Schizopygopsis malacanthus. The sequence goes on along the minus strand of CM049884.1, from coordinate 2,496,326 downwards.
TCCGGAAAACAAAACAAAATGATGGCTTGACCCGTAGAAGTAAATGAAAGGTGACTTTTATTTACAGTGCGCCGCAAAAATATCCAGTGGTGAGCAATATAACAAAGTACCAACAACCAAAAAATAAAAGAACAAAATAAACAACAAATAATATGTACAAACGAGTATCCACAATATACTAGAGGTTTAATTTTTGCTTACGGCACCGCAGTAGCACGTTTGCTGACTTGGTAAACAAGCTATTTGATGTCAGCCTGGCCTCCCTTCTTATAGGCCAGGCTCCACCCCCTACCCGGAGGGTACCATTAACAGGTAAGTATTTAATCTTGTAATTTCATTTCAAAAGATAAACTTCATGTACAACAATCACATTATGAAACACAAAGACTAGTAAAGCATTATCAAAACCATATATATTAATAACCCAAATCATTAACATTTAATATATTTTCTCCTCAGAAAAAACGACAGTTCCCCACACAAAAATCAATGGTTTCGTCGGACTACGATCGCATTGCGTCGACGCGGCTGTGACGTCATAAGCAGGCGCCGCACCGCGCATGGGAGTCCGACTATTTCCCACACAAGACAAACAAACTAACAATAAAACTTCAAACTAACAACAGTGTCTCTGTGTGGTTTATCCGGTGGTATGTATACTGTAAAGGGGGAGAAGAGTGTGTGAAATGTCCGTGTGCCATCGAGATTACGTGTGCACCCGCTCTCCGATGGCTAACCTGCAGGGGCTGGAATGAGGTAAGTGTGTATGTATATGTATAATGTGTGTGCCAGTACTGCCGTTTCCAACGGTGAAGATCAACTCTTCACATACACCCATGACACTATCATTGTTATTAAAGCCCAAGTGCCATCTATGGGCCTATTATGTGAAGTGTGGGCTGGCGAAATGGTTACGTAAAAGGAATTTATTTTATTACCGTTTTTGATAATTAAGCAACATTGTGTCTTATGCTCATCAAGCCTGCATTTATCTGATCATAAACACAGAAAAACTGTAATATTGTGAAATATTATTACAATTTAAAATAATGTTTTTCTATTTTAATATACTTTAAAATGTAACTTATTTCTGTGATGTAAAGCTGAATTTTCAGCATCATTACTCCAGTCTTCGGTGCATGATCCTTCAGAAATCATTCTAATATGCTGATTTATTATCAATGTTGGAAAAAGTTGTGCTGCTTATTTTTGGAACCGGTGATTGGTACTTTTTTGGGGTTCATTTATTCAACAGTTTTCTAACAATATCAATATTTACTATCACTGTTTCTACTAATTTAACAAATCCTTGTTGAATAAAAATGTATTTCTTTCAAAAGAAAATAAATAAATACTGACCTCAAGCTTTTGAACGGTTGTGTATATTGTTACAAAAGTTATATTTTAAATAAATTCTGTTCTTTTTTAACATTTAATTCATCAAACAATCCTCAAAAAAGTATCACAGGTTTCCAACATTGATAATAAATCAGCATTGCATAAAATGCATATACAATGCAAAAGTATATTACAATTTTGATCAAATAAATGCATTCTTGATGACCATAAGCGACTTCTTGCAAAAACATAAACTAGTAATGTATCCAAACTTTTGACTTTGACTTTTATATATATATATATATATATATATATATATAAAAAAAAAAAGTACATTGCCCCTATTTTACATTTGAGCCCTTGCCCCTGTGGAACTCTCTGCACGTCCCTGCAAGGAATATAGTAAGATTGTTTCACATCTCTCACTTAAACTTCTAATTTTGAACAGTATCATGACATTTTAACCGTTTACTCGACACAGATTTACATAGACTGAATCGCGATTAAAGTAAACCTTTTAAAACTCGACAATCCCTTTTTCAGTATAAACATCATCTCTGAATATTTATGAATCTCTTAAGTTTCAATACTGATAGATATTGGTCTATAAAAACACATTTTACATACCTGTAGAAAATCATGAGATACACACAGACAGAGGTGGAAAGAGTACAAAAATATTCTACTCAAGTAAAAGTACCATTACATTACTGAAATTTTACTTAAGTACAAGTAAAAGTACCAGTCTAAAAATATACTCAAGTAAAAGTAAAAAGTAGCTCATTTAAAATTTACTCTGAGTAAAAATTACTTAGTTACATTTTAACAATGGGAGGGAGGGAAAAATGGGACCAAAGATGTCAAACTCAGTACCTGGAGGGCCACAGACCTACACAGTGTATATATTACCCTAATTAAACACATCTGATACAGCTAAACTAATCATTTAGGCTTATTTGAAAACTACATGGTGTGTGTGTTGGAGCAGGGTTGGAACTAAACTCTTTAATAATAATAATAATTCATTTTATTTGTGGGCGCCTTTCAAGACACTCAAGGACACCTTACAATAATAAAATACATAATTAAACAGAAGGAAAATACAACAACACGATAAACAATACTATACAAATTCAATACCCAATCAACATAACTAAAATCACTCAGGATAGGCTAATCTAAAAAAATGAGTTTTAAGACGTGATTTAAAAATTGAAAGACTAAGACTATTACGTATATCTTGAGGTAAAGTATTCCAAATCGTCGGAGCAATACAACAATACAACTTTAGGGCTGTGGCCCTCCAGTAACACCCTCCAGAGTTTGACACACCTGGGATATGGGCCTATAAATCTCAAACTAGGTGTTTTTATTAATTAAAGGAATCAATTATTTAGAATAATAACACATTTAGGCTGTTACCAGGGAAATTAAATCAGTATCAACTAAATTAATCTTTGCAATGCAGAGGAAACGCAGAAGCTTCATCTGAAGTGGCATTTAGATGTATTTACACTGACATGAATGCATTTAGCCTCAGTTACACATGCAGAAATAATGTTTTGATAAATAAGACATAAAATGTGACCCTGAACCACAAAACCATAAGGGTCCATTTTCCTAAATTGCGATTTATACATCATCTGAAAGCTGAATAAATCATATTTCCATTGATGTATGGTTTGTTATGATCGGACAATATTTGAAAATCTCCTTTAAAGTTGTTCAAATTAAGCTCTTAGTTTTGATATATTTACAGTAGGAAATTTACAAAATATATTAATGGAACATGATCTTTACTTAATATGCTAATGATTTTTGGCATAAAAGAAAAATGTATAATTTTGACCCATACAATGTATTGTTGGCTATTGCTACAAATATACCCCAGCGACTTAAGACTGGTTTTGTGCTCCAGGCCAGGGTCACAAATGTTAAATAGTCATTAGAAATAAAAAAAATAAAAAGATACTTTAAATGTTAAATTAGAACCACCAGTAGGTGTCAGCAAGTCACTCATAAGTGAGTCATTGCGATTGAACAGAATCATTTAAACGGTTAATTCATTCAGGAACAAAACACGTCATTGCTCAGAGTCAGAGACGCAAAACTGTGTATGATGGCTGTGTTTGGTATTATTTTTGTTGTCGAAATAGAGCAAAAACAGGCAATATGGTGTCTAAAACGCAAGTCTCTTAATTAACTTCTTGTTTTTTGAACTGTTGTAAAAAGCAAAACTACAGGCCTATGTAATAATGGTGAGTTTTAGAGAAAACGGCATTCTTCATGTTATGTTGACTTACTATATTAAATTATATAAATATATACATTTTCTGCTTGAATCACGCAGTGAAAGAAAGCAGTCCAGATGCACGCGGATTAGTCTAATCTAACGTTACTAGATTTCACGGCACACTGTTTAGAGTGATTTGTTTGGTTTTTGGCAAAATACTGATAATGTCAAATCGCACATCGTTAAAACAACAATTACTATATTTTCGCAGACGATATTGCACACCCTGCACCACTGTCTTTTTGGCTCATTTGTGCAAAACCTTTTGCTAAACCGTCAAAGCTTCATTTTAACCACCAATGCAACGATGTAAGTATTTACCTTATCTCCACATGCTTGCGAAGGGCGATGTCGAGATGTTATAAGCTGCTAGTTCGGTCTCCCGAGGCAAACACAGCTTACACTGCATAATAGAGCATGAATATATGGCCAGGGGTTTACTTCATTTCCTTCGAGTTCAACTTCAGCAGAGTACGACGGGGTTTGGTCTTCAGCTGGGTCTGCACCATTAACGCCTGTCTTGTTCGTCTGCATCTTTCTTGTGATTTTAGCGCCAGTTTCTTCTTCTGCCCATTATTTGCTGCAGTTGTTTCCACGGAGCGATTTTTTTTTACTCAGTAACGAATGTGTTTTAAAATGTAGCGAAGTACAATACTTCACACAAAATATACTTAAGTAAAAGTAAAATTACAGATTAAAAAAATTACTTAAAAAAGTACAAGTACACAAAAAAGCTACTCAATTACAGTAACGCGAGTAAATGTAATTCGTTGCTTTCCACCTCTGCACACAGATTAGAATCTGCAGTGTTCTGGCACTTCTTTAACGGCTTTGCCCTTTGACCAGAATGTAAAATCCTCATCACTCTAGTGCAGCGGTTCTCAAAGTGTGGTACGCGTACCACTAGTGGTACGTGAGATTCCTCCAGTGGTACGCAGAGGAATCTCAGAATTAAATGTAAATCAGGCCGCCTGTCCACCAAAGCGATTTTTTTTTAAATTGTTTTAAATGGGAGCGTCTTTTTCATGCTGAGCACTCGGGCGTTTTTTTCTTGGCACCGAGAATTTAAGAACGTTAGCACTCATCACTGTCACTTTTTAGTCAGCTAACCAATCACAGTGGAGGAGGGGCGGGACTAATACCGTCACACCCTGCTTGTACTACGACTGAACAGCGAAGTTAATATTGCTTGTCTCTGAGTATGTATGTCTTTACCAGATGGAATTGCCGGAGTACAATAATATTGTTATGAAAAATAATGCTTGGAGAAACATTTCATTCGCGATGCGTCTGCCACATTACTTCAGCGGATATTCCATATCATAGCAACCGCAGCATCTCGAAAATACGCTGCTCTCTCAAGCGCTCACACCTGGGTGTTTTCGGGACATTCTAAAACGCTTAACGTGAAAAACGCTTAACGTGGCTTAACGTACCTAAACATCGACCAGGGAAACCCAAATTTCTATCAAACCTTACTTGTAATAAACACTAAATACTGTCAAAAGAACGAGCTCTTATTCATCGTATAAAGTGAATAATATTATCGCGTTAAGCGTTTTCTCCCCCATAGAAGTCCGTTATAAGGAAACAGTTTAACGTGGCTTAACGTACCTTAACAACGAATCGGATTAACGTCGCGCAAATGAGGGGTTTGGAAAAATGAATCGTTGAGCGAATCGTTTGGGAGTCGTTGAGCCTGTTCGCGTGGCTCGCGTAGATCATTACCATAGCCTAGTGCTCTGAGGGAGGGCGTGATCATTAGAGATAATGAGCTGAGACAGAAGAAAATGTATCTGTTTATTGTGTACCATGTAACGTTACCATGCTTATTACAAAGTGAAACTGAACAAAATGTTCTGTTTGTCGATGCGTTCACGTTGAACTGTTTCTTAACGGACTTCCATGGGGGATAAAATGCTTAACTGATATTATTCACTTTATACGATAAATAAGAGCTCTTTTTTGACAGCAGAAAGTGTTTATTATAAGTACAATTTGACAGAAGTTTGTTTTTCCCCGGTCATTGTTAAGGTACGTTAAACCACGTTAAGCTGTTTCCTTATAATGGACTTCTATGGGGGAGAAAACGCTTAACGTGAAATTATTCACTTTATCTGTGGAATAAGAGCTCGTTCTTTTGACAGTAGTTAGTGTTTATTACAAGTAAGGTTTGACAGAAATTTGGGTTTCCCTGGTCGATGTTTAGGTACGTTAAGCCACGTTAAGCGTTTTATAGATTGTCCCATTCAGCTGGCTTTGCTGGAAACGTGGCCTGATTGTTGTTACTTGCAGCTACATATACAGCCTGTGTTTTTTTTAATCAAGTACTTTTTTATTTAAAAGTGAAATAAAAACTGTACTGTGCTTAAAGATTAAATGAAAATGTATTGTAGCTACTTAAAGTTAAATAACAACTAAGTTACTGTACTTAAATGTTAAGTATGATACATTTTCATTTAATCTTTATTTAAGTACAGTTTTTTTAACATTTAAGTACAGTACAGTTTTTATTTCACTTTTAGGTACAATATATTTTAGCACGGTGCAGTGTTCATGTTCAAACTGTGTATTTACTATATTTTAAGAGGCTGACAATAATAAATATCCTTATAAGGATTAAAACTGACTCGTTTTGTTATATATATATTTTTTTACTGTGTTTAGTGCTACTGAAAGTGAAAGTGACGTGACATACTCGGAATTTGTGCTCTGTATTTAACCCATCCAAAGTGCACACACACACACCGTGAACACACACACACACACACACACACACACACACACACACACACACACACACACACCCCCGGAGCAGTGGGCAGCCATTTATACTGCATTTTAATGTTGGTCATAATGGTGGTACTTGGAAAGCCAAATATTTTCTGAGGTGGTACTTGGTGTAAAAAGTTTGAGAACCACTGCTCTAGTGTAATGCACCACCTACAGGCATTTTATAGAATACTCTAAAACTGATGTAACATTTGAACACATTTTTAAAGTCTCAAAGAATCTGAAGAAAGGGGAAAAACATAACAAATAAATGTTGGATTCCAGAATTCCTCAATACTTTTATATTTCACTGTCACATTTCCAGTCTATCACGTATGCATTTATCATTTTATTTAATTTCTTCATTTTCTTAAATGTGTATATATAGTTTTTATAGAGTTTTAACTTATAGTTTTGGTTACTTTTTCTTATTTGTAAGTCGCTTTGGATAAAAGCATCTGCTAAATGACTAAAAAGTAAAGTAATTTAAAGTTGTCTCTGTGAACTGGAAGCTTAAAAACAAAAGACACTAAAACAAATTCATACTAAAACAAAACACCATACTTGGCAATAAAAGCTCTTTCTGACTCTGACGTGTCCTTTTTTCACTCCACCCATTCCGTTAAAAGTAGACATATTGTCATATTCTTCACTGCACGGCCACAACAAGGACAGAGAAACTGTACAGAAGCAGAGAAAGAATTGAAAACATGCATAGACGATTTGCAAGTGGACATTCAGGTTAGTTAAAAGATATGATTTCATTAAACTTCATGCAAAACCAACAACAGAGATATTTAGTGTGTAGCACTAGGGGCGACTTAACCAATAATCGAGGTAAGCGGTCGCTTGGGTCCCCGTGGAGTCAGGGGCCCCGTCTGATATTAGCGAAACATATGCAGCGTTGAGCGATGTAGCCGTTCTCAGATATATCCGCTGATTTCTTCAACGCAGTGACCAGAAGTGTTCAAGTTAGAATACACTTACCGATCAAAGTGTCGAGTTTTTGTCAAGTGCTGAGTTCTGCAAGGTCTGAATCATCTCACTATAACAAGATGTAAATCAGAGATTCATTGTGCAGTGTAGAGATTATTAACTGAACGTCGTGAGATCACAATGCATTGAAGTGCGTCACAGCTATAGTGATTATGAGGAGCGCATTCTAGACTCAGAACAGAGATATTCACCTCAGTAAAGAAAGTATTGTGTTTCAAGTCACACTTTTATTTATCTTGAGGTTTCTAAATGACTCGTGTGTGTGCTTCTCCAAGGCGCAGTACTCGTATAAATGCAGGAATGCAATGACTGGAGATCTTCTCTTAATAATAGGTTTCATTTTCGATTTGTTTATCGGAAACCCTGCAGCAGGGCATCATGCACTTATTATTTTTGAGGGGGCACAGGAGGGGGGGTGGGGGCGGGTTTTAACACACCAGTTGGCTAATGCTTTTCTTAATTTGTCTTTTTTAGACTATTCGAAATATTCCAGTAATTAAACTAAGTAAATGCATTTTGCACCTTTATATATATACAGGTGCTGGTCATATAATTAGAATATCATCAAAAAGTTGATTTATTTCACTAATTCCATTCAAAAAGTGACACTTGTATAATGTATACATTCATTCCACACAGACTGATATATTTCAAGTGTTTATTTCTTTTAATTTTGATGATTATAACTGACAACTAATGAAAACCCCAAATTCAGTATCTCAGAAAATTAGAATATTGTGAAAATGTTCAATATTGAAGACACCTGGTGCCACACTCTAATCAGCTAATTAACTCAAAACACCTGCAAAGGCCTTTAAATGGTCTCTCAGTCTAGTTCCCTATCTGTCGGTCACTACGAGTTATGTCGTGACGACATAGGGGATTTACCTGGAAGCCCCGAACATCTCTGACTAAGAGAAAACGCCAATGAAATTGGCTAGTGGATTTTGCATACCTGAGCCACTCCCCGTGCATACGGGTATAAAAGGGCGACAGGTGCATCCACTCATTAGATTTTTGCTTCGGAGCCGAGTGGATGAGAAGAGTGCTGATCTCCACAAAGCCGTTCATCTTTGTTTTGTTCCCGGTTGGCGTAACGGTGCGATCAGCGGAGTCCCTCTCATCAGCGATTCCCCTGGGCACTTCAACTGAAAGAGCAAATTCTAAAAGAGCAAATCACGGACGATCGCGTCTTTTTCAAGATGCCGTTTCGTCCGTGTCCTTCTGGTTGCGGTCGTTTTCTGTCTGCGGATGACGGACACGATCGTTGTCTTCAGTGTCTGGGCCGCCGACACGCTGAAGCTGCGTTCGTGGATGACTCATGCGCCTGTTGTGGGCGTATGAGCATGATTTCGCTGCGATCTCGCCTTTCCTTTATGAAAGGATTAGCACCCTCTGCCGCCACCCGTGCTGATCTCTCTGGCTCGAGCAGAGGATCGCCGGCTGACGCTCTGGGAGATCTGAGGGTTACTGTAAGAACCTCTCCGCCGGGCACGCCCCCACGGACCTCTTACTCCTCACGTAGCTAACATCCCGTCCGGTTCCCGGGTGATTTTGCTGGTCCGTCCCACGGGGCGCCCAGCATTTCATTCGGTGCGCGATCTGTAGATAGGATGTCGATCGCAGCATCGGGGGATGGGCTCACGTCCTCTGAGGATGAAGGTGCGGTGGGGCTGCCCCCCTCGGGTGTTGTCGCCACCGCCGCACCGGACCCAGAGCTGACGGCCATGCTTGCCCGGGCAGCCGTGAGCATCGGGCTGGAGGTCAACAGACCTCGCGGCTGGACGATTGGTTTCTCGGAGCGGGGCGCGGCTCACAACCGTGCCCTGCCCCGGTGCCTTTCTTCCCGGAGGTGCATGAGGAGCTGACGAGTTCGTGGATGGCCCCTTTCACGGCCAGAAGCCGCTCGTCCGCCTCCTCCGTCCTCACTACCCTCGATGGCGGAGTGGCCAGGGGGTACGCGGGCATTCCCCAGGTGGAGAGAGCGGTCGCGGTGCACTTGTGCCCACGAAACGCCGCCACTTGGAGGAACCGTCCGCGTCTCCCGTCCAAGGCCTGTAAGCTGACAGCCGCTCTCGCGGCCAAAGCTTACAGTGCTGCGGGCCAGGCAGCCTCCGCCCTGCACGCCATGGCTATCCTGCAGGTTCACCAAGCCAAGGCGCTCAAACAGGTGCACGAGGGTAGTACCGACCCGGGGTTGATGCAGGAGCTGCGCACGGCGACTGACTTCGCTCTACGAGCGACGAAAGTCACGGCGCGGTCCCTCGGGAAGGCGATGTCCACCATGGTGGTCCAGGAGCGCCATCTCTGGCTCAACCTGGCAGAGATGAAGGACGTCGACAAGGCACGCTTTCTCGACGCCCCATCTCCCAGGGAGGGCTGTTCGGCGACACCGTCGAGGGCTTCGCCCAGCAGTTCTCGGCGGTACAGCAGCAGATCGAGGCGATCCAGCACATCCTGCCCCGGCGTGATGCACCATCCACCGCTGCCCCCGGGGCCAGGCCTCAGTCTGCCCGTCGCCGTGGGCGCCCTCCTGCGTCCTCCAGAGCCGCTCCGCCCCAGGCCGAATCGACACATAGGCCGGTGCGTCGAGCCTCTCGCAGGAGAGCGGCGCCCCCCGCGTCCCAGCCAGGCCCCAAGTCGTCCAGGAAATCGACGAAGCGGCCCTGACGCGGGCAACCCGGAGATGTTGGAGTTTGCTCTTTCTCAGGAGACGGCGAGAACAGCGCCGCTCCTTCCCCCGGTGGAGGGCCGGGAGGAGAATCTTCTGTTTCGTTTTGTTTCTGTTCCGCCGCTGGTCCAAGGGCCAACGCTCCGCCTTCTGTGCCATCCACCCCTACTCCCTTTCGCTGCACCTCCACAGGTACGTCGATTGTGCCGTTGGAGTCGCTTGAACAGCGTCTGGAGGCGTGGCTCATGCTGCCCAGCCTGTCTCGCTGGCTCACGCGCACAATTCGACTCGGCTACGCGATTCAGTTCGCCAGGCGACCTCCCAAGTTCAACGGCGTTCTCGAGACATCGGTGGCAGTCCGGAACGCCCCTGTCTTGCGCGAGGAGATTGCTGTCCTCCTGGCAAAGGATGCAATCGAGCCGGTCCCTCCAGCCGAGATGAGGCAGGGGTTTTACAGCCCTTACTTCATCATACCCAAGAAAGGTGGTGGCCTTCGGCCAATCCTGGATCTGTGAGTCTTGAACCGGGCTTTGCACAAGCTCCCGTTCAAGATGCTGACGCACAGGCGCATGATCAAATGCTTTCAGCCCCAGGATTGGTTTGCAGCGATCGACCTGAAGGACGCTTACTTTCACGTTTCGATCCTTCCGCGACACAGACCGTTTCTACGGTTCGCGTTCGAAGGTCGGGCATGGCAGTACAGGGTCCTCCCCTTCGGGCTCTCCCTGTCTTCCCGTGTGTTCACGAAGGTTGTAGAGGGCGCCCTTACCCCGTTACGGGAAGTGGGCGTCAGGATCCTCAACTACCTCGACGATTGGCTTATTCTAGCCCAATCCAGAGAGCAGTTGGGCGATCACAGGGACTTGGTGCTCCGGCACCTCAGCCAGTTGGGGCTTCGGGTCAACTGGGAAAAGAGCAAGCTCTCCCCTGTGCAGAGAATCTCTTTTCTCGGTGTGGAGTTAGACTCGGTGAGTATGACGGCACGCCTCACGGAGGAACGTGCCCAAGCAGTGCTGAACTGCCTGAGTTCCTTCAGAGGCAGGAATGTGGTACCACTGAAACAGTTTCAGAGGCTCCTGGGGCATATGGCATCCGCAGCTGCAGTCACGCCGCTCGGATTGTTTCATATGAGACCACTTCAGCACTGGCTACACTCCCGGGTCCCGAGGTGGGCATGGCGCCGCGGTACACTGCGAGTAGGTATCTCCCAGCAGTGTCGCCGCTCCCTCAGCCCCTGGACAGACCTTGCCTTTCTACGGGCCGGGGTGCCCCTAGAACAAGTGTCCCGGCATACTGTTGTCACAACAGATGCCTCCAGCACGGGCTGGGGCGCTACATGCAACGGGCAGGCAGCCTCGGGGCTCTGGACAGGGCCCCGACTGCTTTGGCACATCAACTGCCTGGAGCTGTGGGCAGTGCATTTAGCCTTGCGGCAGTTCCGGCCACTGCTGTTGGAAAAGCACGTGCTAGTCCGCACGGACAACACTGCGGCGGTCTCGTATATCAACCGGCTGGGGGGTATATGATCACACCGCATGTCACAGCTCGCCCGCCATCTCCTCCTCTGGAGTCACACGCAGTTCAAGTCACTGCGTGCTGTTCACATCCCGGGGCAGCTCAATCGTGCGGCCGACGTGCTCTCACGACAGCTCACGTTCCCCGGAGAATGGCGACTCCATCCCGAGACGATCCGGCTGATCTGGAGTCGATTCGGGGAAGCTCAGGTAGACCTGTTTGCCTTCCCCGAGTCCTCCGACTGCCAGCTGTACTTCTCCCTGACCGAGGGCCCCCTCGGCACAGACGCACTGGCACACAGCTGGCCTCGGGCCTTACGCAAGTATGCGTTTCCCCCAGTGAGCCTACTCGCACAGACACTGTGCAAGCTCAGGGAGGACGAGGAGCAGGTCCTGCTGGTTGCGCCCCATTGGCCCACCCGGACCTGGTTTCCCGAACTCATTTCCCTCGCGACAGTACCTCCCTGGCGCATTCCTCTGAGGAAGGACCTCCTTTCTCAGGGGCTCTGCACCATATGGCACCCGCGTCCAGATCTATGGAACCTCCATGTGTGGCTCCTGGACAGGACGCGGCAGACTTGAGTGGTCTACCACCGGCGGTGGTAGAGACCATCATTCAGGCTAGGGCTCCTTCAACAAGGCAAACCGCGAAAGTCTGTTCGCGACCTGGTGTTCTTCTCAGCGAGAAGACCCCCGAAGATGCACGATTGGAGTAGTGCTTTCTTTCCTGCAAGAAAGGTTGGAGCGTAGGCTGTCACCCTCCACCTTGAAAGTGTATGTAGCCGCTATTGCGGCTCACCACGATGCAGTGGACGGCCGGTCCCTGGGAAAGCATGATCTCATTGTGAGGTTCCTGAAGGGGGCCAGGAGGATGAATCCCTCCAGGCCTCCCCTTGTGCCCTCTTGGGACCTCTCTATCGTCCTGGCTGGACTTCAGAGGGGCCCCTTTGAGCCGCTGGACTCAGTCGAGCTGAAGTTCCTGTCTCTTAAGACAGCGCTCCTGACCGCGCTCACTTCCATCAAACGGGTCGGGGACCTCCAGGCATTTTCGGTAAGCGAAGAGTGCCTTGTGTTCGGGCCGGTCTACTCTCACGTTGTCTTGAGACCCCGGCCTGGATACGTGCCCAAGGTTCCCACCACGCCCTTCCGCGATCAGGTGGTGAACCTGCAAGCACTGCCCTCGGAGGAGGCAGATCCAGCCTTAGCGTTGCTGTGTCCCGTAAGAGCATTGCGCATATACGTGACCCGCACCCGGAGCGTCAGAAGCTCCGAGCAGCTCTTTGTCTGCCACGGAGGGCAGCAGAAAGGGAAGGCTGTCTCCAAACAGAGGTTGGCCCACTGGATAGTGGAGGCCGTCGCCTTGGCGTACCAGTCGCAAGGCGAGCCATGCCCCCTGGGGGTGAGGGCTCACTCCACCAGGAGTGTTGCCTCCTCCCATGCGTTGGCGCACGGTGCCTCTTTGGCAGACATCTGCAGAGCTGCGGGCTGGGCGACACCGAACACCTTCGCAAGATTCTACAATCTTCGCGTTGAGCCAGTTTCTTCCCGTGTATTGGGTAAGTAATGGGCGAGAAGAACTGGCCGGTGTCACGCTTGCTGCGCCATTCCCCCTCACCCGGGGATACGAGCACCTTTTTCTCCCCCAGTTCAGTTCCCCGGACGGTGAACCCTGGTGGAATCCTCCAAGCACCCCCGGCAGTCAGACTGGGCGGAGCAGTCTGACGCCAGGCCCAGTACTGGTGTTAGCTCGCCCGGGTCTCCGGTCAGCCCCTGTACTGGGCTAGGTGTCCATATGGCCTGATTCCCCTTCGGGTAATCCCATATGTGTATTCTTCCACGGTAAGGTTTCCCTCATGGTAAACCCGTGTCTTCCCTGTGACAGAGCTTCTGTCAGGCTCTGCTGGCAGCCCTCCTCCCTACTTCTAGGTAGGATCTGCCCCAGAGTCCAGTCGTATGTAGTACTGCCCCAAGCCTGGGCCAGTCCATATCAGTGTCTCCACATGTTACCTCCCTTCGGGCAGGATTTGGCCTCCGTAGCGCCCTTCTATGGAAGGCTCGCTTCCCTGCCGTTACAACAAGCTGTAACAACAAATAGGAAAGACCTGAAGCTGTCTTTCACTGAAGGTCGAAATCCCTTCCGATTCCGTGGGGAAAGGAACAGCGGCTTGGCTATCTCCAGCAGCGATGTACTCAGTGGTCCCGGTGGGCACCAAGGTTAGCGAATTTGCACTGGAGCGGTAGGAAGGTTGCAACCTCTTGCATGGCATTTGTCTGTCACGCACTCGCTTGTCAACATCTGCATGCCACAAGGTTGTGACGGGGTTCAGCTTGTGGCGCTTTCCATAGGACCCCTATGTCGTCACGACATAACTCGTAGTGACCGACAGATAGGGAACGTCTAGGTTACGTACGTAACCCCCGTTCCCTGATGGAGGGAACGGAGACGTTATGTCCCCATGCCACAATCTTGAACCATCGCTGGTTGCCAGGGACTCGTCTCGGCTCCTCAGCGTAAAACCTAATGAGTGGATGCACCTGTCGCCCTTTTATACCCGTATGCACGGGGAGTGGCTCAGGTATGCAAAATCCACTAGCCAATTTCATTGGCGTTTTCTCTTAGTCAGAGATGTTCGGGGCTTCCAGGTAAATCCCCTATGTCGTCACGACATAACGTCTCCGTTCCCTCCATCAGGGAACGGGGGTTACGTACGTAACCTAGACGTTCTGTAGGCTACACAATCATGGGGAAGACTGCTGACTTGACAGTTGTCCAAAAGACGACCATTGACACCCTTCACAAGGAGGGCAAGACACAAAAGGTCATTGCAAAAGAGGCTGGCTGTTCACAGAGCTCTGTGTCCAAGCACATTAATAGAGAGGCGAAGGGAAGGAAAAAAGTGTACAAGCAATAGGGATAACCGCACCCTGGAGAGGATTGTGAAACAAAACCCATTCAAAAATGTGGGGGAGATTCACAAAGAGTGGACTGCAGCTGGAGTCAGTGCTTCAAGAACCACTACACACAGACGTATGCAAGACATGGGTTTCAGCTGTCGCATTCCTTGTGTCAAGCCACTCTTGAACAACAGACAGCGTCAGAAGCGTCTCGCCTGGGCTAAAGACAAAAAGGACTGGACTGCTGCTGAGTGGTCCAAAGTTATGTTCTCTGATGAAAGTAAATTTTGCATTTCCTTTGGAAATCAGGGTCCCAGAGTCTGGAGGAAGAGAGGAGAGGCACAGAATCCACGTTGCTTGAGGTCCAGTGTAAAGTTTCCACAGTCAGTGATGGTTTGGGGTGCCATGTCATCTGCTGGTGTTGGTCCACTGTGTTTTCTGAGGTCCAAGGTCAACACCGCCGTATACCAGGAGGTTTTAGAGCACTTCATGCTTCCTGCTGCTGACCAACTTTATGGAGATGCAGATTTTATTTTCCAACAGGACTTAGCACCTGCCCACAGTGCCAAAGCTACCAGTACCTGGTTTAAGGACCATGGCATCCCTGTTCTTAATTGGCCAGCAAACTCGCCTGACCTTAACCCCATAGATTTTCTATGGGGTATTGTGAAGAGGAAGATGCGATATGCCAGACCCAACAATGCAGAAGAGCTGAAGGCCACTATCAGAGGAACCTGGGCTCTCATAACACCTGAGCAGTGCCACAGACTGATCGACTCCATGCCACGCCGCATTGCTGCAGTAATTCAGGCAAAGGGAGCCCCAACTAAGTATTGAGTGCTGTACATGCTCATACTTTTCATGTTCATACTTTTCAGTTGGCCAAGATTTCTAAAAATCCTTTCTTTGTATTGGTCTTAAGTAATATTCTAATTTTCTGAGATACTGAATTTGGGGTTTTCATTAGTTGTCAGTTATAATCATCAAAATTAAAAGAAATAAACACTTGAAACGTATCAGTCTGTGTGGAATGAATGTATACATTATACAAGTTTCACTTTTTGAATGGAATTAGTGAAATAAATCAACTTTTTGATGATATTCTAATTATATGACCAGCACCTGTATATATATATATATATATCATGTTAGTTAATCTATAACGGGCAATGGGCAAATTAGCATAATCCGGTGTCATTCTATGCCTATGGTAATATCCATTTTTTTTCTATCCCTATTGCCTTTACAGAAAGATTACACTTGAAAAACATTTTAGGGTTATGATTTCTTAATATTTTGATATGAAACAATATGTTATTTGAGCAGTTACACCTTGTGGCGAGAATGGTTTTTGAATTGAATAAATAGAATTTCAAGCTTGGCCCCACAGCCATGTACAGAGGAACAGTGCTTTATTTTGAACTCCAAAACTGTTTTTATACCATTTAAAATACAATCATGTATTCATAACTATTCATATGATGTAAATTACATATGAAGCTTTTAGTTGAACTCACTGGTATGGCCTGCTTTACTGTTGTGAATTGTAAAAAAAAAAAAAGAATACAAATGGATTGAACTACTTAATTTAGTGAGTATACAATGATTGACACAATGTTGATTGATAACTTGCTAAAGATATTTTGTAAAATGCCTTTTTCATGAAAATTGTCAATGGTCTTATAGCCTATTGTCACCGGTGTCATTTGACCTTCCTTACGGGTAAATAAATACACAAAAAATAAACAAACCTGTCATTTATGTGTATTCATAAAATCAAAAGGTAATCTAATAATGAGGACTAATTTTAAATGTTAGAAAAATAAATGATTTTAAGACATTGCCATACCAAAAGTGGACGTTTCAGAATGACACATTAACTATGCATCAAATCCGTATTTTTTAACTTAAGTACCATCTGTGGGTGTCATACTTAATAGATTTGTAAATGACTGACTTTGTATTTAACGTGAATTTAATAATAAAAAACCGTTGTAAGTTACTAATTATAACACTTTCACTGTACAGAAACACAGCAAAGGACATTTACATGACATTATCAAAGATAATTATCATTTCATTATCAAGACTTCCGTCTCAAAAACTCTCATTATAATTCCTGAAGCAGTTTGAATTGTGAGTCAGCGTGCGCGCTTCCTGAACTCATCTGAACGTCTCTGATTGGTCACTGCATTCATAAGCTCAACAGAATCGTATGTGATTGGTTGTAATGCGTCTGTCTCTGGCTCAGCGCCTCGGAACGCAGATTTGAATTTAGCTGCTGATGATTTGACGCACTGAACGTTCTAATCATGAACGATACAACGTGATTGTATCAAATATAACATATTACTCTGCTATTTTGGTCTTTTGGAAGCTGCTTTCATTTGGCTCAAAAATCTGATGGTGCACGTGCCTCACTTTGAATGGGCATGACGCCTCTGCCATACAGTATGCCTTCAGAACACCTGAAATATGGAATGAGTTGCCTGGGATTAATCTATGTTTGTAAAAAGATTGGAAACGTTTACAATTTATTAAATGGAAAAGTGCAAGCGTTTTTTTTTATAATGACTTCATTTGTGATCTGAAAAACATAAGGTAGCCAAATGTGGCTTTATAAGAATCAGGTTGACTAATTACTGGCTGTAAAGTTACAAATAAACTGTAAACTAGAGCGAGTGAGCAAAATAAGGGTTAAGTCAAGTCAAGTCACCTTTATTTATATAGCGCTTTTAACAATACATATTGTGTCAAAGCACTTAACAGTATCAAAATGGAGGATAGAGTGTCAGAAATGTATAATAATAAGATTAAACACTCAATTTTCTGTTAAAGACATTTCCTTATTGAATTTAGAGATGTCATTATCTAGCTTATTTTAGTTTAAATAATATCTGTGAAATCAAATTGACGATAATCGCTAGCTCACCTGTGTTAATGATGATTGAGCCTGGTCTGTTTGTCTGTATTAGCACGAGAAGGCAGATTGGGTTTCTGTTGCTCAGCACAAATATCACAACTGTTGTTAATGAACTCAATAATACAAAACAATAAGAAAGCAGTTCTGTCAGGACCACTATCGTCAAAGATGATTGACAAGAAGCATACAGTTTGGATTGGCGGAATGGCTCTGTTCTGGGCCTGGCATAGATACCTTTTTTGTGGTAAGTTTGATTTGAGCTAGTAATGGTTGATTGGGTTTGCCGGAGTTTGATACCGCGGCTCCCCCTCACGACACTACTGGAGCCATAACACCCCCCCCCCCAGGAGAAACAGAACAGAACCAACATAAATGTACTGCAGATATCATTAGTTCAATAATTGAATGTACACATTTTAGAAATGAGCCTGATTCAAAAGAGAATGAGAAGGCCAAATTCTTACTGGATGAGAGGATGAGTTGGGGATGGAGGAGGGTCATTAGCTATTGAGTAAACGCAGAAGCTGCTGATAAGACCTTATATAGGAAAACTGAGATCGGTGTTGTATTCATATATACTGCAAAAAAAAAAAAAGTTGAGCCACCTTACAGTTTTAAGGCAATCAGCTTCAGCAGATTTTTGAGTTTTCTCAACTTGTTGTTTTAAGTTTATACAACAAAACGTTGAGAATCTCCTACAAAAATCTGCTGAAGCTGGTTGCCTTCAAATTTTAAGTTAACTTAACTTTTTTCTTACAGTGTAGGTAGACGTGAATCAGCTGAGAGTCAGCTGATGCAAGCGTGACTAACGTGACCTGCCAGAACTAACCTTTTCTGCTGTTTTTACTGAATCCATCAGTCCACATTATTTTAAATACATTTGGTTTATCGTTTCCTACTTTATTGTCCTATTTTGTCTCCAGTATTTAAACGCAAACAGAATCCTGTGTTTCTTAAATGTCACCAGGTGCCACTGATAAAGATGTTTTTTTGCAATTATTGAATTATTTGTTAATTTATTTTAATAATAGGATCAAATTAAACTATAAGAGAGCTCTAAAACTTAAATTTGAACGTGCAACAGTTCAACTGAGGACAGTTCACTCATAATGTGTCCATCATTACTCACCCTTGTGTTGTGGACTTTCTCGTGTTAATATTCTTTCTTCTGTGGAACACAAAAGAAGAAATGTGGAAAGCAAAGAATAATGGAGGACATCAGTTTTCACTGAATAATGGTTTACTTGACTTTGGAATATTTAATGACTTCAGGAGATTTAGAGTCATTTACCATACAAAGCACTTTAAAGGGGTCATATTTTACTTTTAAAAACATTTTATTTCACCACAGGAGGTTATGGATTTCGACATCAGAATAGACATCTGCAATGTACAGCAGTAATGCATTTACAAGCTAATTAACATGTTCTCTTTCTCAGATCAGGAACATCTCCGGAAACAGATGGATAATCAGGAAGAGATGAAAGGACTGATACAAGATATTGCTAGAGAAAATTTGTGCTCAAATGTTGGTAAATATTAAGCAATTTTTTTTTCCTTTTAATTCTGAGACATTTCAAGTAAAACTGTAAATTATATGTACAGTGTATATATATGTGTGTGTATATGTATATATGTCCCTCCACTAATATTTGCACCCTTTGTAAATATGAGAAACGGTGGCTTTGAAAATAAATCTGCATTGTTTATCCTTTTTATCTTTCATTAAAAAATGCAACCTATCACTGAAGTAAAACAATATAAAGTTGGGGCAAATCTCACTGTGAAATAAAAGCATTCTCTAGTTCATGTTAAAAGGTTCATTTTGTGATCAGTTACCCATTTTAGTGTTAATTTTGATGTTTGTTTTGGATCATTGTCTTGATGGAAGATCCAACCACGGCCCATTATAAGATTTCTAACATAGAAAGTCAGGTTTTGATTTTGTATCTGTTGGTATTTGATAGAATCCATGATGCCATGAATCTGAACAAGATATTCAGGACCTCTGGCAGAAAAACAGGCCCACAACATTAAAGATCCAGCAGTATATTTAACCGTGGACATGGGCTACTCTTTTATCCCTGTTTGTACTAAACTCATCTTGAGTGTTTGCTGCTAAAAACTATTTTTTCAGTTTCATCTGACCACAGAAGCCAGTGCCATTTGAAGATCCAGTCGTGTCTGATAACTGAATATGCTGGAGTTTGTTTTTGGATGAGTGAGGATCATTTTTCTTGAAACCCTCCCGAACAACATGTGCTGATGTAGGGGATGTTTGAGATATATATATATATATTTATTTTAGGTTTCTGACCCCAAGACTCAACTATTTTCTGCAATTCTCCAGCTGTTGTCCTTGGAGAGTCTTTAGCCTCTCAAACTCTCCTCCTCACCGTGCATTAGGACGATATAGACACACGTCCTCTTCCAGGCAGTTTCCTAACATTTTATGTTGATTGGAAATTCTTAATTATTGCCCTGATAGTGTAAATGGGGATTTTTCACTAATTTGTGAAGCTCAATTATCTTTTGCTGCACATCAGAAATATATTATTGTATTTGGGGTGCCAATATTTATGTCCAAAATGTATTTGAGAAAAAAACATTTATTTCATAATGATATTTCCCCCATTTAAAATTCTTATCCAATGAAAGGTTAGATTTTTGTGATTAAAAAAATAAATATCTAAAGTATTAACAATGCAGATACATTTTCACAGCCTTCTTTGATCATATTTATCAAGGGTGCCGATATTCTTGGCCATGGCTGTATATATATATATATATATATATATAAGTGATGATCTATTCAATTCATGCCTTGGTGTGCATTACTTTGAAGTAAATAAAAACACGGTATGTAGGCAAAGAACCACCCAACACATGGCCATGGACTATACTGGTGTACTATTACATGGTATATCATTTCCATGACTTTTCCAGTTTTAGTTATTACACTTTTAAAATTAGGTGACCTCATACAGTATATACAAGTTTTTTCAAAACTATGGGGACCCTGGTTCTTCAATGGAAAAAAAAGTTGTCGAATAAAATAATAGTTATGAAAACATTGTTGCTTAACTTATTTGATCTAAAACAATGATAATTAACTTATTTTATATATTTTTGTTCTGTCTTATTTTAGTCATTTTAAATCATCTTGAGGCCCCTGGAAGTTTGCTGAGCAAAAGCAAATGCGAAGTTATTATTTTTTGAAGTGTAATTAACATCTTAAATTCCTCTCTCTTTATCAGATCTCAGGATTGTGCTGTTGGGTAAAACTGGAACAGGAAAGAGTTCAGCAGGAAACACCATCATCGGCGATGTTGTGTTTAAGACTGATATGTCATTTAAGTCTATCACTACTCAGTGTCAAAAACATCTGACAACAGTGGAGGACAGAAACATCTCAGTGATCGACACTCCAGGACAGTTTGATACGTCCATGAGTGAAGAACAACTGAAAGCTGAAATAGTGAAGTGTGTCTACATGTCTGCTCCTGGTCCTCATGTGTTTCTGCTGGTCATGAGACTGGACATGAGATACACAAATGAAGAGAAAAACGCAGTGAAATGGATTCAGGAGAACTTTGGAAAAGAAGCTTCTCGATACACAATCATTCTGTTCACTAGAGGAGATCAGCTGAAGGGAAAAATATTAGATGATTATATCAGTGAAAATAATGATCTCAAGGCTCTTGTTAATATGTGTGGTAACAGATTTCATTTATTCGATAATAAAGACATGAAGAACCGCTCTCAGGTCCCTGAACTGCTGGAGAAGATTGAGAAGATGGTGAAGGAGAATGGAGGACAGCACTACACTAACGAGATGTATAGAAAAGCCCAGGATGAAATTGAATGGGAGGCTCGGAAACAAACATTTAAAGGTTATGGAAGAACAGCACTAGAAGTATTAGGAGGGGGGGCACTAGTAGCAGTGGCAGCGGCAGTGGCAGGAGGACCAGCAGCAATAACAGCAGGAGCAGTAGTAATAGGATTAGCAAAAGCAGGCTTTAAACTGTAACGCACAGTTACTCTAAATGACAAAAAAAGATAATAAATATTCTTCCGATAGCTGTGTGGGGAGCACATCATGTGGTACAGTGGTGCTACCCGAGTTTGAGTTCTTGCTTGTTACCACCTGCTTCGCTTCCAGTCAAATCTCTATGCTTTCCAGTCCAAATAAATGTCACAAATATTAATATGCTGTTTCAAAATGTCTAATCAGTTCTTTGTAAGCACATGCAGATTTAATAGAGGGACTGAGTTGTTTGTTAAACCTTTGCAAGCATTGTATTAAATGTTTTAAATATTACATTTGTATGAAGGTTTATTTTTTGTCATTGTATTGAAGCTTATTTGTCATTGCAATTCTTTGTATTTACTTTTCTAATATGCTTCAACTTTACTTGCTTAGTCCTGGTTCCTCCTTAATTAGCTACTCGTTGACCTTTATACGCTCTCTGTTAATTAGCCAATTACTACAGCCATATACTAATGGGTCCTGATTTACGTTTTCGGACACAGCGTATATGATTAGAATGCGTGACTGTGCACTACAGCCACATCTTCCCTATGACACACTATCTGCAAAGGAAATACTACTGTTATACATCACTGCGCCGACAAATTAAATCATCCATTGAAACAAATATCCCGCGTGTTAACGCGAGCGTTTGTGGAACTTTGCATAAAACATGGTTCCTTTAAACTTCATCAAATGCACAGAAACAAATGAAAATCAAAGTGGTCTAATATTGACATCAGTGTTTATAAATAAGACAAAGCTTTTTAACCCTTGTGCATTGTTCAAATTCACTACCCTTTCGTTATGTTCGGGATGAAAACAGCCACTAAATTAACTGCTGTAAAAATTTATCTGATAAATATTTTTTTACCATTTTTTTTGCATAAATCTGTTAATCAATCTCAGTCCTGATCAAAACTAAAAAAAAAAAAAAAAAAATCCAGGATTTTTACTCTTTAATTGCCAAGTTCATAAGTGATGTCACTGATTTTGGAAAAAAAACACACAAAATTACTTATTTTCAATATAAAACGTGATTGTGGACTGGAATTTTTTTTACTTTTATCACAGTCTTGGGCATGTCCAAGATTAGGAAAAACATTGGCTTTGATGCATTTTTAGTTTTTGAGCAGGATCAGATTTACATTTTTTCTCCCTCATTTACTGTTCGTGGCTGTTTTTGCCCCATTGACTTCCATTATAACGACATTTTTTGATTGCAAAGCCATGACACCATATAATCATGCATTTTTGATTGTTGGTGGTTTTCCCTGTTGGGAAGAGGTCAAATTTGTAATTTTTACAGTTGATCACCAGGTAGCACCATTAACCCTTTAGATAGGCCTGTGCAAACAAAAGCTTAGTTTCTGGCTTGTATATGGAGTTATATGGAGTATAACATCATATTATAGTATGTGTGTGTGTGAGTGTGTGTGTGTTTGTGTGAGAGAGAGAGAGAGAGAGAGAGTGACCTTTGTGCACTTACCTTGATGCGTCTGAGAAAATCTAAATATGCACCTCAGCTCTCAGAACTACATGGAGTAAACAAAAACAAAGTAAGTGTATTTATGCACCTGCTGCCTTTTGATGGTGAGAAGTATAGATGGCCTATGTGTGAAATGCTTGTCTTTTCTTGATGTAAAGAGCCATGTATAAAGCCAGTTTAAAACCTTAAAATCCTTCAGTGATACACTTTTCAATTTTTTTCTGTAAAGAATCTACTCTGCATTAGATTTATGAACATAATTTATTATGAACCAAAATGCAACAACAACTTCAAATAAACTGAACAATGGTGCAAGAGTTGAGGATGGATGGAGAACTAAACAATTATTCTAAGTATTTAGTGTGAGAATTGTGTGTGTGTGTGTGTGTGTGTGTGTTCAGTCTTTCCAGCAGGACTTGCAGCATATCACTTGGTGCTCTTTGCAAGTGTGTCCACCACAACAGATGCAAGAGCTGAGTGTTCTTTTTTTTTTGTCCTCTGCACCACTTGCATGTTCCCCTTTTCACTCCTGAGCTGCTGGTGCCTGCTGCTGTCTGTGGATTTGTGTCTAGAGGGACAGCTGCAGGAGACTGAATCTCTCTCACCAGTGCAGTAATGGCACATACCTTGTGTAGATTTTCGACACTTCCCTTGCAGCGGTTGTAATCTGTGGTTTGTGACAATACATACTGCAGCTCGCTGGAGGGGTCAGGCTGCATAATAATTTCTAAAACTTTGGTACAAGTCAAGTCCTTTCTCATGTTGCTTGCTGCTCTTCTCACCATCAAATGACCAGCAGGATGGTATGCAAGGGTTTAAATCCACTTATCTTGTTTTTATTTAGTCTGCACTTCTCACCATCAAAAGGCAGCAGGTGCATAAATACACTTACTTTGTTTTTGTTTACTCCATGTAGTTCTGAGAGCTGAGGTGCATATTTAGATTTTCTCAGACGCATCAAGGTAAGTGCACAAAGGTCACTCTCTCTCTCTCTCACACACAAACACACACACACTCACACACACACATACTATAATATGATGTTATACTCCATATAACTCCATATACAAGCCAGAAACTAAGCTTTTGTTTGCACAGGCCTATCTAAAGGGTTAATGGTGCTACCTGGTGATCAACTGTAAAAATTACAAATTTGACCTCTTCCCAACAGGGAAAACCACCAACAATCAAAAATGCATGATTATATGGTGTCATGGCTTTGCAATCAAAAAATGTCGTTATAATGGAAGTCAATGGGGCAAAAACAGCCACGAACAGTAAATGAGGGAGAAAAAATGTAAATCTGATCCTGCTCAAAAACTAAAAATGCATCAAAGCCAATGTTTTTCCTAATCTTGGACATGCCCAAGACTGTGATAAAAGTAAAAAAAATTCCAGTCCACAATCACTTTTTATATTGAAAATAAGTAATTTTGTGTGTTTTTTTCTCAAAATCAGTGACATCACTTATGAACTTGGCAATTAAAGAGTAAAAATCCTGGATTTTTTTTTTTATTTTAGTAGTTTTGAACAGTACTGAGGTTGATTAATAGATTTATGCAAAAAAAATGCAAAAAAATATTTATCCGATACATTTTTATAGCAGTCTAATTTAGTGGCTGTTTTCATCCCGAACATAACGAAAGGGTAGTGAATTTGTCCACGGTGCATCGTTGAGTTTTGAAAAAATTTCAAAGCATTTTCCTAAAATATGTGTTAAAATAAGATTTGTCACCAAAAATCATTCCATTTGCTGAAACACAAAAAAAGTTGTGGCCAAATTAACACTCAACAGCACCCCTTAGTGGACGAAAACGTCCCCAACAGCACATAAGGGTTAAATCTATGATCCATGTAATATTGCATGTGACAAATCTATCGCCATCTGACATCTGCTGCACAGTCAGGTGAAGTTATCCGTGTTCACACACATATCTCCAGTTAACATGATTTTCAGATGATCCATGACATGGGAATTTGGAACTACAGCTTTGACATGTAAATTGTAATGTGTGTGATTTTTGTGCTCGAGGTCTTAATTCTAACATTCAGTGTCAGTAATTACTAACTGCAGAAATCTGTGTTGAATCAAATGATCTGAGCTCAGGATGGTTCTTCAAAATCACCCATACCAATGATGCATCAATAATAAACATCCATTGCTGTTTCGTTTTTTAAAGAACAGCAGGTCAGGTCCCGGTGTAAAATCAAGCTATAACTTATTTAATGATTCTCCATCATTGATCAGCTTAGGACAAGAGACGTGTCGGCATCTGAATATTCAGCAGCACGTTCAAAGCCCTGCCAAGTTGACAGAGAATATTTAAGGCCATTAAATGGATGTTTTTTCCATCTCATCTGCTTCCTCCAGGCCTTCATGACTGAGACTTCTGGAAATTATTCCAAACTGCTCTTCACAATATGCATTATAGATCACAAGAGCAGCTCTCTGAGTCCAGACAGACGAGAATTAAAGGATCATAAAAGGGAAAGAAACACGTCCCATTAATTGGGCGTAATGTTTGAATTTTAAGCATCTCTTTCAGATTTCTTTGCCTTCTAGCACAAATGCGATTCTTCAGTTCTGCACTCGGAGGGCCACTGTCTTGCCGAGTTGAGCTCTGAACCTCATTAAACACACCTGAACCAGCTAACCGAGGTCTTCCAGACAGGTGAGATCTGAGCTGTGTCTCATTGTCAAGGCTGTGTCCTCATGTATGGTCTAAGACTTAGTTCACACTGCAGGCTAAAGTGGGCCAAATCTGACTTTTTTGCCCAAATGTGACCCATATCTGATTTTCTTAAGACAGTCTGAACAGCCCAAATCCGAATTTTTCAAATCAGGTCCAGGCCATTTTCATATATGGTCCTAAATCGGATACATATGCAATGTTTTGCAACGCAACTTCAGTCTGAACTGCCATGTCGCATTTCATGCAATTTTTACATAATTGAAATGTGACAGACATCACAATTCTGCGCTGGAGGAGGTGGGAAGATTAAAATCACAATGGCAGACAATATATAGACAATAATATCACTTCGTTATATAGGCTCCGATCGCAAATTAACTTAAAAATTGCTAAACACACACTAACACGAGCAGCATCCATTTTTATTTTCGCAAACACAGTGCGCTGCGTCTTCTTCTGTGCATGCGGGTCACTTCAGGGCCGTATACGGTTCACACATGAGACTATGGCAGTCAAAAAAAATCAGATCTGAGCATTAAGACTTGCAGTGTGAACTAAGTCTAAAACACTCCCGTTTTCCCACAGGACAGCAATTACGAGTACATATTCTGTCATCTTTGCAGGGACATAATATGAAGATTGAACCAAGTAACATAAGTAGGCTAATATATATATATATATATATTCTGAACAAAATTATAAACTCAACACTATTGTTTTTGTCCCCATTTTTCATGAGCTGAACTCAAAGATCTAAGACTTTATCTATGTACACAAAAGGCATATTTCTCTCAAATATTGTTCACAAATCTGTCTAAATCTGTGTTAGTGAACGAGATAATCCATCCACCTCACAGGTGTGGCGTATCAAGATGCTGATTAGACAGCATGATTATTGCACAGGTGTGACAACTGTCAGATCAGCAGTCTTCCCCATGATTGTGTAGCCTAGTGAACCAAACTGAGACCATTTTGAAGACTCAGGAAACCTTTGCAGGTGTTTTGAGTTGATTAGCTGACTGGCATGTCACCATATTATAATTTGTTGAGAGTGAATTGGTGGGTTTTTGTTAAATGTGAGCCAAAATCATCACAATTAAAATAACCAAAGACTTAAACTACTTCAGTCTGTGTGCATTGAATTCATTTAATACATGAGTTTCACAATTTGAGTTGAATTACTGAAATAAATGAACTTTTCCACGACATTCTAATTTATTGAGATGCACTTGTACATACACAGTATATGTATATATTAGGAGTGTAATGATACGCGTATTCTAATTGAACCGTTCGGTACGAGGCTTTCAGTTCGGTACTCATTACAAACCAAAATGATTTGTTGGACTAATCTTAGGCTATTAGCATATTATTCTATTAGGTTAGACTAGTGCTTGTGCGCATAGAGAGTGCCTTCTTTCACTGCATGATTCAGTCTATTAAAATGCATTTATAATGGTCACAAAATTCAATATATGGGGGCAGAAGATGTATATATTTACATAATTTCATAGTAAATCAATATCACAGAAGAGTACCGTTTTTTTCTGTCCCAAAATATCAGCATGATTACAAATGTGATATTGATCTTTTACAACAGTTCAATAAGCAAGAAGTGAATTAATAGACTTGCGTTTAGACACCATATTGCCTGTTTTTGCTCAATTTCGACAACATAAATCTTTTCAAATAAAGCCACAGCACTGTTTTGAGTCTCTGAGCAACATGACGGTGATTCGAATCAATCTTTAAATTATTCGGTTCAATCACAACGATTCACTTATTAACATTTACTTACTGCCACCTACTGGTGGTTTTAATTTCACATTTAAGGTATCTTTTATTTTTTTTATTAATTTGAAACATTAGTTGTCAACGTTTTATGTTTAAAATATCAAAACATTATTTATGCATTTGTAGCTGCAGGTTAAAGCATTGTATGTCCCTCTGAGCTGCATTAAACAGTGTGTAAAAGCATCTAAATGACACTTCAGATGAAACTGTATGTTTCCTCTGCATTGCAAAGATGATTTTTTTCAATACTGACTTCATTTGCTTGGTAACAGCCCAAATTTCTTATGACTTATTTAATGAAAAATAAAAGTTAAAAAGAAGACTCATTATGTGATGCACACTTTTAGAAAAAAAAAGCTTAAATAAAAGGTAAAAATCAGTTTAAACTTATTGGAAAAGATGAATCTGCTACATGACAATAGGCTTCATCAGCTGGGATACATCAAACCGGAGCTGTTTTTGTTTTATATGCAGCTAAGAAGACACCATAGAAGAAGGGTCAAGTATAGCTCCATTGTTCAAAGTCAAAAAATAGTCTAGTTTTAATAAATAAAAAAATTGAAAAAATCAAGGACATTTCTCTGGCATTTGTTTCTATTTGCTATATCGAAAACGTACCAAACTGTGACACCACTGTATCGTATCGAACCGAACCGTGAATTTTGTGAACCGTTACACCCCTAACACACACACACACACACACACACACACACACACACACACACACACACACACACACACACACACACACACACACACACACACACACACACACACACACACACATAATTGAACAGTCTTGGAACAGTCAACATGTCGTCACTCACAGTAAAAATACCAGAGTTGGCAGTAAAACTCTTTCAGATTCTGACTCTGAGTAAAGTTGGATGATGTAGGAACAGTTCCAAAAAACAAGAGAGTTTTGGGGACTCTTTTTGGTTTTCTGGTCCAGAAACACTTCCTTGCAGAATTAATTTCTCATCGCGCTTCAAAGAACATCAGGTGCATCGAGTTTAATTAAAGCGGTGAGGAACCTTGTCATAAACAAACAAACAAACAAACAAACAAACAAACAAACAAACAAACAAACATGTTTGGAGAAAGTAAATCAAAAGAATCAGTTTTAAAGAACATCTGTTGATCGTAGTTCCACAGAGAAACACTAGGTGTCAGTGTCCTTTCATTCTTGAAGCCCAGTGTGAAGCACAGTGACTCTCAGAGCTTAAACCTGAAGAAAACAAATGTGTGTAACATGTACACCACCGATCAAAAGTTTGAGATCAGTAAGATTTTTAAAAATAGTTTTTAAAGACGTTTCTTATGCTCATCAAGATTGCATGTAGGGCCAATTTGATCAAATAAACTGAAAAAAAATTCATATTGTGAAATATCATTGCAATTGAACAATTACAGTTTTCTTTTAATGGTTTTCTTTCTTTCTATACTTTAAAAACAATATTTATTTCTGTGATGCAAAGCTGAAATTTCTTCAGTCATTCAATCTATTGTAGAAACTTAATTTCCTGTAAAGCTGCTTTGCAACGATTGTTTCGTGAAAAGCGCTATACAAATAATCTTGAATTGAATTGAATTACTGCAGTCATCCGTGTCACATGATCCTTCAGAAATCATTTTAATGCTGATTTATTATCAATATTGGAAACAGTTGTGCTGCTTCATATTTTTGATTACCCTTTTATTCAGGATTTTTTGTTGAATAAAAAGTTAAAAAAGAACAGCAATTATTTAAAATAGAAAATTCAGCATTGCATTGCAGAGTAAATTATATTTTAAAGTAAATTAAAATAGAAAACCATTAAATTCTAATAATATTTCAAAATATTACTGTTTTTCTGTACTTTTGATAAAAAATAAATGCATCCTTGATGAGCAGAAGAGACTCCTTTAAAAAAATATGAAACATTTTACTATTCCCAAACTTTTAGTTAGTGTATAATTCAGCAAACGAAACCCCATAAAACTTCAACAAACAGGCTTCTTTAAAATAATTAGAATAATCATCCTAAATGAGATAAGATATCTGCACAAGGAAAGTAAGCAATATTTCATTATCAAGGTATTTTACTGCCCTTTGCCATTAATAAAGCTTCAAACCTTCCCAGAATAAGTTCACGGAGCTTCTGAATAGTCTCCAGGTGAATGTTGCCTATAAAAACATCTGCCAGTTATTTCAGAGATACTGCAGGAGGAATCTGCTTCTCATTCTTCTCTCCAAAACTAGCCACAGTGGTTTGATAACACTCAAGTCAGCTGATCTGTATCTTGGAGCTCAAACGGTCCAGGTTTTATAATCATGACTCCATCGTTCCCCATTTAGCATTGGTGTTTTAGCAGTTGCAGCTCGGTTCTCTGGGGTCGACACGTGGTCTTCACAGGGAAGGTTGTCATCACTTTGCTGCAGTAGTTCTGTGTTGTTTGGCCAGAATCCTTCCCAGTGATTGACTGTCCATATCATTCACTTTTCTTCTTCGCTGATGAAGTCTCGCCATGCTTTGTGTACTCAGTCATAATCATAAAGACGTTGTTCTGAAAACACCAGATAATTGGGCTGTTACAGATGCTCTTGCTAAACAAGCTCATACGCCTTATCCTTTTTTTATATCATTACACTGATATCACATTTTTAGATTATGGATAATATCATTAACCTGATAGAAAAACAGTGGGTGTGTATGTGTGCACTGTTTACGCACCTATTTTCAAGTCTATTTATTTATAGAGCATGTAAAAATTACAAAATTACAATGTACGCCAAAGTGTTGTACAATAACAGTTAAAACAATAAAATACAAGAGAAACAAACATCAATTCAAAGACAAAGACATCATTGTTGTACAAACCCGATTCCAAAAAAGTTGGGACACTGTACAAATTGTGAATAAAAAAGGAATGCAATAATTTACAAATCTCATAAACTTATATTTTATTCACAATAGAATATAGATAACATATCAATTGTTGAAAGTGAGACATTTTGAAATGTCATGCCAAGTCAATTTCTGCGTATAAATATTACGCCAAATAGAAACAGAAAATCGTGCTATAGCCTACGCACTTTCATGAGATCGTGTTAGACAACAATTAGCTATTTTACAAATGGGAATAGGCTGAATTCATAGCAATGTTTTACATTCAAGCTACATTCAAGCTTAAAAACCCTTAAAATGTATAGTGAAACGTTCTTTTAAAAGCATCTGGAATGCACTAAAGTAATTGTAAAGCTGTTTCTAAAGCATTTGCTGCATGGATTAAAAAGATAGGCCAATAAATAATTAACATAGGCCTATCAGTCAGACAAAATTGCATTGCAGCAAATCCTTTAAATTTCAAGGACAAAGATTTACATACTTTTTTTTTATTATTGAATACAATTATAAAATAAAACGCAAATTATAATCGGCCTGTTTTAGGCTTTCCCTTATTTTTATATTTTAGATGGTGAGGTAACGGGAAAAATTACTCGCCATTTCCTCATTGGACGCGCAGAGAGAAATATATGCATCTTAACGGATTACATAGGCTAATGAAGAGTTTTTGCTTTGAATTATTTCGTTTTAAAATAGTATTTTAAAGCTTTCTATAGATATATTTATCATATCTCTGAGCCAGTTTCGAGTTGCCGAGTTTCGATTCATCATTGAAGCGCTCTTGTTCAAAACCAGCAGAAAGTTTTCCTATATTGTGAATGCACACAAATAAAAGTAGACCCTTTACAGTTCCAAATGACATATTACTCTTACCTTTATTATTTTAAAGGTAATTTATTTTAAGTTGTTTTAAGTTGTTTTTACTGTAAGACAAAAATCCTCCATGTCCTGTAAAGCTCGCTTCAGCTCTCCACACAAACTGTTGGATATTGCACATTTATATAGGTTAAACATTTAAACTAACACGGTGATATGCTTGAACTGTTTATAGGCCTATCTATCGATTTTATTTTAGTCGTGATGATTTGATGAGGCTAAATTAATCAAACATATAGGCGATCAACTCTGATGCTGGCCGCTTGGTCGTTGCTTAAAAGAAAAAAAAAACATTTAACGAACACAAAATGCTCCCAAGGTTTTTCTAAATTAACATTATGAAGAAAAAAAATGAAACATAGTCTAATCACTTTTCCATTAGCCTACATACAAAACTGAACTACTTTAATAGGTAGCTATAAGCTGTTTTGGGAGAAGGGAAAGACTCATATCGCTGAGAACAAAAAAATTTATTTTTTTTTTCTTCCAGTACATCCATGATATTTCCATGTTCCGCTTTTAAGCCACAACCTACAGATCCCACAACACAAACATAACATTCACAAACATAAAAGCAAACATTGGCAGTGCTGCGTGCGTGATTTGGCAGGATGTGTGCATCAAACAGCCCTGCATCAGTTTAATAACTTTGATAACTTTAATTCTTACAACTGTTAAATTAATGGGCAAATGGTAAAATATGTCGATCACATAGAAATAGATAGCAAAATAGCCAATGTAAACCAAATGTTATAAACATCGGAGCAACCTTATAGCCTATATATATATTTTTTTCACAACAGTTTACAGTTGCCCACAGAAAAAACAGGGGGTGCTGCAGCACCCTCAGCACCCCCTGTTCCCGCGCCCCTGGCCATGTCATCCGGACTAAAGAGGACAAGGACAACCCAAGTTGTTATCAGCGCTCAGTTCAGAAGCCTGCATCTCTGATGGTATGGGGTTGCATGAGTGCGTGTGGCATGGGCAGCTTACACATCTGGAAAGGCACCATCAATGCTGAAAGGTATATCCAAGTTCTAGAACAACATATGCTCCCATCCAGACGTCGTCTCTTTCAGGGAAGACCTTGCATTTTCCAACATGACAATGCCAGACCACATACTGCATCAATTACAACATCATGGCTGCGTAGAAGAAGGATCCGGGTACTGAAATGGCCAGCCTGCAGTCCAGATCTTTCACCCATAGAAAACATTTGGTGCATCATAAAGCGGAAGATGCGACAAAGAAGACCTAAGACAGTTGAGCAACTAGAAGCCTGTATTAGACAAGAATGGGACAACATTCCTATTATTAAACTTGAGCAACTTGTCTCCTCAGTCCCCAGACGTTTGCAGACTGTTATAAAAAGAAGAGGGGATGCCACACAGTGGTAAACATGGCCTTGTCCCAACTTTTTTGAGATGTGTTGATGCCATGAAACATTTGATATGTCATCTATGTTGTATTCTGAATAAAATATTGAAATTTGAAACTTCCACATCATTGCATTCTGTTTTTATTCACAATTTGTACAGTGTCCCAACTTTTATGGAATCGGGTTTGTAGATGTTTCTAAAGCAAGTCCTGTTTAAATCTTTAACTATGAGAAAGACTCGATAAATACGTTTGAATGATGAAATCTGGAACAGATCAGATTGAAATCCACAGACTAAAACCAAACCAAGACGCGCGCACGCACGCACACACACACACACACACACACACACAGAGAGAGAGGCACAGACACACACACACACACACACACACACACACACACACACACACACACACACACAGAGAGAGAGAGAGACACACACGCACACACACACACACACACACACACACACACACACACACACACACACACACACACACACACACAGACACACACACACACACACACACACACACACAGACAGACACACACACACACACACACACACACACACACACACACACACAGAGAGAGAGAGAGAGACACACACACACACACACACACAGACACACACACACACACACACACACACACACACACACACACACACACACACACAGACACACACACACACACACACACACACACACACACACACACACACACACACACACACACACACACAGACACCCACACACACAGACACACACACACGCACACACACACACACACGCACACACGCACACACACACACACACACACACACACAGACACACACACACACACACACACACACACACACACACACACACACACACACACACACACACACACACACACACACACAGAGAGTGACAGACACAGACACCGACAGACACACACACACACACACACACACACACACACACACACACACACACACACACACACACACACACACACACACACAGAGAGAGTGACAGACACAGACACCGACAGACAGACACACACACACACACACACACACACACACACACACAGAGAGAGAGGCACACACACACACACACACACACACACACACACACACACACACACACACACACACACACACACACACACACACACACAGATGGATGTTTGAAGCAGAGATGTGGAAGTGTGACCTCTGTGTCTGTGTGATTGTGTTTAGGGTTAATGAAAGTGTGTTGTTCACCTGAGCAGTGAGACAGAGCTCGAAGGCATTTACAGCTCAGTCTCACGCTGTTTACTCAGTAGATCCTCTCTGTCTGTTATTTTCCATCGCAGGACACGCAGGGAAGAGAGATTTGAATGTGATGACTTTGAGAACACATGGAACCGGAGTACTGACACCGCTGACCTTCTGCGGTGGTGTGTTTGATGACTGCGGTTCACCACACGACACCAGAGACACACACAGTAATCCTTACATATGCTTCAGACATCACAGTGTCCGGCTCAGGATAACATACGGCAAAAAAGAATGGATCTGAGCCTTGCTCACAGTACCAGACGTCCCTGGACTAAAATCATTTAACACTGGCCCAGTGTTTATGGCCTTCTCTCTTTTAATAAAAGTCACGTTTTAGTCTTTTTAATGACCAAAGCATAGATTTCTTGAGTTTTTACTTCTATCTCTGTATGTTTCATTCTCAGAAGAAATGGTACAAAAGCTGTCACTGGGACGTTAGCTTTTCAAAAGGTACACCTTTGTACGTAACGTGTGCATATTGGTACCGTAAAGATGCATATTAGCTTACACATTAGCCTCTAAAATGTAAAAAATGTACAAAAGTACTGCCCCTGGCAGCTTTTGTGCCTTTTTTCTGAGAGTTGATTATTTATTTCAGTGTGCCTTGGCCTCACGATATACTTGACTAAAAAGCAGTACTTTCAGACGTGTGATTCCTGTATATTGGCATGCAGGGGATTCCTCAGCTGAGGAGCTCCATAAGCAAATCCACCGCCTTCAGCAGATGTTCTTAGTCGTTAGAAATTTCCCTTCACTGTTAAACAACACGCAGAGCAAGCGTTAAACTCAACGAGTCCCAAAAGATGACAGCTTACTGTGATTGATTTCCACCATGTTTATCGGTTGGCAGCAGTGGAAAGCAGAAAGCAGTTCTTTGGCTTTCTCCAAACTAACACAAGCAGATCTTGTAGGAAATAAAGAGCAGCCGTTCTGTCACTCGAGGGTCTGTTACAATGCCATGTAAAGCAGTTTGGACTCCAAATTGCAGCCCTATGTTAATTATACAGCCAGTGCTATTAACCCTGTGTTAAGCTCCTGATTTCATCAAATTGCATTGAAGAACGGGGTCACAGTGTTTTGTTGTAATATTTGAAGATGCGTTTTTTGAGGTTAAACAAGTACACACCAGTGATTTGTGCATCGCAGCTGAATTATCTATGATTATTAAACTGACAAAATTGTGTTATGAATAGAGAAGTGAGGCATGCGTGGAGACAATTTAATATTTTGGATGTGAGCTCTGTTGAAAAGCAAGCTCAGTTTTTAGCGGTGGCTTGTGCTGAACATTTTGAAGATGATTGTGAACCTGCGATATTTAATGGAGCATCTCAACAATGCTGCAAGATCTAAATCAGTATCCAGGTTTAACCCTTGTGCGTCAATATAAAAAAATCACAGAGGTCCTTAGAGGACAAAAACATCTGTATCAAAAGAATCTGTCATATCTGTATCTGTCATAAAAATATGATATACTATTTTTTCTCCACTTTAACTGACAGTTTTTTTATACCAAGATCATTCCTGATCTATTGGCGTAGTGGTTTTTATACTGTACAAACCATAATTTATATCACCCTACACCTAAACCTACACTTTCTGCATTTTTACTTTTTCAAAAAAACTCATTCTGTATGATTTATAAGCCTTTTGAAAAAGGGGGACATGGGGAAATGTCCCCATAAATCACTGTCTCCTTGAAATACCTGTCATACCCATGTCATTATACAAATTTGTGTCCACATATGTCACAAAACACACACGCACATGCACACGCACACGCACACGCACACGCACACGCACACGCACACGCACACGCACACACACACACACACACACACACACACAGACACACAGACACACAGACACACAGACACAGACATAGACACACACATTGTTACACTTTAAGATAAGCATTATTTAAAAAATTTTATATATTTTTTTTTCCCTCATGGCATTTTTATATAATTTTTCCCTCACAATGTCAAAACATTTCAGGTTTTACTATCCTTGTGGGGACATTTGGTCCCCATAATGTAGCATAAACAAGAACACACACACACACACATACGCACACATACGCACGCACGCACGCACACACACACACACACACACACAACCTACCATTGACATACACAATTTTGCTCCATAGGCCAAACCTCAAAAAGTGATGCCATTGTGTGGAAAATTGGCAATAGAATGAAAGCCAATTGACAATAAATGCATGACTTTTTTCCTTAAATGACATTGGGATTAAATATTGCTGTTTTATTGGGTTTCAGTGGTGACGTTTTTGTTCATAAAGAAATATGTTTTGTTCATAGGGTAAAATAGATTTAGGAAAGAAAATGAGGATGAAATATTAGAATTTCGTTAACACAGCCTAAACTATAAACAAACAAACAAAATCGCTGTTGTAGAGCAACTGTAAATGGAGAGTACATGTAATAACACTAGAAAAACATGAGGAGCAAAGTATTAATGTGGCCTATTACTGAGATCTGTTTGAGGAATTGAATGTACAGAACATTTCTCCATATTACAGTAATACTTCTCCTGAATCATGTATTTTGCATGCTTTTTATATGTATTGCTGTTAGAAAAATATTCTGTAAGGCTCACATGTGCCTTTGTGCACCGATGAAATGAAGAAGTCATGCAGACAAATAATACAAAATAAGAAATGAACTGCATGATCGGACATCACGTTTCTTAGCAAGGCGTCATTATTGTGTCTTTGTCTAGTGATGCAATAACGCGTAACTGTGCTCTTTCAAGGACGCGGATGTTAATCAGCTTTTATAAAGCACTATGATCATTCTTTGTCTTTTTCTAATTGGACTAACCGGCAGACTAATGCCAGACAGAGCAGGTTTCTGTGTGCACGGCTGTATGCTCCACTTATCTGTTATTCCACAGAGGAATTTCATTAGCCA
The DNA here is from genome assembly GCA_027474115.1 of Schizopygopsis malacanthus. NCBI lineage: Eukaryota > Metazoa > Chordata > Actinopteri > Cypriniformes > Cyprinidae > Schizopygopsis > Schizopygopsis malacanthus. The sequence goes on along the minus strand of CM049884.1, from coordinate 2,459,534 downwards.
CTCTTATCTGCTGCCTCTCATTTGAGTTTACTGGAGGAAAACATATTCACCGGAGTAAAATATCAACACTCATGAAGTAACCTGTCTGTGTGATTTACAGCTCATCTTAATTGCCAGTGAGTTTCACAGAAAGGCTGTTCTCACACGTGGGATGGCTCTGTTATCTTGTGAATCCTAATGGTCACAAATGTAAATGGGATCCTCGCAGCTCGCTCTCCGTAAGAGCTCATCCTTTCTTAGGCCTCAGAAGGAGTTATAAATAAAGCAGTTTGAAGAGGATCCCAGTGGGAAATGATTGATAGGTTGGCTAACGAACCTTGCTGCTGTATTTTGTGTCTCCTCTCCTCTGTGTTAAAGTGTCTTTCCTAATTTAAACCTCACGGCACATTTAAAATGAATCAGTCTGGTAAAGCGAAGGAGTATGCGGCCATAAACTGGCCTTGCACGATGGAGACAGGTATTGACTATTTTGAAAGAGGAAGATAATAATAATAATTCGTTGCATTTATATAGCGCTTTTCTAGACACTCAGAGCGCTTTACATTGTGAGGGGGGTATCTCCTCATCCACCACCAGTATGCAGCATCCACCTGGATGATGCGACGGCAGCCATATTGATTGGCTCTATGACTCTCTCTCCTCTCCACCTGTAGCTGGTGTGTGGTGAGCGCATACACTTGATTGTCTCTATGACTCTCTTTCCTCTCCACCTGTAGCTGGTGTGTGGTGAGAGCATACACTTGATTGGCTCTATGACTCTCTCTCCTCTCCACCTGTAGCTGGTGTGTGGTGAGCGCATACACTTGATTGTCTCTATGACTCTCTTTCCTCTCCACCTGTAGCTGGTGTGTGGTGAGAGCATACACTTGATTGGCTCTATGACTCTCTCTCCTCTCCACCTGTAGCTGGTGTGTGGTGAGCGCATACACTTGATTGGCTCTATGACTCTCTCTCCTCTCCACCTGTAGCTGGTGTGTGGTGAGAGCATACACTTGATTGGCTCTATGACTCTCTCTCCTCTCCACCTGTAGCTGGTGTGTGGTGAGAGCATACACTTGATTGGCTCTATGACTCTCTCTCCTCTCCACCTGTAGCTGGTGTGTGGTGAGAGCATACACTTGATTGTCTCTATGACTCTCTCTTCTCTCCACCTGTAGCTGGTGTGTGGTGAGTGCATACACTTGATTGGCTCTGTGACTCTCTCTCCTCTCCACCTGTAGCTGGTGTGTGGTGAGCGCATACACTTGATTGGCTCTATGACTCTCACTCTCCTCTCCACCTGTAGCTGGTGTGTGGTGAGCGCATACACTTGATTGTCTCTATGACTCTCTCTCCTCTCCACCTGTAGCTGGTGTGTGGTGAGCGCATACACTTGATTGTCTCTATGACTCTCTCTCCTCTCCACCTGTAGCTGGTGTGTGGTGAGCGTACTGGCGCCATTGTCCTGTAGGACATACCCACCCACATGATTGTAAAGCGCTTTGGTGTACAATAAAGCGCAATGTAAATTCATTCATTCACAGTGAGCCAGAACGCCCAGCACACACCAGCTTACTGATGGAGAGGAGACAGAGTGATGAAGCCAATCAGTGTATGGGGATGATTAGGAGGCCATGATGGTCAGAGACCAATGGGTGAATTTGGCCAGGATGCCAAGGTCACACCGCTACTCTTTTTTGAAGGACATCCTGGGATTTTTAATGGCCACAGAGAGTCAGGACCTCCATTTAACGTCTCATCCGAAGGACGGTGCTTTTACAGTATAGTGTCCCCGTCACTATACTGGGGCATTAGGACCCACACAGACCACAGGGTGAGCGCCCCCTGCTGGTCTCACTAACACCTCTTCCAGCAGAAACCTAGTTTTCCCAGGAGTCTCCCATCCAGGTACTGACCAGCTCAACCCTGCTTAGCTTCAGTGGGCAACCGGTCTTGGGCTGCAGGGTGATATGGCTGCTGATGTGCTGAAACACATCTATGTTTACACATGTGCCTTAGGGACATTTTTTTTAAATTTAATTTAATTTAATTGAATTCGTTTTTTTTGCTGTCAATGCAAACAGCATATTCCCCCCCCCAAAAAAATAAAATTGTATTTCATTGTTATTTCCTTTCATAAATCTATTTTACAAAACCACAAACAAAAAAAACACTCAGGACAAAATAAATTAAGGGCAAAAAAAAAAAACATTTAAGCATACATTTAAGTATAACATTATGCAGTCGATAGGTATTTAGCCTATGAGTTATGTTATTCTAATAGTGTGGATGCATTGGTATGGATATTAGAGAAATTTGTGTAAATGGCAGTTTTTTTTACCAAAACGTTTTATAAAAATGCATAGAAATAATCCAAAATAAATTCTGCCTATCATGTAGTAAATGGAAAATAATAAACAAACAACAAACAAACCTAATGGTGGTATTAAACAGGCATTTAAAGGGTTAAACCCCTGAACATCAGTGACATTTTTGTAGTTTGATTAGGACTGATGTTGGTTGAAAAAAACAACCAAGTGTTTGACTCAGAAATTTTTTGTCCTCCGTGTAACTTTTTTGAATTGACACACAAGGGTTAAAGCACACTTTAATAGACTAGATTTGGACTGTTTATAATGTGTTATGATGCAGTATGAATGGTGTTGAGGAAGCTACATGGAAAGTGTAGTTTTTATGTAGCCTGCATTGTGAATATGAGTGTTTCAAATTAACCCTCAAAAGAGTTCGAATCTAAATTTCTTGAACTAGATAATCAGTTTCATTTTATGTCCAGTGATTGAGGCTCATCTGCCGTCCGTGTCCTACTGACTGATCAATGGTCCTCACGATGACCTGTCACTGACCTCTCTGGCCATACATCATTACCGGAGGCAGACCACTGTGTCTGTGATAGATGAGGCTCGGGTGAGGTGGGCCGCTTGGGGGGGTTGAGCTAAACTGATCGTCCTCATGCACTTTTATCTTCACGGACACCTGAAATTAAGAGCAGAGCTGCATCTCTCTGAAGCCGTCCATCACCCGATCCTGTTTGATCACAGCAGGAGGGGAGAAGAACTGCAGTGCATATCACTCAGTCCTGATGAAGCTGTTTATATCAGCATGCAGAGAGAATGCTGGACCTTTGTAATGAAGAGGCATGACATTGCTATTGCACAACTGGCAGAGCAATACTGTGTGTGTGACTGAAATGTATTTGTTTGTAAAGATGTCGTGTCATTTTACAAGGTGCAGAGGTGCCTACAACCTCTATGTGAATTACAGACCCTCAGACCTAACAGTTACTCACTTTATGCCATCCCAGATGTGTTTTATTGCTTTTAAACAAAACTTTTTAGAAGTTCATATAAAGCAAGTCCATGTAAGGCAAGTGGATAGTAACTCAACATTTGAGTTTTCTAAGGTATCTTTTTATAAGGTACACTTTTGTACACTTTAGGTCCCTTTAAGTAGGAAGGTGTACTTTTTGTTGTTTACTGGCCCAAGAAAGTATATTGGTACAGTAAATAAAATAACACACTTTCAGCGTTCCTAACATACTGTACATGCCAGAAGAAGCTGAAAAATAGTTAAAAAAATTTGCTAGTTTAACCCTCTGGTGATCTTTGGTCAATTCTGACTGAACAATTTTACATTTGAGTCCTTTAGAATGGTTTACATCATCGTAAAAAAACATGGAAAAAAGCACTTGACTGCACATCGGAAATGAAAGGAAATTAAACACCCCCCCTACATTTTTTTTTTTAAATAATATTCTACATCAACCTCACATTCACAACTTTTTTATTTATGGCTTTGATTTTCTTGCATTTTTAGAGTAAAACGTGTTTTGGTAAATTTATATTTCATATATATAAAAAAAATTTTTTGTGTGTATATGTTTCATAAAAATACACTTAGATTTATATTAGTGGTGGGCATAGATTAATTTTTTTTATCTAGATTAATCTAGATTAAAATGGCTCATTTGAATTCTGCCGAAGGCATTCAGAATATGTGTGCTACCCAAATAATGACTAAAAGTCAGTCTTTGAGAACGGGTTTCTCAAGCCAGGTGGCGCATTAGACCAGGGGCTCATCTCCTGTTTCCAAAATGCATCACAAACTTTAATCTCTTCCCGTCCCAATCCCACGAAAAAACTGGAGGTAAATCCCGTTCCACTCCCGGAAGAATGACTCCCATTCCCTCCCACTCCCGTGTTTTGTTTTTGTTTTTTTTGCCGATAACTGTCAATTACAGTAAAAATATAGTACAGATCACAGCGTGCCCACCTTATTAGTTGAATAAAAACCCAAAATGTCGTTTTTTGTTATTATATTGAACTGAAAGCCATCTTATGCACAGTGTTGCACAGATTAAATTTCATGTAAATCATCCATGCTAACACACACGTCTTCTTTTTTTATCTTTTAGACATTTCACTCTCTATAGATATATTTTTCAAAGACGGAGTTTCGAACTTCTCGCTCAAGTTCACATGAGACCTAAAGCGCATCCTGTTTGCTTAAAAGCGCAACGTTTCGTTGTTATTCTGAGTGCACACAAATAAACGTAGAGTCTTTACAGATTCGAAAGATGTATTAGGCTACTTTTATCTGTATGACCAAGAATGACGGAGATTTTAAGAGCAAGTGAGCGCACCGGAGCCTGTCCTGCGCAAACGCGCTTCCACACAAACACTTCAATAGCGCACATTTCTCTAGGTTAACATCATATTGAGCGGCCATGTAAAGTTGCTACTACATACATCTTTCAGATGAAAAGCCATATTTGAGGTTGATGAATGATAGGTGAGTGTTTGGATGTCCTGTCCGATTGTATTACCACATAGACCAGCCGTTAACAATCTGTCCATCACGGACTGCGAGCCTCTAGTTCGAAGACTCGTTCTCGCCCCCTACAGTGCAATTCGGCTAGGTATACATCCGCGCTAAAATATCAGGGTGAAAGTCATCATAGCTTGCGTAGTATAGACCCAGCTCCCAACCCAACTTTGAGAATAGATTAACGGCGATATTTTTTTTATCGCCGATAAGAGTCTCACGTTAACGCAGCACGTTAACGCCGATAACGGCTCACCACTAATTTATATACATTTTTACTTTTCTCCTTTGTTTGTTGTTGTTTTTAATGTTTTTACTTCAGAAGTAATCTGCCAAGTGTCTTCTTTAAAAAGTGACCAAACTCAAGATGTATGATTTGAAATATTCAGGTCTATTCTCAATAAATTGATTACAACTATGCATAAATATATTACCATAAAGTCCCCTAAAATGTCTAAATATTAAATATTTTGTTCCTGTGGCTCAGTGGTAGAGCATTGTGTTAGCAGCACAAAGGTTGTGGGTTCAATTCCCAGGGAACACATGTACTGACAAAAAATGTATAACCTGAATGCACTGTAAGTCACTTTAAGTGTCTGCTAAATGCATACATTTAAATGCAATGTAAAATGTAAATAAGAAACAAACTCATATTGCATTAACCAGCCTAGTTCTTACATGAAATTCATGGTGTTTATGCTGTATTTTCCAGCAGGAAGCTAAAATGAAGCATGCATTTTCTGCTTTATTAAAGAGCCTATGAGGAGATGTGATGTGTTTAAAAAGACATTTAGAGATAAGAGGACGGGATCTGTTTGTTCTTCAAACACTGAGTGCGTTGGATCCAGCCCTCGGAGCAGAACAGGGCCGTGAAAGCATGAGAATGAAAGCGATAACACAATGCTTTCCTGGAGCGTTCAGGCCGTTTATTTGTATAAATCTGTCATTGCTCTTTGATCCGTGAGGGTGTGTGGCTCCTGGCCATTCTTCAAACACATCTGTTTCTCTAAGATCTTACCTCATCATGTGTGATTACAGTTTGATTACAAATTGTTAATTGATCAAATTTATTTTCTAAGCATGCTCATACAGAAATGTGATGCATGACATACAGTACATTGATGTTCATATATGTTACATTATATGATGTAATGTATGTTACATCATTACATCAACATGAATCAGTAAGTTATTCATTATTCTCTAACATTCGTATTGCTGCTATGTATATACCCTTTACAACCTGTTTGCACATTCTTCTTGAATATTCCTGCTTATGTTATTATTTATTAAGTCTACAGTATACTGTCCTGCACATTTTTTATTGCACATTTTATTCTATATGTTATTATTTGAATTTTTTTTCTTCATTTTTTTTCCATACCTATATTTATGTATATTCTCTTTGTGTTTGTATTCCATATAATTACACTGTCCATGGAGCGGACCTGACTTACATTTTCACTGTTGGTTATATTCTGTATAATTGTGTATGTGACGAATAAAAATCTTGAATCTTGATCTGTTGCTTATAAGGTAATACATTATTAGCACCTTTACATTATCTGAATATAGGAAGAAATGTTTGTTTACAACATATATAAAATATCCAAATTTATTGTATATTACATACACAATAAATTTGTATATGTAATCTGCATATTACACACGTTAACTCTTCTGAAAAAGAAGTGCACTTCAAGGGTGTTTTTGTTATAGTCTTTTGTCTGAAAACAGAGTTCAAAATACGTCTAATATGGTCCATTTATGTACATTGAAAGTATAAACTATGTATACAATTGCATTTTAGCAAAATATGTCAACATTTAAAATGTTACAAAATTAGATTTTTAGATATTTGAGTTCAAGTTAAATCCCAATGCGTTTTGAGTGATAATGTTATCATTTAAAAATAAAAGGTAATGGTGTTAAAAATTAGTTGAACCTGCACTTTATAACCTTCTAGCGGTTGAATGAATGAATTATGTATTTATATAGCGCTTTACTGTGTACACAAAGCGCTTTACAATCATGGGGGGAGGGGGGGGGTGTCTCTCCTCAACCACCACCAGTGTACAGCATCCACTTGGATGATGCGACGGTTGCCACAGGACAACAGCGCCAGTACGCTCACCACACACCAGCTACAGGTGGAGAGGAGAGAGAGACATAGAGACAATCAAGTGTATGCGCTCACCACACACCAGCTACAGGTGGAGAGGAGAGAGAGTCATAGAGACAATCAAGTGTATGCTCTCACCACACACCAGCTACAGGTGGAGAGGAGAGAGAGTCATAGAGACAATCAAGTGTACGCGCTCACCACACACCAGCTACAGGTGGAGAGGAGAGAGAGAGTCATAGAGACAATCAAGTGTATGCTCTCACCACACACCAGCTACAGGTGGAGAGGAGAGAGAGTCATAGAGACAATCAAGTGTACGCGCTCACCACACACCAGCTACAGGTGGAGAGGAGAGAGAGAGTCATAGAGACAATCAAGTGTATGCTCTCACCACACACCAGCTACAGGTGGAGAGGAGAGAGAGTCATAGAGCCAATCAAGTGCATGCTCTCACCACACACCAGCTACAGGTGGAGAGGAGAGAGAGTCATAGAGCCAATCAAGTGCATGCTCTCACCACACACCAGCTACAGGTGGAGAGGAGAGAGAGTCATAGAGCCAATCAAGTGCATGCTCTCACCACACACCAGCTACAGGTGGAGAGGAGAGAGAGTCATAGAGCCAATCAAGTGCATGCTCTCACCACACACCAGCTACAGGTGGAGAGGAGAGAGAGTCATAGAGCCAATCAAGTGTATGCGCTCACCACACACCAGCTACAGGTGGAGAGGAGAGAGAGTCATAGAGACAATCAAGTGTATGCTCTCACCACACACCAGCTACAGGTGGAGAGGAGAGAGAGTCATAGAGCCAATCAAGTGTATGCGCTCACCACACACCAGCTACAGGTGGAGAGGAGAGAGAGTCATAGAGTCAATCAAGTGTATGCGCTCACCACACACCAGCTACAGGTGGAGAGGAGAGAGAGTCATAGAGACAATCAAGTGTATGCGCTCACCACACACCAGCTACAGGTGGAGAGGAGAGAGAGTCATAGAGTCAATCAAGTGTATGCGCTCACCACACACCAGCTACAGGTGGAGAGGAGAGAGAGACATAGAGACAATCAAGTGGATGAAGCGCAAAACTACATGCTACTTGCGGAGGAACATTGTTTTGGTCATGATGTGGGTTGTGCTTTGGCTCAGAACGACTGGCAACAACATCAAAACCACCTGTAAGTTGGTTTGCCATTCAAATCAAAAGAAGAAGGAGAAGAAGAAGTAGAAGACATCAAACAACATTAAAACTCTCCCAATAACGAAAGACAGATATCTGAAAGAATCATGTCTCAGGAGCAGGTAAGCTTAGAAATGTTTTGCAAAGCTAAATATACACCATTACTATTCATATCAGATAATGATGGAAATAATAACTTAGCAGTGCTATTCATACAAACAGACCAGGCAAATTAGATTAAAGATTAAAAAAATTAGATACCAACATTCAGTTGATTTGTGCACCTAGCAGTTGTGACGCGATGTAAACTATGTTGATTCGTGTTTTATTACAGGTCCGGGGACTAGCAAAAAGTATGTTTTGCATGTTTTAACCAGCATGGGATGCTGTTTTGCCTGGGACAGCATGGGAAATAGGGGTGCTGGTGGACCAATTACATCAGTTACATTTTGCTTAAGTGGTCTACCAGCTAAGCCAGCAAAATATGAGCACTATACCAGCTCTAACCAGCATTAATCAACCTGGACCAATTTAATTCAAGTTTATTTGTATAGCGCTTTTTACAATAAAATCGCTGCAGAGCAGCTTTACAGGAAATTCAGTTTCTACGATATATTTATATATTGTAGACACTTAAAGGTGCAATGTGTAATATTTAGGATTATATATAGACATAAATGCAATATAATATACATAACTACGTTTTCAGAGGAGTATAAAGACCTTACATAATGAACCGTTATGTTTTTATTACCTTATAATGAGCAATTTCTATCTACATACACCGCGGGTCCACATACATGGAAGTCACCACCACACTCTCAGAAATAAAGGTACACAAGCTGTCACTGGGGCGGTACATGTTTGTAACTAAAGAGTCCATTTTGGTACTTTTAAGGCACATATTGGTACTTAAAGTGTACATATTAGAACCCAATAGGTACAAAAGTGTACATTTGGAAAAGGTACCGCCCCGGTGACAGCTTTTGTACCTTTATTTCTGAAAGTGCATGTTTCAAGCTGGTTTATGCAAGATTTTCCTTTTCCTTTTCCAAACTCTTCTTTGCAAGCATCTTCCACTGCATAGAGTGGGATATAATAGATCCTGTCTCATAACTCACCCCATGTTTTTAGTTATTAATATGATAAACAAAGTTGTTTTTCCCAAATCTAGCTTTAAATTAAACAGCATTATGATCAGTTGTATACAGATTACATTCATGTTTATATTGAAAGTCTGAGGGAATGACATTTAAAGCTTTTTTTATAAAAAAAATGTATTTACAGTTTTGTTGGCATAAGGAATATTCAGCAGATCGCACAAAATGATTTGTCATCAAAAGAGATCTATATTTTGCATTATTGTACCTTATAGCTTTAACATCTTTTCTAGGGTATGTTGCGCTTTCATCATTGAGTTCTCTCTTCTTTTCATCATGGAAAGGTGACTTCGAGATGGCTGCTTTCATATTGCGCTGGCAATCATCTAGCGTTGAGGTTATGTGTGTCTTGAGGGGAAAACGGTATACTAGGGCAGTAATTGCCCTTGTGGTCTGTGTTGTTGCTTTTTACAATAACCCCACTTTCTCATGTGACTTTGAAACGTCCTCTTACCTCATACTCTGTCACCAAGACATTTGCATCAAAAATGTGCTCGGGACAAAAGTTAGAAACAAACATATCATGCAGCTCCTGATGACTTGAGAAAGAGACTCCTGGGATCGTGTGCTACGTTGACATAGCTGCGTGTTGACATTGCCGGAGCTCTCTGACTTTCTTAAATGGTGCTCTCAATTAAATTCTGCCCTTCTCTTCAATATGGGTGGAGGTGATGACGTCCTTGAGCATCTAACAACAAGCTCCTAGATTAGATAGCTGCATGTGCTCCATTTCTGAGGAGCTGCTCTGGGACCTGGACTGTGTTTTCTCCCAGCCTAAATAAGGACATTTATGGGTTCTTCTAAACACTCGCCCTGCATCATAACCAAGAGTGGTCATTAGTTTAGTTTGTGATATTCTCTTGAGAATAAGAATTGATTTGAACTGCTGTCATTGTCTGTTAATTGTTAAATCTGTCTAGAGATGTAAAATGCCTTTTTGGTTCAGTTTAACAGTTTAGTAAAGTATCTCTGTACTGATTTTCTACAGGTGCTTTACTTGTGTTTTAAACTGTGCATTGCATTGTATTGTGCTTGATGTTTTCAAGACATTTTGACTATCCAGTAGCCTACATGTCACAATTAATGGAATTAACTGTTATTATTTAGAAAATAGATTTGACCAGGTTGCGTATGCAAGATGACGAATAGGTCACACAAAACTCACACATTCATATTTATTGAAAAGGGAAGATGAACCAGTTTCAGAATCTTTTAAGTGAAATACATTTGAAAAGAATGTCCATTTTTAAATGATATAGATTATGTTTTCATTTAGAAAATATATTAATGGGTTTCTCCTGAAATAACTTTAGAATATATCATATAGTAATGTAAAATATCTATAGATTTGTTATTGCTCTTATTGTTGTTGTTGTTATGTTAGTTTATATAGTTTTTCTTTTGTATGTTAACTGTTGTTTTTGTCAGTTTTATTTTTTTACTTTTTAATGTATGTCTGTAGAGTTTTTATTCATTTTAATGTTAGTTGAAATTATTTTAGTACATCAAATGTACTAAACTGGCCCAAATGCTTTTTTCTATTTTGTTTAATTTTCTTTCTATTTCTATTTTCTTTTATTTCAAGTATCAACAACGTGATTGTTAATTTTCTGCCAGAACATTTTTTCTACTTTACGATGTATATTATCATCATTTTTGCGTGCCTTTTCTCATCAGCCCACTAAGTAACTGTGTTCTTTTCAGTATCTTGATTGGATCACGTCAATAAAAGTGAGCAAATGTAAACACGCAGTGTGTGCTAACTGAAGACATTGACTGAATCCCTCTAAATGACACTGTCAGTCACACAGGAACTCATCCATATAAATATAATATTTTCTCAGGTAATTCTCAGTGCTGTCACCTTTGAATGACATCATCCTCAGGTAAGGCTGTCCTCTGAGAGCGCCGAGCGATGAATGAGAGATTTCAGGAGACAGATGAGAGACAGTACTTTCTGGGTCGTCGCCTCACTTCACCTCAGCTGTAACTCACCGTATCTCTCACACTCGTGGTATGATGCTCTTATTATTAAGTTTCAAAGTCACCATGATGCTGCATTCATGAGCCATTTTAGCACAGGACTCGATTCGATGCTGTAACCATTATGCTTCACAAGCATGATTCTTTTAATGAAAAGTCACATGAAATGTATGGCTCTGAAATCAAAGACAAGACCTTCTTGATTTGATCATTCATGAACAAGTATCCCAATGATGATGCTTCTTTTCACATAAAGCGGTTTGACGGTTAACAGTAAGCTACAACAATGTTGTAACAACGCAAATATCTACTAACTCCTCTAATGTGGGCTCACACTTCAGGTCAGGCCAGAAGAGAGATATACACAAGAGATAAAACTGCGCAAAGTAGTCTATTTATGTGCGATGAGACGTGAATGGCTTTCGGTGTCAGATGAACAGTGTTTCAATTTAATGGCTGTTCCCTCTGGAGAAATAAAACCGTTCTCTCATTATAAAACACGTCTGCTCTCCTGGAGGCAAACGGTGGACTTAACTTGGCCCTTTTACTGAAGAACTGTCACCGAATTACTCAGCAAACTCCAACATGAAAATCATCATCATAATAAGGGTTGCTCACCATCTCAGATATTTTTATGCGTTTGCTGATGCCTCGTCAAACGACGTCTGGAAAGGTTTGTCCCTGCTTGATGCCTGCAAAATATCGATCCGAGCAGTCAACATAATTAAACTTACACCCATCCACAAAAGGCCCAGTTACTTTGACTTGGTGTATTGACACGTGAGATCGATGGAGAGGTAAAACAGGTGGTGCCTGCACACACTACACTGCAATCGACACAGAAGTGAGGATTTAGTGAAACGCTAAGCCAGAAATGCACCAGTATTGCTGCTTGTTTATGAGTCATGCATTTAATTAAATCAAGAAAATCAGTATGCCATCTTACATTACATCTTAACAAGTGTTTGTTAGTCCAGCACCGATATCACTAGTGTTCGTTTCTACCTGGTCTCATGGTATTTATGTACCTGGGTGCACTTTTTAGTGAGACACGAATATGTACCAATAACTACATATTACTGCAGTTTACAAAAGAAACAAACACTAGAGGCAGTAAAACTCTGACATCTTTTACTCCTTTTCACACAAATGTACAGAGTTTTAATTAATAAAGCGTTATTTTCGCACAACTACTTGAAGAATATCATGTTACGACTTCAAAACTATATTAAAAAGCTGTGAGATTTAAAAAGATTTAAAAACATGTATCCAGCTTCATATATATATATATATATATATATGAATTTTCATAGACGATAAGTTTGTTCGAGAGTACGGAGATGTATTTAGGAGACGAGGAGCTCCGGTTCAAATCCTGTGTAATCACGGTTCGACAAAGAAGTTCAAATCTGCATATAAGGAAGATGAAATGGCACGGTTGCATTATCAAATGCGTTTTTTTTTATCAGTTTTGCATTTGTTAACACTATCAGTTATGTTTAGGGTTGGTTTGGTGGATAGAGCATTAACTTTTAGGGACAGACCCGGATATTTGAATTCTGAACCGACGAAATACATACCTGTAGCATCGCAATAAAACACAGCAATGTGTACTTATATCAAGGTAATAAAAATGTGCCAGTGTTCACGTATTATTGCTCCACTCAGTGGACATTTCTCTTTGAAACTGCGGTGATACGTGAAGTAAGGTACGTAAAACAGTGTCGCACAGAAAGTGCACAGAGGTACGTATTTTTATGAGACCAGGCTGGTTTGTTTCATAGTTCGATTGACTGAGGAACACTTGGCTTTTTATATTACCAAACAAAATTTGTCATTAAAAACATGTAATGTTTTCATGTGAAATTCTACAAAAAGTATATGCATATGTGTGTTTATTTGTAGAAATATCACATGATAAAGTTTTAAAGACACATTTTGTCACTAAACAACACATTTTGTGCAGCATGAAGGGTCATGCCGAATATGATATTACTTTAATTTGATATTCAATAGCAGAACTCTAAGAGTTGACCAGCCCACAGTTCATTAGCAAATCACTGAACAATTAAGACTGAGTAAAAAATTAAGAAATTGAAGAATAGTTCATGTTTAAAATGTTAAACAACAACCACAGAAATATTTGACAGTTAAACAACAACAACATTTAATCTGTTCGACCATTAAAAACAATAGAAATAATACTTACTCAGTAAGTGAGTCTCACTCACTCATTCACACATTAATCATCTTACTCTTATTTAGTTATTAAAGGCATAGATCAGTCAAAAATGAAAAGTCTGTCATCATTTACTCAAGTTGAATCTCTTTCACAAAAGAAAAATGTTGGTAACCAAACGGGTCTCCATTGACTGCCACAGTGGAGTTTTTCATTCTATGGACGTCAATGGTTACCAGCAGCTGAAGGATTCTATGTTAATGTGACATTTATAGTTCATACCTTCTGTTTTCCTGTGTCTTTTACTGGTAATTAATGCAATATCACATGCAGGTGACAGGAAGAAAACACCTAACAATCACCCAGAACACCCTAGCAACAGAATAGAAATGGGCTAAAAAGTTTAGGATCAGCGATATCTTTATCTTCTCTTATTTGCAAAAGATTTGAAATAGTTTTGGTTTATTTAAATGTATTTTTCGTTTTTAATAGCAATATCTGGCAACACTGCTAGTACTGACAGTAATCAAAAAAGCTCATGGACAGGTTATTGCTGTCAGAATAGGGAAACGCAAAAAATATCACGATATTATCTGTCAGAAATGTAATCAACGCTGTCAAAAACAGTATTTAACACTTGTACACAGTATAGTAGTCATTCATAAGAGCACTAGACAACGTTATCTGCTACACAGCAATGGCTATTAATACAAACTATAACAGTAATATATTGTTGTATGAAAAATAAACAACTGATAAAATTATCCTAACTATAGTAGCCTAAAGTATTACACATTTTGATGCAATAAATAGGGTATGATTTAAAAATGATCATCCCTCCAAAACAGAGAAAGTGTTTATAGTGTATATAATGGGTTGTATTTGTATTTCATTTCAATAATAACCCCCAATTCTATAATAATAACCAATTCTGTCAATGACAGATAAGTGTTAATGATGGGAAATGCCATCAGAAGTGAAGAAAGGGTTAAATACTGTTTTGTGTGGATCATAAGGTAGATTTAGGAGCTGGAAGTGTGCAGTAACATGGTCATGAAACACAGGCGCTTTAATTAGAGCAGAATGGCACGTTGTTAGCTTAATGGCGTTTTAATCAGTGCTAATGTAGTTGCGACTGGAGCTTGTGTAATGTGCCTTAAACAGTCACTTCAGAAGATACTCGTCAGGTGACCTGTTAGAAAGCAGTGAATTATACAGACCACAGCTGTTCCAGAGCTGTTCCTCATTTAAAAGATTGTATGTCTTACGTAAATCCAGTGAATGTTTACCATGAGTGTAAATACCTGGGGAGAAAACAGCAGACACATGTCTTAAGTGTTGAATCTGTGCTTGTGCAGCAACCACAGCAAGGATCTTAATATGATACCTATACATGTCAATGCATCAGATGTAAAATATCAAGCAAATGCTGTGGGATTTTTCTTGTTACTAACATGGCACAGTTAGTAGGGCTGGATCTGGCAAACTAGGTTTGCTTATGTATGGCCGTATGATTTCCATGATGCAGAAAGCACGAACGGAATCGCACAATCCAGTCATAAAAATTGAATTTGCCAAATTATTCATGAATAAATCAAAGTGGGTCAGTAAATGTACATCAAATGGCGATATGGATCAGTGTCTGTGAATAATAAACCATAAGAAGACTTTAAATATGAATCCTGCATGTTTTGCATGTGTGAATAAACAGCTCAGACTGCTTCAGCGCATGAGACACTTGCAATGTTTTCAATGTTTTTCAATGTTAATAAATATATGAACATCTCCAGAATTACTCTGATTGTCACTTCAAGAGTATTTGACCATTTCATTCGAGGAAAAACTACAGTCATGCCAAAATAAAAGTTTGGTTTAACTTGAAGAAATTGTCAGAATACTACTACTACTAATACAAATATTTTAGGAATAATCACACAAATTTTATTTTAATTGTAACCGTAAACCTCTGTTTAGAAAAATAAAAGGCTTTGTTTAATTTTCATTTGATTTAAAAAATTTAATGAATTAATGCTTTGTGCCATCATTTGATTACCAGACAATTTAAAGTACATCAAACTGATTTTCTGTGGAGAAAAAACACTAAACATTTAATAAAGACCTATTATTGTAAAAAAATATAACATTTAATTAAAAAATTTAAATGGAATGTGAATAATAATAATAATAAAAATAAAGAATATTTATTTTTTACGTATTTTATTGTGCCCTAAAAATAGTTTTTTTTTTGTGAAAAATAATAATAATTGAATAAAAAATAAAAAAATAAAAAAATATATATAATAAAAAATAAAAAAAGAAAGAAAAAAGGAGTTTGGGGTCAAAAAAGAGGTCCCTTCTTATGAGTCATTCTATAATTCAGTGAACATTTCACATCCGAATTAAGCATATTATAATCTCACAAAACTCTTCATTTGTGTGCACCCTGTGTTTATCTTGATCCGTGTTTTAATAAGCTCCTCATCATATCAGAGCTATTCAGATGATGCCTAGGTTTTTTAGGTCGGGTAGAATATGCAATCTCTGACTCTGAGAGCGTTTGTTTGCATTTTGAAGTTTGGTGAAGTCACCCGATGAGAAGATGTGAGAGGAAAACTGGAGAAGATGGTGCGCTGTCACGTTCTGAATGAATTATATTTTCTTGTGTGTTGTATTATTTATTAAAATTGACAGTGTGTGACATCATGTATGTTGTAGTGTTTAAAAGAATGTCATAAATCCACATTCGTTGTACATTTGTGCCTGGGGCGACATTTCAGCAAAATGATATGATTCCTCCTGCATGCTTCAGAACATGAAATATTCAGTCAGTCAGTTTTATATGAAACACACGAATGTGAATCTGTCGATGCTTTATGGTGCTGGTTCTTGTATGTATCTCAGCAAAAAAAAATTAAAAAGGCAATGCTTAATATACATAATAATAAATAAAAAAAGTTTAAAAATAGTGTACACCTACACTAAACCTAACCTACAGTGTTGCCAACGTGAGATAAACATGCATTTGCTAAACATATGGAGCTGTTTATGTGATGCAAATGTCAAAATGATTGATTTCTCGTGCAGGTTTGCGGTGCACAAGTGCATTTATCTTTCGTCACTCATGGATTTGCTGGGAATAGACAGTTGCTAAGCAAAAAGCACTGCTGTATAATTGATCAATGATTCCACATAAACATGATTTGTCACGTACATACTTTATGTTTGTTTGAGTGATTCAGCATCTAGATGAGGATTCTGGGCTAAACTAAAAAAGTATTTAACGCCGCAGTCAGCTTCGAATAGCCTTTGGTCGATTTAAATACACTACCAATTTAATTTGCATTTATATGCAAGCGTCTGTTATTCTGCAGAAACCCAGTGATGTTTGAAGAGTCTGAGGACCACTTTAGGGGTTGTTTTTAAGTGTTTTTTTTATGATGATGCTTTACATTAAATTGTGCAGTGCAGTAAAACCATGGTTGATATGGTCTGAAATGACCCCGGACTTATCCACACATCCACACACAGTCTGGCTTGGTACACTCAAAGCTGGATTTTGTTCTTGCACATTAGTCTCAACTTTGAGAAAATCATGTTTCAGTATCTGCCATATGGGAATCAAGTTATCACTGATGCTTGCTATTCTCGTCTTCAGCAAATATCATCATGTATCATTCTTTCATATTGGATCGGTGTTACTCAGCTGCTATGAAATACTTTTACCAAAGTCTATATAATAATACTATTTTCAACTTGAAAACAAGCCTATTTGTCTGTGTTTGTAATATCACACCAGTGTTGGGGGTAACACGAGTTATGAAATAGATAACTTTTTATCATATATAGATAACTAGCAATGCTAGTTCCTTTGTTTTCCATGTATTGACTGGCAGCTCTCCTGTCCTCATGTTGAGAGCGCTGTGTGAACATGATCGTACTGGAGCTCGACGTTAGATGTGAACATGCATCTACAAAAACAGATTCAGTATTCCTCAAAATCAATAAAAAAGTGAAATAATATGATGCAAATCTGCAGTAATTAAATGTTAATAACACAAATATCCTTTATGCATTTAATCCCTTTTTATTAACCAGTGTCTTTGCAGCTGACCTTTTGATGATCCAATTCAACCATATTAATAAGCAAAAACATTGTTTTTATTGTTGAAGAGTGTTTACCTTTCTTCTCTTGCGTCTTATTCTTCATGCGATCCACAATGGCACGAACGGCGCCCTCTAGAAGTGCATTTACATCTCCTTCAGCCTGAAGCTTATGATTTCAATTCCTGAAAGGGCTTTTACATTGGTCAAGAATATAACTTTTTATATTAAAAACAAATAAGTAAGCCCAGCCCAGATGAGAAAAATTTATGCAAAAGCAAAATAATGCATTGGTTTCCAAAAAAAGTAACTACGTAACAATTTCTAATGTAACATTTGTTAATGGAGTCATGCATTACTTTTAAAAGTAACTTCTTCTGTAGATGTTAGTGTGCACGGTATTTTCTGTACACATGCAATACAGAAATCATGGAAACTGTGAAAACGCCTTTAAAACCCTTGTTTTTGAGTCTGGTCAAAATTATGTTAACACCCGTTATCTGGGTTAGTATTATTTGTGCAGGCTACAATGGAAAAACAAACACACAATTATCTTTTAATGCTCTTTTATTGTCTATATTCTCTAGTTTGTATATCAGTGTATTCTGTTCAGCAGTGTTAATATATGTGATATGTGAAATGAGTGATTGTCAGTCGACCAAAAAGGACAAATCATAGGAGCTTGTTACGCAGGAGCATCTGTAATACTAGCCCAGTTATTTGGTGTTTCAACAACATCTTTATGATTATGACTGAGTACACAAAACATGGCAAAATGTCATCAGCGAAGAAGAAAAGTGAATGATATGGACTGTCAATCACTAGGAAGGACAAACAACACAGAACTACTGCAGCAAAGTGATGACAAACCTTAATATTAACCATAAAATCCACCACAATGAACTTCACAAAGCCAACATCACTGAAAGAGCTGCAACTGCTAAAACACCAATGCTAAATGAGTCCTGATTATAAACCTGGACAGTTTGAGCTCCAAGACACAGATCAGCTGACATTTGTAGAGAAAAACCTGGCACATTTTCTAATAGATGACATTCAACTGTAGACTATTCAGAAGTTTTATGAAGGGTTCACATTTTTTTTCAAAGCCTGTGTGTTTTTGCATAATATATAACAAATACTTATATACACATCAAGCCGGACTCCTTCAATTGCATCTTTCTGTTCTCTTGCTCTCATAAGACATGGGCTTACATCACACACGTGATAAATGACTGCAGCGAGCAGCAGCGACGTCTGCATTGCAGAATCATTGTCACCTTTAGACCTGGTAAAAGTCACGACAATAATGAGTCTCAGGACCGGATGCATCATTCCCTGCGTGAGGTCTGGCCGGGTCTGATGGCTAAAGCTGATGAAATATAAATGAACTATTTATTGCACTGAAGTGCAGGCGTACGATTAGATCTTCCTTTATTGTGCAGTAAGAGTTTGTTGGAACCAGAGCATTTGACCGCAGCAGAACAGGCAAGGACGAGCATCTTTAATGTTAGCTGGTCATAACCGAACCTGTTTATTCATTAACATACACTTTACTGTTAACCGTACCCTTGACTGGGTCTGGCACAGTGTAACTCTCTGGGTAAATAGGACGGGGATTCGGGGAAGGTAAATTACTTGCCACTTTTATTGTCAGTCCCAAAATGTGTATTCCAGAATGCAGAAGGCAGCATATGCCCGCCTAATCTGTTCCCACAGCTGTGCCAGGTGTAAGACTGCCAGAGCTTTCTGCAAGGACACCGGGCACTGCATGCGCTACAGCTCACAATCATTTCATGTCTCGAAATACAAGAGAAAGATGCACTGGAATAATCTGGGCATATATGACATTCATTGAACTGACCACTGGTAAAAAGAAGGAAAATCATGGCTATATGTCATTCTTGGATGCATCTGGCACATATATGCTCTGGTCTATAGACTTACACGGTTTACATTCTTAAAACGGTTTGTCTTTATAATGTTTAATCCCAAAACCCAGTGAACATTTGAACTCATTATTTCATATTAAAAATGAGTTTGGATGTTGCAGGTGGCTAATTAATTTTGATGAGAGAAAAAAATGCAACTGTTCGTTTCAGTTAATTCAATAAATTAATAATTATATAAACATTTATGTTCCTATAATAAAAGGGGTGTACACAAAAAGGACAGTTTGGTACATACCTTGTTGAAGTCATGTGTCAGTACCGTTTTTTTTCTTTTTTATTAAACAGTGGTTTACTGAACAAATTTGTGCATCTGTCTTTAAATAAAATCAATTAAAATAAAAAATGATAAAAAAATCAGTAGCACTTCAGTTTGGGGACTAATTTCTTGCATTATTAGCATGCATATAACTCGCATCGTGGCCGTTTATGAGTACTTATAAAGCACATATTAATGCCTTATTCTGCATCACCATATTTTAGATCCCTAAATCCACCCCATAACCTTAACAACAACCTTACTAACTATTAATAAACAGCAAATGATGAGTTTATTAAGGCAAAAGTCATAGTTAATAATTAGATTATAGTAATAATTTGTCCCCAAACCAAAGTCTGACCCAAAATCTGTCTGCTGTTTTAAATTCAGTTGTAACTGAATACAATTATGGATAAAAAATGATATATTTGTTAATGCTGTAAATCATATGAGCATGCTGTTTGAACTGAGGCATGACGTTATCTGTTATGACACATTAAAGAGCACCAAAACAGCTTTTATTGTGTAAATGTCCTGATACAATGGACAGAATTTGAAAGATGAAACGTTGTTTCTTATTGAAAGTAGCAACAAAGTTGGATGGTAGGCATGTTATATAATGTCTAGTAAAGTTTTGTTCATGCATCAACTGAAAGAACACAGACTAAAAGATTGATCTTGGGATTTAAGCATTGATAATGAATTATTAAATTGAAGATATTTATAACTAGGTGTTTCAAATTAAGTTCTGCACATGTAGTGGTTAAAACAATGCTGTATTTGTTCGGTACACATGTGTAGCAAACCTAAAGATTGTACTGAAAATGTTCACTATAATACTTACTGTACCGTTAAACCCAAATATGATAATGCCATATTAGCATGACATGAATATAGATAATATTCTGTGTTCACAGTATTGCCTGGTGCTGTGTCCAGATATATACATACATGCACAAGCTGTATTTTCTGTATTTTCAACAGCAGAAAGGCTTTTATAAATGGGTGAGGATAAAACGGCTGTTTAATAGTTCCTCAAGAAGCCCCAAGGTGCACATCTATAGAGGCATCTACTCCACCCACAGTAAGGGACCAGGCTCTCCCTGGGATACTTGCTTTACTGGTCCAAGATAAAATCCAGGCTTGGGACAAAATAGCATGGTATAAAGTCTCCACCATAAATGGTGCGTGTGATTTGAGGGCCAGACCATGTGCTGATTGACTGCATCTGATGTGGCTGAAGAGGGAAAACGTCTACATTTTTAAATGTAAATTGGTTAGCATTTCTGTGGATATGCATCTGTTTTTTGTTCGTTTTGATCCCGTCAAAGGTTGCATGCTGTTTTAGTCTGTGAAGGTCTTTGTCGTC
Organism: Schizopygopsis malacanthus; assembly: GCA_027474115.1. NCBI lineage: Eukaryota > Metazoa > Chordata > Actinopteri > Cypriniformes > Cyprinidae > Schizopygopsis > Schizopygopsis malacanthus. The sequence continues at coordinate 2,438,409 of CM049884.1, read as the reverse complement.
TCTTCGTTTTGAGCAAGATCGTGTCATTAGGATTGGGAGATAGGGAGCACTGTCATCAAAGACTGGATTCAAAAGTATCCTAGCAGCTTTGACAAATTGATTTTGCCAGTACATGCGCTTACTCTCCCAGAGTGCTTTGCTTCCAGTAGCAGTAAGGGACTGTGTAACATGGTTCTCACTCCTTGTGCTGAGCTGATTCTACTCCCACTCCACAGCATGTGATTTAACATTAATCAAAATGACTTCCTAATCTCACCCTCAGTCGGCTACGGAGCGCCATTTCCCACTTCACAGGTGTGAAAGCCAGGCGTATCAAGCCGTTATGTGTGACCTAGTGTCTCATTCTCAGATTCCCCTCTTGTGGGAGGAGGAGGGCTAACGCTATCTTTGATGTGTCCTTGTGGCGGCAGCCACCGTCCCTGGAATGAGGAGGAGGTGAGGAGCTGTAGTAATGAATTTATACAGTTTTCTGAGGGTTTTTGCACGGCCAGATGTGCTCCAAATGCATGCGTTTCAATCTGTCCAGTAATGGAGATCAGTAGTTTAGCTGCTTTAGGAGTTTCAGTAACTGACTTACATCATGACTTACATCATCTATAGTATATTTTCACTTTGGTCAAACAAAATACTGGGTAACACTTTACGATAGAGTTCTATTTGTTAACTATATTTAATGCATGAACTAACATTAACTTACAATGAGCAATATATTTGTTAAAGGATTAGTTTCAAATTAAAATTTCCTGATAATTTACTCACCGTCATGTTTATGTATTTCTTTCTTCAGTTGAAAAGAAATGAAGGTTTTTGATTAAAACTTTCCAGGATTTGTCTCCATATAGTGAGTTTCAATGGACTCCAAACGGTTGAAGGTCAAAATTACAGTTTCAGTGCAGCTATAAACGATACCAGACGATGAATAAGAGTCTTATCTAGCGAAACGATCGGTCATTTAAAAAAAATTAATAAATGTATATGCTTTATAAACACAAATGTTCGCCTGTTCTGCGATGCGCGTCCCAGACTTCACGTAATACGTAATAACGTTAAAAAAGGTCACGCTTGACATATAGGCATTGATAAAAAGAGATAATACTGATAAATACTTATAGTTACAAAATATTTATATTTTAAATAAGTGCTGTTATTTTTAACTTTCATCAAATAATCCTTAAAAGTATCACAGGTTCCAAACAAACAAACAAACACACACACACACACACACACACACACACACACACACACACACACACACACACACACACACACACACACACACACACACACACACACACACTCTCTCTCACAGACACAAACACACACACACTCACACTCTCTCTCACAGACACAAACACACACACTCACAGTCTCTCTCACAGACACAAACAAACACACACACACACACACACACACACACACACACACACACACACACACACACACACACACACACACACATACACACACACACACACACACACACACACACAAACAAACAAACAAACAAAAATACTCATCACAACTAAATTAATGGCTGATGTAAAATCAGCTTTGCCCCACAATAATAAATTATATATAAAAGTATATTAAAAGAGAAAACCCTTAATTTAAACTGTTATACTATTTCACAATATTACAGTTTTTACTGTTTTTAATCAGATAAATGCAGCCTTGATGAGCAAAAGAAAAAAATATGAAAAATCTAACTGATCCCAAACTTTTGAACGGCTGTGTATATACATCAGTTTATACCAACAAATTAAATGTTGTGGGTCAAATGAGGCTGAGAAAGCTCTTTAAAGGTGCCATAGAATGAAAAACTGTCTTTACCTTGGCATAGTTAAATGATAACAGTTCTGTACATGGAAATGACATACAGTGAGCCTCAGACACCATAGTTTCCTCCTTCTAATGTAAATCTTGTGATTAAAAAAGACCACTGAAAAACAGGCGAATCAGAGCATAACACCGACTGTGACGCAACAGTCGGGATCACTACACCCCATCATCCCATAAACCCGCCCTTGTTCTAGACAAGCGACCGCTGAACCATCAGAAGTTCTGCAGGTGTTGTAAATAAACACGCGCGGACAACAGCGGAAATGGCAGATCATGGAAATAAATGTAATGATCCAGGCTGTGCAGGGGATGTGAAGTGCAGGGGTGGGTTGGTGTCTTTATTCAGAAAGGCACGGAAAGCAAATAATGCGTTCTAATAAAATAACACGAGCCACTAAATGGACATGGTTAGCTCCTTTGCTAGCTGTAGCCTATTACGGTACATAATATTTCACTTCCCACATAAACAGAGTAAGGAGAGATGAGGATGATGGCGAATGATTTACAGATCCCGAGCACCACTGACAAGCGTCTGATCTTGTGAAATGTGCGGTAAGTACTGTTGCTCCATAATATAAACAGAGTTTGTGCATCGCGTCTCTTGAAAGTGAAACTATAACGCGATCGACTGATCGTTCAAAAGCAGTTTCAGTGCCTCGTGTATTAATAACGTCTCCCTGATGCCCGCGTTTTATATACAGTATAATTACCCGACGATATAACTGCGAGAGAAAGTATTTAAATATATGTTTTCCTCCCTGTTTCCTTCTTGCTGATGAGCGGCACTGTGAAACAGCCAATCAGAGCAGAGCTCAACATTGAGCCGCAATGTGAAACAGCCAATCAGAGCAGAGCTCAACATTAAGCAGCACTGTGAAACAGCCAATCAGAGCAGAGCTCAACATTAAGCAGCACTGTGAAACAGCCAATCAGAGCAGAGCTCAACATTGAGCCGCAATGTGAAACAGCCAATCAGAGCAGAGCTTAACATTAAGCAGCACTGTGAAACAGCCAATCAGAGCAGAGCTCAACATTAAGCAGTACTGTGAAACAGCCAATCAGAGCAGAGCTCAACATTGAGCAGCACTGTGAAACAGCCAATCAGAGCAGAGCTCAACATTAAGCAGCACTGTGAAACAGCCAATCAGAGCAGAGCTCAACATTGAGCAGCACTGTGAAACAGCCAATCAGAGCAGAGCTCAACATTGAGCAGCGCTGTGAAACAGCCAATCAGAGCAGAGCTCAACATTAAGCAGCGCTGTGAAACAGCCAATCAGAGCAGAGCTCAACATTAAGCAGCGCTGTGAAACAGCCAATCAGAGCAGAGCTCAACATTAAGCAGCGCTGTGAAACAGCCAATCAGAGCAGATCTCAACATTAAGCAGCACTGTGAAATAGCCAATCAGAGCAGAGCTCAACATTAAGCAGCACTGTGAAATAGCCAATCAGAGCAGAGCTCAACATTAAGCAGCGCTGTGAAACAGCCAATCAGAGCAGATCTCAACATTAAGCAGCAATGTGAAACAACCAATCAGAGCAGAGCTCATTATTATTCATGACCCTGCCAAATAAGCCAATAACAGACTGTTTCATTCTAGGGAGAAATCCTAAGGTTGTAAATAGACATGTAAAATTATTTCTGGAGATTTTTTGCCCTTACCTAAGCCACATACCTTCTATGTAGATATCAGAGAACAATTTAAAATACTGTATCAATGCATTCTATGGCACTTTCAAGGTAACAGTTGCAGGTTATTTTACGGCCGGGACACACCAAGCTATGAGTGTCTGTCGGGCTAGTTTAGTTTGTCTGGTGTGTTCCACACGTCGGCTCTCGTCGAGACCGTTGGCGAGAGTGAGAACTCTGATTGGATGTTGTGATGAAAACTAGTAAGGAAATGAAGGCGACAGACAGAAGGCCATTTAAATGTTACACGATCTTTCCCAAGCATTACAATATGCAAATATTTTCACAACATGAGCCATTTAAAATGAAGAAAGTTATCAACATAACTGATATTCAAAATGAGACGGAAGCGCTGTTTTGTTTACATTTCGTATATCTTTATATACTGTATCTTGTATATCCATGTTTTGGTTTCTCCTTTTGAATGACAAATAGCTATATACTATTGATAACTGCTGATATATACAGCTAACTCCTCTCAGGCAGGCGCAGAACGCACGTGTTTAGTTTGCAGTCGGTTGTAGTTCAAGCCCAGATTTTTGGTCCACATGCTTCTGACGCGAGGCGACAACACCATCGGCTTTCGTCGCTGCTAATTCTCTGAAGTTGACTTGGTATTTTCCGGCCTTTAAGGTTCTTCTGCAACATGCCTGTCCCAAGATTTAATCAATTTAACCTGATTGCAAAGCACTTTTGAAACGGTTTCAAGTATAGAGCAATCGTTATTGAATTTGTGCTAAGTGAAAATGAGGGTGCAAAAATTAAGTAAGCCCATTGTGCCGCAGAGAATGTCATACAGCATTAATCCAATCAAATAAACTGTCAATCCAGTCAAGCCTTCCATCCCAAAATCAATGAAGAGAGAAAATGTGCCATCTGCAAATCAAAATGGCATTTTGGCCAGTGCTGGTGTCTATTAGCATAACTCATTCAAGGCCACAGAGCAGCTTCTGTCATGGAGCAGTTGTTTTATGGAGGTCTTGTCACACTCCTGGTTTTAATTGACATTAAAAATCAGTGAACACATACTAATTCTTCGTGCACCTGACTGTTAGAGCACCATTAGCACATGTGCAGCAAAGCATGTCCTGCTTGTAAAACTACTGGGGAAACAATACGGCACTTTCTCTCTTCAAGTTCAAATAATGTGAATGCATGCTTCAGTTTTGTTAAGCTTTTATCATGATATCGAAATAAGTTGCAAAATATGTGTTTTTATACTGTAACAGGTATAACCTTTTTCTTATAATGAAAATAATTCTATACATTTTTTGTGTATTGCTTAATTGAATTGAAATGTTTAAAGTAAACAAATGTTTCAAACGGATTAAAGTGCAACATAATTAGGTTAGAACTTTACAAGAATGTCTTATTAGTAAATGTTAGTTAATACATTAACTAATATTAACAATGAGAAATAGCTAATTGTTGCAGTAATTATGTTAACGTTAACTTTTTTAGTTGTTAGCTTAGGTCCATTATTTAATAGTTACAACTTTTGATTTTAATAGTGTTATTAAACGTTAACTAAGAAATGTACTTTAGCTGAGATTTATAAATGCTTTAGATGTACTTTTTATTGTCAGTTTATGTTTACTAATTAATTAGGTAATGTTAACTAATGGATCTTTATCATAAAGTGTTACTGCGCAATAGCCCTGTAATCAATATCTAGGGCATGCTGTAGTCCAGGTTAAAATGTCAAAATGTTGATGTCTGAAAATAAATAATCTATAATAAATAATCTATATAAATAGACTCTAAGTCTTTGGTGCAGTTATAAACACTGCAAATGCAAAAATGTGAATTGTGGTTTAAACCATTTAAATCGTGTTCTGGAGTGTAGTTTTGTTTACGGGTTTCCCGGGGTAACGGCTGCATTTCTGCTGTTCCATCAGCGCCATCTGCTGTCAGAGAGTGAACGTGGGGGGTGGGATATTTGTGGGCCGTGCCCCCCCAGACGAGTTACTGTGCCCCCCACTTTCTTTCCTCTCCCCTCCTTGCTGAACATGATCGATTTCGAAAGCGAAAGTAAAACCGATGAAAAGCCGCACATAAGAAAGGGATGCACACTTTAGTGAGCATCAGCAACTGTACGTGATCACAGATTGCACGCTTCCCAGCCCCCCCCCCCCCACACACACATTTGTGCCCCCCTTAGAAATTCAAATGCCCCCCTGATGGAGGTGCCCTGGCGCCGGCGCTGCGCATTCCTCTTTGGTGCAGCACACAGCAGTGTTGTGCATTTTAAACGGATGATGTTCTTAAAATGCATCCACAAAAACAATATCATGCACGTTCATTATCGTACTATATTGTATTACCGTATGTCGGCACATGTCTATAACAGACACAATCCCTGGCATGGTACAAAATGCATTTTGTCCAGAAAAAGCCCCGGTGTGGGTCACAAAGTATTTGCATATTTCGTTTATTTTTTTGTTTATTTTTTGTTTGTCTTTCTTGTTTTAGCAAAAGGTTCAGTGACGAAGAAGCACAAGTGCTTTATACTAAGACTAGGATTCTCATCTGACTAAATATCACATGCCACACTATTGAGCTTTTGAGGCCGGTGTTACAGAGATGAAATATTGACTGGGACACATTTATCTGTTCTTTATAGTGCCTTTTCCCACAGGTCAGAGAAGCTTTAGGTGGTGTGGTGTAACTTCCACTAACTGATAATTGCACTGGGTCATGCAAACATGAGCATTGTGTGAGACCTTCTCCTAATTAATGGATTTGACTTGATCCACATGTGAATAATGTATTGTATAATTTTCCTCATTTACACATTTTAGTTTATCATACTTTTTTCATGCAGCGCTCTTAAAATGAATTCATTTTCACAGCTTTTCTTCACATCCACAGCCTGAAGAATGATTCTATCCCTGTGAAAATGTGATGTTTATTTCAACGTTTCAGAGATTGTTTTCATCTGTGTAAACTCACACGCAAACAAAAGAATAAATGGTAACACTTTACCATAAGGTCCCAGTAGTACTGTTATTTAAAGCCATAGTTCACCTCAAAATTAAAATTGTCATCTTTTACTCACCCTCAAGTTTTTCCAAACTTGTATGAGTTTCTTTCTTCTGTTGAACACAAAAGAAGATATTTTGAAGAATGTTGGTTACCATTTTTTACCAACATACATTACCAAAACATACATTTTTTGGGGTGACCTATTGCTTTAAAGCCACAATATGTAATATTTTTTTTATTAAAATATCCCAAAACTACTAGAACTGTATTATATATTTTGCTGACTTGTGTACTTACATTATCCCAAACGTTTCAAAGAATGTATAATCCAGAGAAATATCCAATTTTAACTAGTGACACGGACCGTGTCCTTGCGTCGCCTGCCAATGAAGTCATACATCCTCGAGATTCTGGTTTTATTTAGTAGAAAACATGGAAACCCCAAAGACACTTTAATATGTTTGGCTTTTTATTAGACAGTGACGAATGCACAGAGTAGCATTATAACACTCAAATGTATCTAGTATGATAAAACAGTGCTGTTTTATCTCACATAAGCATGACCGGAAGAAGTGGAAGCTGCCGACTGTGGCATAATATCCATGCCACAGTATCGCACTCATGTCTTGTTGAATTTCGTGTCGGGGTTTGGACACTTGCACTCCATGTTCTGTCTTGTTGTGGGAGCGTGCGGTCTCGAGTTTGCTCAGGCCATACACTCTTCTGTCCACATGGATTGTGATTTTTCATGTAGCATGCGGTTCGTGTTCGGCCATGAGCTTTTTTGTCGTCTTGTGTTGTTGCACACAGCTCGTGTTTTTTATCGGCTGCATGCATTCATGTTATGTCTTGTGCTGTGTTGCACGTAGCTTGTGTTTTTCATTGGCTGCATACTTTCATGTTGTGATGTCTTGTGTGAACACGTGGCTTATGATTATTCTCATTAACTGCGTGTTCATGTCTTGTTTTGCACATGGACATGTACTCGTGTTTTTGTGTGGCTTTTGTCTTGTTTGCATGTTGCCATGTGTTCTCATGTCTTGACCCCGCACATCTTGTTACCTGATTATTGGTTCATTTGCCCCACCTGTGTTTCCCTCGTTACCTTCCTCATTTACTCCCTATTTATTCTCCTTGTGTTTGCAGTCCTGTGCCAGTTCATTGTTGAATGTTCCCCCGGTTGTGTCCTGATCCTGCCTTGCCAGCTTGTTTTCCCCCACGGGGTAGCTTTGTTGTTTGTTTTGTTTTATTTTATTATTAAAAAGCCCATATTTCCTGCAAAATTGAGTCACCCTGATAAATACATGTGTTACAGTATTTATTAATCCTCATGTCAGCGCAGGTCCATTAAATAATATTAACAGATCATGGCTTTTGATTTTGTTATTGTATTAATAAATGAGAAAATTAACTTATAAATGACTAATTGTTATAGCATTGCATTTGACTTATACATGCTGTAAAATCATTTCCTGTGTTAGTTTTCAGATCTACCATAAAACTAAATCACTTTAATTTCAGATGTTTTCTGGCTTTCTCCATTGATTTAATTTCTTCTGCTTTTATTATTCTCATTTATAAGTTGCTTTAAAAACTTCTGCAAAATGAATAAATGGAAACGTCAAGTTATAAAATACTAAATTACAGGAATTTTGAACATGTATGTCTTTTACAGCATTTAATATCTGTTACTTTTCTATTTCAACCTTCATAATAATAATAATAATACCTAAACTTCAAATTTATTAATGTAATTATTTTAGTTTGACTGCCGCACAACAGAATGCAGATTGTTTTTTGATGCACAAAGATTACATCAAAGATTTCTTAGACCTAGTAGATACTGTACAGTAGATATTAAACATCTGATCTGTAATGGTCGACCCATTTTTATCTGACATTTCCTCATTCATGCATGAGCGTCTCTGACCGATTGGGGACTCGGTGACAAAGGGAGGGTGGGCTGTGCACTAAGCCATACCCATTCAGGGTCAAAACCTTAAAAGGTGACTCGTGGTGGGCATCGCAAAAAAGGAATAAAAAATACAGAACCTGAGCAAAAACAGAGAAAGGGAAGAGAAAGGGGCACAGTTAGAGGAAAAGAAAGTAGGTCGACTGGGTCACTTTGTGGATGAAGAGAAGCGTTAATGGATTGCTACGTCCTGTTAAGAGACAGACGAGAGAGATAAAGGTACAACAAAATAAAAGCTGGATGTCAGAGTCACTTCAAGGAGAGTCAGAGTCACTGGTTTCAACCTCACGGTGAGGGATTGAGAAGTGGAGTTTGGGAATATGAAACGCTGCTCTTTCATCCTGTAGGTCTGAGCGCATCTTGTAGAAGACAAACTTCTGCACAGAACATTATTTGGCTCTATCGCTCGCTCCGTATCTGGATCCAATCCAGACTGAATGATTGCAACAGAAATGAAGGTGATAATGGGTGAAATAAATAAACCAGGGGAAGAATTAGCATGCACACAGCTGTTTTTACCAGCCTGACATGAAAGTGATAATGACAAAATTGCTCTGATGTGCTTTGACAGGAAGCGTTCATGAGAACAAAAGTGCCTATGCGCTTGTGTTAGTTCACATGAAGACGTCGTGTTGGAGCCATTTATGCTATGACTGTTGATTTATGATCTGTTCACACCCGAGTTGTCAGAAAAAATGTAATATACACTATGGAGGGTGTTTGTGTGCAGGGGTGAGTTTGCTTTTCAATCCACAACACTCAACAATCAGAAAATGTGGGGATGAAAGCAAATGTGTAGCTGGTGTGTGGTGAGTGCATACACTTGATTGGCTCTATGACTCTCTCTCCTCTCCACCTGTAGCTGGTGTGTGGTGAGCGCATACACTTGATTGGCTCTATGACTCTCTCTCCTCTCCACCTGTAGCTGGTGTGTGGTGAGAGCATACACTTGATTGGCTCTATGACTCTCTCTCCTCTCCACCTGTAGCTGCTGTGTGGTGAGCGCATACACTTGATTGGCTCTATGACTCTCTCTCCTCTCCACCTGTAGCTGGTGTGTGGTGAGCGCATACACTTGATTGGCTCTATGACTCTCTCTCCTCTCCACCTGTAGCTGGTGTGTGGTGAGCGCATACACTTGATTGGCTCTATGTCTCTCTCTCCTCTCCACCTGTAGCCGGTGTGTGGTGAGAGCATACACTTGATTGGCTCTATGACTCTCTCTCTCCTCTCCACCTGTAGCTGGTGTGTGGTGAGCGCATACACTTGATTGGCTCTATGACTCTCTCTCCTTTCCACCTGTAGCTGGTGTGTGGTGAGCGCATACACTTGATTGGCTCTATGACTCTCTCTCCTCTCCACCTGTAGCTGGTGTGTGGTGAGCGCATACACTTGATTGGCTCTATGACTCTCTCTCCTTTCCACCTGTAGCTGGTGTGTGGTGAGCGCATACACTTGATTGGCTCTATGACTCTCTCTCCTCTCCACCTGTAGCTGCTGTGTGGTGAGCGCATACACTCGATTGTCTCTATTACTCTCTCTCCTCTCCACCTGTAGCTGGTGTGTGGTGAACCCATACACTTGATTGGCTCTATGACTCTCTCTCCTCTCCACCTGTAGCTGGTGTGGGGTGAGAGCATACACTTGATTGGCTCTATGACTCTCTCTCCTCTCCACCTGTAGCTGGTGTGTGGTGAGCGCATACACTTGATTGGCTCTATGACTCTCTCTCCTCTCCACCTGTAGCTGGTGTGTGGTGAGCGCACTGGCGCCGTTGTCCTGTGGCAGCCGTCGCATCATACAAGTGGATGCTGTACACTGGTGGTGGTTGAGGAGAGACCCCCCCCCCCCCCCCACATGATTGTAAAGCTCTTTGGGTGTACAACAATACACAATAAAGCGCTATATAAATGCATCATTCATTCGTTCAGATTTTGAGTACTTTGTATCCAAATCTAAACACAGTCAACTGATATGTTTCCACTTTACTTTCTATACAGATTTCTGCAAGTATTTTCAATTTCTCTCTCCCCACTACCCACGACACTAGTACAAAACCTTGCTCTGTGTTCACTCCATATCAAAAGTATTTTAGTATGTATAATAGTATGCCAATCTCTAGACACAGTAATATTTGTGATGGATGAAAATCATCAATTTTTCTTTTATGCCAAAAATCATAAGGAGATTAAGTAAAGATCATGTTCCATGAAGATATTTTGTAAATTTCTTACCGTAAATATATCAAAACTTCATTTTTGATTAGTAATATGATTGCTAAGAACTTCATTTGGACAACTTTAAAGGTGATTTTCTCAATATTTTGATTTTTTTTGCACCAGATTCCAGATTTTCAAATATTGTCCTATCGTAACAAACCATACATCAATGGAAAGCTTATTTATTTAGCTTTCAGATGATGCATAAATCTCAATTGCGAAAAATTGACACTTGTGGTTCATGGTCACAATTTTGGTTACACTTTATTTTAAGGTCCAATTCTCACTATTAACTAACTATTAACTATGAATTCTACCTCACTAAACTCCTAATTTGATGCTTGTTAATAGTTAGTAAGGCAGTTAAGTTTAGGTATTAATTATAGGGATGTAGAATGTTGTCATGCAGAATATGTGTTTTGTAAGTACTAATAAACAGCCAATATGTTAATAAAAGGCATGCTAATAAGCAACTAGTTAATATTGAGAATTGGTCCCTATACTAAAGTGTTACCAGTAGTCTAGGGACCAATTCTCACTATTAACTAGTTGCTTACTAGTATGTCTATTATTCACATATTGGCTGTTTGTTAGTACTTATAAAGCACATATTCTGAATGACAGTATTCAAAATCCCAAATCCTACCCAATACCTAAACTCAACTACCTTACTAACTATTAACAAGCAGCAAATTAGGAGTTTAGTGAGACAAACGATCTTAAAATACTTTTAAAAAAACTGTGACCTCATATATTGTATGATCTCTGGGCAAACAGATTTCAGATCAGCTTTGGTTTAGAATATGTTTGGCTCTGGCTGCTACTGAACCTTTAACAATGGTTTAAAATGGATTTCAGAAGAGAGGAAGAGAGAGATGCTGAAAGTTTTGTCAACACCACAGCTGTGAGCTAAGAGTGTAAAAATCAGCCTCAGTGTTGAATATTCGCTTCGACTTTTAGAGTAGGTGCTGTACTGTGTATGTTTGTGTGAGAAATACAGAATGTAGGTGTTATTACAGCTGAAAATGTGATAGACGAGTGTTAGAGCAGCACTTCCAGCGCACGGAGTCTAATCATCTCCTCGTCTTTGTATTTCGCATCTTTGTCTTTCATTTTTATTAAGGGGTACCACGTCTGTGTGGATTGAATCAAAGTCTCACATCAGAATACGTTTTAAACTTTGTCTAGTGCTGTCCTGAGAGTCAATGTGGTAAAATTAAGTGTTAAAGGATGCCTATCAGTGTTTAATCAAGAATATTTAATTAGCTGTTACTTAATTAGCTACAAATTCAGGTGACATTGTTTAATCATTCAAAATGAAACACCACTACTGTGTGTTCCTCTGAGATACACGGACATTAAAGGGAACATCATTTACTCACCCTCAAGTGATTTTTGGATGAACTAAAATGTTTTGAAGTCAAAGTCAGTTCTGATGAAATGCCGTACTAGATGATATCATCCCAAGTTATGTGATCAGATGAGTTTGGTGTAGATGCATTATTTAAGATTTCTTGCCCCTCAGATTAAAGAGTTAAATGTCACCCATGGATGTAGGCATGTAAGAAATAAATGGGACCAAACACAGAACCTTGTGGGACCACTGATAAATATGTGATGTGAGACATGCAATGTGAGGGTTCAAGTTGATGGTTAGTTATGTAAATGAGAAAAACATTGATGAATAATCTTTATAATCCAACCTGGTCTCATAAAAATACGTAATTTTTTATTTCTAACCTAACCCTAACCCTAACCCTAACCCTTATTGCACGTTTCACTGAGTGGCGTTAAAACACAGGTTAAATACGTGAACCCTGGCACCTTTTTATTAAGTAGATATAGGTACACATTGCTGTGTTTTATTGCAATGCTACAGGTATGTATTTCGGCGGTTCAGAATTCAAATATCCGGGGGCTGTCCCTAAAAGTTAATATCAGCTCTATCGTGTTAGAAATATGACCTAAACCAAACCCAACGCTTTATTAATCAAAACTGTAAATTTGTGTGAAAGGAGTGAAAGATGGCAGAGTTTTACTGCCTCTTGTGTTTGTTTCTTTTGGAAACTGCAGTAATATGTAGTTATTCATATGTATTTGGTGTCTCGCTAAAAAGTGCACCCAGGTACATAAATGCCATGAGACAAGGTAGTCTTATTACTATGTTGTGTTACATTTAAACATGTCAGCATCACATTCACAACGTTTTACATTCAAATCTACTTAATTTAGGGTGACTATCAAAGTATACGCAGATGGTCTAGCACCTGTTTCCCTGCATTTTTGAGAGGTTATTGCTTTCGCCACAGCTGCACTGTGACAGGTTTACAACTTTTATTTCCTCTATTTTGGGGATAAACATTACAGGCTTTGGTAGTTCCTTTAATAGCAATGCTAAATCAGACAACTTACATTTTATTGTTAGGTTGTAGATGGAAATATGCTGATGATAATACTCAGGAAAAAATACCTGAATAGTGAAGATAGCATACAGTGTATATTAGCACTCCCAGATGAAGCCTTTATTTTCTGTGGGTATATTCTCCAAATCATAATGCACAGTTATGATGCTGTCCTTGAGTGTTTGCAGTATGAGATGTGCATGTAGCTGAGCTGAAGGACTAGTTTGATAAATGTGTGTTAGCATGAGTGTGCAGCATATCTTTGTGTTTATACATTTCTCATCATAGTCTGACCAGGATCATATTTATTCATTGGCTTGAATTTGGATTTGATCATCACAAAATAAACTGTTAAAATAAGCCTCCATTTACATCACATATAATTATGAATTATTCTAGTATTCACATATCAAGAGTTAGATTCTCTGTTATGCAAAGCTGAATTTTTAGCATCATTACTCCAAACTTCAGTGTCACAGAAAGCATTATAATAAACTCAAATTACACAAATTATTGTAATGCTCAGTTATTATTGGTGCTCAGTTATAATGGTTCATTTGATTATCAATGTTAAAAACAGTTTACACACACACGCACACGCACGCGCACGCACGCACGCACGCACGCACGCACACATACACACACACACACACACACCATTTGAATGGTATTATAACATGTTTTCTATGTATTTATGATGCAGTGTAACTTTTTTCAATGTTGATAATAATGTTTCTTGAGCAGCAAATCAGCATATTAGAATGATTTCTGAAGGATAATGTGACACTAACGTCTGGAGTAATGATGCTGAAAATTCAGCTTTGATCACAGAAATAAATGTCATTTTAACATATATTCACATAGAAAACATCTATTCTAAGCAGTAATACAATTTCAAACTTCTGTATTTTTGAGCATATAAATGCAGCCTTGGTGAGCATAGAGACTTTATTAAAAACATATATAACATCTTAGTGTTTCCAAACTTTTGACAAGTACTTTATATCACATATAAGTCACATATATTGAATGTTCGGTAATAATTTAAGTGTCCAAGTCCTATTGGTCTCACTTCACAAAAATTGTGAATATTGCTCAAATAACGTGGCTACTACAATACATCACCTAATGTAAATGAGTCAGTACAGTAAGTGTGAATCATAGAGGAATATTAAAGTTGATCATTTCCTCAGTGTTAACATACTCTATCTTGGCTTAATAACAAAGAGAGAAAGTTATACTGTACGAGGATCATTTAGAGGTTGACAAGTCAGCTATTATTATTATTATATTATTATTATTATGTAATTTTATTAATTCTTTTTATTTTGCAATTCTGTATGCTGTCACTAGTTGTGCATAAATTACACAGTTCCCCTTTACGAGCTGAGACTGAGACATCATGACATCTCCATCATTTCTTTGTGTAGAGACACAGATGCTAAGAAAGCCATTCTGCTGCTCTGAGGTCTCTGGCAGCAGTCATACAGGCCTGCATAAACTCTGATAGATGTCTTCACTGAAGATCAGAGAGCATAGATTTACATTGTGAAGGCTGAAACAAAAGAACACAGGGAAAACGTTTCACTTCAATCTCTCCTCAAATCAATCGACGTTTCAATTCAAAACAAATCAAATCCAATTTCAGTGTAACTGAGACTTTTACCAACTCTGGGCACATAAGCATGTAACTTTAACAGAGTCAAGGAAGGACATGCAATGACATACTAATACAAAAAACAACAGTGACAAATCAAACTTATTTTCTGTCTTTGTGTTAGTGGGTGTATTTTTTCAGCTCTTTAAATTGTTTTTATCTCATGTTATAACACCCCCCCATCTTCAAATCTGAAAATCAATACCTTATTACGTCTATCTCCACCGCCCCTCTGCACTAACTCAGGAATAAAGCTGAAGACCTCAAAAGTGTATCAACACTTATCTTTAAATGTGTTTTCCTCGAGTGAAGAACATTGGGTCGAATTCAGATACACTCAATCTAGCCCAAGACGATAATATTCCCAGATTCTTCTAACATGTTAGATTCGATTTTTCTGCTGGAATAATATGAGCACCAACACAAATCATCCATCTAACTGTCCTGTTCCTCTGCGCTTCACAGCTACCTAACTATCTATACCAGTCCTGCTGGTAAACAACTAAAGAAGCACACAGCAACGGCCTTTTGGAGGCTCCATTATTCATCATATCCAGCACTAGGACAGTGGTAAAGTCTGAGAGATGTGTACGTTTAGTGATTAGTTCTGAGCACACAGAGTTGCTCTCAGCAGAGGAAATAAAGTATACTAAACAGGAACACTGGGGATTTTTTGTGTCCTATCAGTGTGTTCTGCTTAACTGAATAAAATGCTAAAATGAATCTGAGGCAAAGGTGCTTTGCTTTTAGCTTACTGACACAAGTCTTTTTTTATAAATAATTTTTTTTTAAATTATATTGAAATGTTGTATTAAAGTGTCACATTAACTCCTGTCTAGGCGAATTGTAACACTAGATAATTGTGACTGTGCACAGTGATGAAGAATAGACGAAGTCCTTGTAAGTGCTTTTAAATTATACATTTTAAATTATGAATAATTATAATACAATTAAAATGAAAATACCAGCAGCTCATTTTTTTAGTTCAACAGGGCACATACATTAATTTCTTGTTTCCACATTTTCCCATTATGAGCAATATATATATTTTTCTGGACTTGAAGTAAGAGGTTCTCATCTCTGAATCTTTGTTTAAATATTTCTGTAATGTTTTTTTGTTTATAAAGTGACTGTTAGCTAAAACCCAATGAGTTTAGGAAACCAATGAAGTTTAAAAAACAATGTTTATGACTTACTGTGAAAAAAAGAGAACAGTTCTTATCATTAAATCTAACTAAAATACTTTATGTAGCTGCAACCGAACTACAGTAAATTGCATAAAACCATTAAAACCAGAAACCTTAACCTCACACCAGTCATGGGTGCTTTAAAACCTTTTATTAGCTGAGAGCACTCTGTGTTTCTGTCTTACAAACACAAAGAGAGTGAGCGAGAGTGTCTTACATACCCCACAGAATATAATTCATATTCTTTCTTGTTTTTTCCCGTCAAAATGACTACGTTTGTTCAGAATTATTCAGCCTTTAAAACTAAGCACTGACAGATGGATGCTTTGGTAGTGGCCGGCAATAATGTGCAAGCAGTAATCAGTTATTACAGCCTGTTACAGTCCACAGCTGTGTTCCAATTCAAAGGCTGCATCCTTCGAACGCTGCATTCGAAGACCAAATGCATCACAGCGGCACGACAGAGGCTGTCCCACTTCAAAGGGATCTCCAAATGTGTAATGCACAATGTTGCTAACTCATTTTCAGAGAAAGTTGCTTTAGTAAGGTCGATCTTAATGTAGATTTGCTTGTAAAATATTATGCGTAATATAATATAAACACAACAGTTTTTTAATAGCTAGTAAATTAATAATACTATGCATTCTCAGCTAATATTTTAAGCAGTGTATTAGTAGTTAGTTGGTATGCTACACTCTAAGAAAAGTCTGTAAAAATAGAGCCCAATCTTCTTTGTTAACATGAAAGAATTTGCATTTGATTTTGAAAGTGAACTAATCCTGTAATACTCTGTGTTGTTACCTGAATGATCTACGACTGTTTTTATGTTTTGTGATAGTTGTTCATGAGTCCCTTGTTTGTCCTGACATTTCTTCTGTAAAGTCCTCCAGGTCCTTAACTTTCTTCGGTTTTCCAGCATCTTCTGCTTATTTGAACCCGTTCCAGCTGTGACTGTATATGATTTGGACATCCATCTTTTCACATTGAGGGCAATTGAGGGAACACAACTCTTAAAAAAACGTGAAAACATTGATGTTCAAGAAGGAAACACCATGCACCCCCGGCTCTTTCAATTGATGATTTTATCATAAATAATCCAAGAATATTAATAATAATAGGCAAATGGCAACAGTTAAATAAAATATATAACATTTCTACAATTTGATTTTTTTTAAACAATCCTTTAAATAATGTAAAGTAAATGCTGTCCCAAGTAACTTTAACCCAGAAATGGTGTAAAATCAGACTGGACTAAAAGCCGAAAGCAGACAGGGAACTTTGCCTCTTCATTTCAGAGGTCCACCAGCTTTATGCACTGCTGTTAATGCATATGCATGCGCATTGGCCCTGAGAAAAGGAGAGAAAGATGCCTTTGAGAGTAGTGGGAAGTGAATTCCCTATGAAGCCTGCTCCATTAGGAAAACATGATGCCCCCAAACTACTCCGTCTCTACTGCACCAGCACACTTTCTCTCACCCCTTTCTTTTTTCCCTCTGTCTTTAGGGACCTTGTGAAATATGTTGAAAGCAGGCCTCAAAGGCCTTTAGAATTGAAAAACAAATAGCATAATTCAGGAGAACGCCACCACTTGCAGCTACTGGATCCAAATGCCGTTCCTTACTTTTTCATTTCTTACTTTTTTTAAATAATTTGGGGCAAGTTTCACAACACTATTATGCCACCAGCTGAAATTAGAAGTTCGGCAGAAAACTCTTATTCATCCTGCCTCTCCACAATTAGCACATGCCGTAAATCATTTTTTACTCTTGGAGTTTTTATTTTAGTTTATTTTTAGTCTGCCACCAAATTGAGTTTTTTTACTTGAACTCTTGTTTATGATTAATGTTAAATATTCCTACATGCCTTGTGCTTGTCGAGTTCGTATTCTGGTGTACTGTATATCACAGGACCGAACAATACATATGTTAAAATAATATAGCGGTATCCAATTGCCATCTCTCTGCCATTTAGTCTGGTGGAGAAAACTGTCTGTGACAAGCGGCCCATTGGAAACGGTTTTCAGCACAACAGCCCTACTATATCATAAACTGGTCTCGTTCAAAGCTAGCTGTTAATTTACTCGCTCTCAGGCCATCCAAGATGTGGATGAGTTTTTATTCATTAGAACAGTAAAGAAGATTTTTAGCTGAAATCCTGGTCCTTGGTAATTCATAAAATGTGGCATCTCTTTGAGAGTCAAAAAAAACATATCAGGCGACGCAAAATTAATACCCAAGGCTCCTGACGATATATTGAGGTCTTATGAAGCGAAGCGGTCTGTGCGAGAAACTATTGTATGCAAACAATTATATTATTAAAGCACCCAATAATAATGTGAAAAGTGGATGTTTTACTTTTCTAAAACATAAAAAGTGAATAAGTTGTAATCAAATCATTAACATAAACAATGAAAAACTTGAATTTCTTCCCTTCATTCAAGTGCTGGGTTCACGCATGCTCATATCAGCAGCTCATTGGTCTTTGGTCCGAGTTGAACTGTTCAGTTCAGAGACTGTTGGAGGAATTGGAGCGGTGCATTCATCACAGGATCAGATAAACTGGTATTTTGGCTCATTTTCAGTTGGAGTGACTGTCAGGCGTCTGAAAGTGAGTTTTGATTGAATAACTTGTAGATCTGTGCTGTTCGAACCATTAACTGTTCAAGACGCTTCAGTGTGATTTGGTCATCTGGCTTATTCAGTTACCTAAAAACAACCAGTTTGAAAGTATGATTAGTTTGTGAACCAGACATATATACACTTTAAAATCGCAGTGCTAATATTTACCTTTTAATTTATTTGTTTGTTTTATTAGAATTTTTAAGCTTTTATTTTGATGTGTTGTCGGCAAGTAAATATATATGCGCCGCTGATTTTAACGCTGCTGAGTGATGTGCATCACAGTTTTGCGCTTTGCTCTGAAAGCAGAAGTGCATACAGTAGCCTAGATTTATGCTTTCAGGTTGAATGTAAATCTTTTACAGTATTACAGTTCGATATAAAATGGTGATTGTGCATTAACAGCTGTCAACCGGCATGCAGATGAGTAGTCTGAATTTATTTACCCGGCACCAATAATGTGCATCACTGATCATATTTATTTAAAAGGCCACCATACACTTACACCTAAACGTAACCATACTGAAAATTCTGATCAGCAAAGACCACGTGATGAGAAGGATATCAACATCATCACCGTGAGGAAACCCACATCCAATTTCAAATAGAGGTCAATTTAATATCCTTTACCGTTTTTTTCTTCATTTTAATTTAAAATAATCACCCCTCTGAGCTAGATAGAAAAAGGCACATTCAAAGTCAAATGCTAAATCCACTATCTTTACTCTACAAGCCACAGATCCTGTTACTAAATGGGTTTATTGGTGTGTTAGTGTAAATAGCGTTTGTCAACAAGACTGGCTGGTTGTATTTAGTGTTAATAGATATGCCGTGTTGTAGCTGATAGTAAAAGTACTTTCACAGTAACTTTAACAGTAGTAGTTTTGGAGTTTAATGTTGCTGTACATGTTGCTCATCAATTATATTAATGTGATCTCTATGACAGTATCCTGGATCCCAGCATGCACTGCAGCATTAATACATTTTTATTTTGTTGTTGCAGTCAGTTATACGTTACACGTGTTACACAGACTGTTCCAAGATGGCGCCGAGTATGGCCGCCGTGTTGCGAGCTCCTACCAAACGTTGCAGTTTTTCGTGTGTTTTACTGATTATTTTGCGGTTTATCGTACTGGATGTCTACATCTCTTATTGCCTACGACAGACACACACTTTTAGAAACCGGCTCCTTTGAGTTTGAGTTCCTGAATTCCGGTGCTTTGTTTACAAACACAGCAGCAGAGCCCTTTTTCTGGGCCGCGTGACCGAGGAAACGTAGCTGAAAAAGAGGGAAGAGAGAGACTCCATGCCTTTCGACCTCCACTCCCTACCATTTTACTGGCTAACGTTCAGTCGCTGGACAACAAACTCTGTGAACTGAGGGCGCATATCTCCTGCCAACAAGAAACAAGGGACTGCTGCATTATCTGCCTCACAGAAACCTAGCTATCTGGAGATTCCAGATTCAGCCATCGAACTCTCGAGATTCTCCGCGCGGACAGAATGAAAGAGTTTACGGGGAAAAGCAGAGGACGGGGTGTTTGTTTCTTTATTAACAACTCGCGGTGCGATGAGAGGAACATACACTCTGTTAGATCCTTGTGCTACCCTGATCTGGAATACCTCACCCTGCTGTGTCGACCATTCTGGCTTCCGAGGGAATTTACAGCGGTCATAATCACAGCTGTTTAAATCTCCCCCCCCCAAGCCAACACAGAACAAGCACTCAAGGAACTGCTCAGGAGTATAAGCAAGCAGGAAACCGCAGACCCAGAGGCAGCGTTCATTATAACAGGGAACTTTAACAACGCCAACTTCAGGAAAATAGCTCCAAAATACTTTCAACACATCACCATATGTTTTGGATCATTGCTATTCTCCCTTCCAGTATACCTACAAATCCCTCCCCCACTCAGCGTTTGGCAAATCAGACTCATCCAATCTGCTCCTGCCTGCTTACAGGCAGAAACTTAAACTGGAAGCACCCACCCTCAGGACGTTTCAAAGCTGGTTGGACCAATCGGATTATATACTGCAAGACTGTTTTGAACACGTTGACTGGGAGATGTTCCGGGCTGTTCACTGTACTGTTGGTGATGTGACAATAAAAGTGATCTGATTTGATACGTTTATCTTTTTGTCTGTTGACTGTTTAAATGCTGAGGGTTGATAACCAGAGCTCGCAATCACAGCTCATCACAATATAAACCATTTGCTCTGCTGCAGTTGTGTATGAGAATCCTGCATTAATTGAATTCTATCTCACTGGTCGGTCTCTCAGGGTGTCCTGGGGCAGGGAGGTATCTAAAGCACATCAATTGTTCACTGGGGTTCCCCAGGGATCGGTTCTTTGAGCCCTTCTCGTCTCCACATTAGAGATCTGCTACCCGACCCGAACCCGCGGGTCCCGAAATACTTTCGGGTTTCGGGTCGGGTTTCGGGTTAATGTTTAATGGATAGCTTCGGGCTCGGGTCGGGTCGGGTTTGTAGCTAAACCAAATATGCAGAGGCTTCGCTGCTTTCATAGACGCACGCACGCACACACATATCAGAGATCGCGCACAAACAGCACGGAAACTTTTATTAGTAAAATAGCTTCGACAGGCTACTGACTCGCAAGTCACAACATTATATTTATCTGCAATGAGGCGGCAAAATCGCTGTTTTTGAAGTAACTAAGCCTCATTGCTTGTAGAGAGAGACGCGCAGACGCAGGTTCACATGCACGCGCAACTTTCCTTGGTCTCTCGCTCGGTCTCTCTCTCTCTCTCTCTCTCTCGCTCGCTCGCTCGGTCTCTCTCTCTCTCTCTCTCTCTCCTCGCACTCGTTCTCTCTCTCTCTCTCTCTCGCTCGCTCGGTCTCTCTCTCTCTCTCGCTCGCTCGGTCTCTCTCTCTCTCTCTCTCTCTCTCTCTCGCTAATTCAAATAAATGATTAATTCATTCAAATAAATACAATCTTATTTAAGAGCTTATGTCTGATTTAAAGTAGACAGAATGCTAACGAGCCTTAACTGACAAAAAAATGACCATAATTTGCACGGTCATCATCTTCTTGTCCAAACAAAATTCATAAACTCGGCAGAATGCATGCGACCGCTGCACCTGATGTTCACAAACTTTCATAACTGGTAAATGTTTTGAAATGGCAGAGCCTTGATTAATCCGTTTCTTTGCATGCAATCGTGAAATGCAATCTTGTTCCTTTTTTTTTTTATTCGTTATGGGCGGTGGGGGTGATTTCGGGTCGGGTTCGGGCTCTAAATTTAACTGTGCCGCTCGGGTCGGGTCGGGTCGGGTCAGACGATCTCGGGTACGGGCCGGGTTCGGGCTTCAGTTTTGAGCCCGTGCAGACCTCTACTCCACATACACTACATCACTGGGTCACATCATACAGGCAACGTGGTTTCTTCTACCATTTCTACGCTGATGACACACAGCTCTATCTCTCTTTTAAACCAGATCATCCAACGGTAGCTGCACGTATCTCAGGTTGCCTGGCAGACATCTCGGCATGGGTGAAAGAACATCATCTACAGCTCAACCTGGAAAAGACTGAGCTTCTTGTCTTCCCTGCAACTCCAAACTCTACAGCATGACTTCACGATTCAGTTAGGTTCATCAACAATTACCCCATCAGCTTCGTCAGAAATCTTGGTGTAATCTTTGATGACCAGCTGACCTTCAAAGAGCACATTGCAAAGACTGCAATGTGCAACATCAGAAAGATCAGGCCCTTTCTGACAGAGCATGCTGCACAACTTCTTGTCCAGGCCCTTGTCATTTCTAGACTGGATTACTACAATGCTCTTCTGGCTGGACTTTCATCAAAACACAATCAAACCTCTACAAATGATTCAGAATGCAGCGGCACGACTGGTCTTCAACGAGCAAAAGAGCACATGTTACACCTCTCTTTGTCTCCTTGCACTGGCTACCAGTTGCAGCTCGCATCCAGTTCAAGACACTGATGCTTGCATATAGAACAACCACAGGCTCAGCACCCCTCCTACTTCCACTCACTATTACGAATCTACATCCCCTCCAGAAGCCCCGCCTACTTCCACTCACTATTACGAATCTACATCCCCTCCAGAAGCCCCGCCTACTTCCACTCACTATTACAAATCTACATCCCCGCCAGAAGCCCCGCCTACTTCCACTCACTATTACGAATTTACATCCCCTCCAGAAGCCCCGCCTACTTCCACTCACTATTACAAATCTACATCCCCGCCAGAAGCCCCGCCTACTTCCACTCACTATTACGAATCTACATCCCCTCCAGAAGTCTGAGATTTGCTAGTGAGCGACACATCATGGTACCATCACAGAGAGACTCAAAATCACTCTCCAGAACATTCTCTTTCACCGTTCCTGACTGGTGGAATGATCTTCCCCCCCCCATCCAGAACGCTGGATCCCTGTCAATCTTCAAGCAACAACTGAAAACTCATCTCTTTTGACACTCCTTGACTTCATCATACACTTAAAAAAAATGTAATCTTTCTCTTTATCTTTCTTTCCTTCCCTTGCTAGCTTGTATTTATTTGAACAATGCCTGAGACTTGGTGTTATTGGCACTTCCTCTGTCCGTTTGCTTCTTCAAGATGAATTGCTTTATGTATTCCCCAATTGTAAGTCACTTTGGATAAAAGCATCTGAAAAATGACTAAATGTAAATGTAAATATAAATAAATCCATCATTCACAGAGTTTCTTGCTGCCAGTCATAGTCGGTGAATCAGTCCAGCAGAAGTCTTCATGCTGCGGATCTCACCTTTTTATTTTCCAGTCTTCTTCCAGTCAGGCTGTCTTAAGGTCTCGTGAGGGTGGTAGATGTGTGCTCTCACTGAACATATGATTCACTATTGTCAATGACATGGCAAACAGGACATCATTTCCCTGGTATCAGCCTGTACGGTTCAGGCTCGGTTCATACAGGCTCCTAAAACAACTTGCTATCAACATCCACAGTTAAAGCAATCTGCCTAAAGCAGAGTTTCTGCTTTTTGAAAAGTTGATGAAAAGATAATCATTAAATCTGATGTAAGAGTAAAATAAATAAATGGAGGCTACACGATTCATCAAAATAAAAGCAATCACAATATATCTTTTACATTTGTGTGGACAGAAATCTACAGAATTTCACCAAATATTACGCCAACATAATTGTTAGAGGAATTTTATAATTGTCAAATTGTTTTTTTGTGATCAGTAACATGCAACAGTAGTATATTTTTGTCTTCATTATTTATAACTAGAATTAATACTAGTAATAATAACTTAGAAAGCAATATGAGAAGTTTTCATATAATATGTCACTGATAAAATCGTCTTATACTAAATAATTGCAATGTAATTTTTGGCCAAGTTGTGCAGCCCTATATATCAATAATTTAAAAATAAAAACAATTAAAACAATTGCTGAATAATAGTAAAAAACAAATATTATGAATATTTTATTTGTTTACCTACATGTCCTTTGACCATTTAATCAACATCACAGACGAGTACAAATGTGACTGTATTGTAACTTATCAAAATACTAACTTAAAATCTCTTTAAGTAAATATTTTGGGTTTATTTGGTTAGATACAATTAATATTAAATTGTATTTAAAAATTATTACAAAACAATAACGTGTTGTTTAATAACTATGCAATTTGACACACATTTTTACATTTAAACATTTAAAGATGTAGATTGAAGATAAAAACAGTACAGAAGTTATAGATAATAATTTTGTCACAATACTCATTTTAATAATAAGGTGATTCTGGGAAGGTAATGTGTTTAACGCACAAAAGTAGGCTTCATTTCCTTATCGTTAATGTATAAAGACTTTTGTTAAAGCAAGATACTTTCAAAGTGGCATTTGATGTGAAGAGTTAAAGACTTAATGACTCTGTGTTTTTAGTGTACTTTCTCAGCTGATCACATTCGATAGCACCTCTCTCTAAGTCAAAGTGAAAAAGCTCATATAGATTTATTTGCAAGGAAACTGTCTTTGTGTCTGGGGTGACAGTGATGGACGACCTATTGACAGCATCTTTCACTGGCGAGTTGTTGTGAATAATTACTACAGATGGAGGAGTGTGTCGAACACTAAAGTGTATGGATTAAGCAGAGCTGGAGTAAAGGAAGGCTTCACATGGTCTTATCAGGACCACGAAGCAAGATTTTAGCAGGTTATCAGTGTTGACCTCTGTGTAGATGCCATTCATCAGTCAAGATGTTCAGATAATCAGTCAGAATGATCTATATTTGTGCAGTAACACTGGAATTAAACTTCTATTAGATCTCCAATTTAAACCCTGAACAACAAACACCCCAATGAACCAATAGATTAAATGTGTTTGATTCACAAACTTGCATCCTCAATGCAAAATTAGCTGTTCATTTTCTCACCCTCACGCCGTCCAAGATGTAGGTGACTTTAGTAGAACAGTAAAGAAGACTTTTAGCTGAAAACTGTGTTCTTTGGTGAATTTATAAATTGCAATCATTTGAGAGTGAAAAAAGGCATATCAGGCAATACACACACAACGAATAAACTTGTGACTTATGCAGATAATATTGACGTATTTCTGTGAAGCAAAAGATTTGATCTGTGCAGGCAACAAACAACATTTACACCATTATATTTAATAACACAATAACTCCAAATAACTGATTGAAAAAAGGTTTGTAATACATGAGGACGTATATGCAAAAATATGACAAAGCACCCAATAGTGATGGAAAGTGGATTTTTTAACATGTACTAACCAGCATATAGTGAATAAACTACTCTATCAATCACCTTCACCAATAGACCCATAAATGAGAAACCAATAAAAACCAGTACTAAGTGGCCCCTCATACCAACATGAGTGAACTTTTTCACACATGCCACACCCGCGGCTCATGTTTCCTCAGTTTGGGGTGGGGGGGGGGGGGGTAGTGATCTGCTGGAGGAACTGGCAAGCAGCTTTGAATCAGTTTCATAAAACACAGTGATCAGATACGCTTCCTGTTTTGGCACATTTCATTCAGAGTTGGATTGACTGTCAGGCGACTTAAAATTTCATAGTTATGATTGAGTAACTGTAGATGCATTGTGCTGCTCTAGATCTGAACTGTAGCAAAAAGTTACAGTCCGATGAATGGTGACTTGGCTCAACTAATTCACTAAAAAGAAACAGAATTCAAAAGAATGAATTCATTGGTGTACCATACCATTTGCCCGTGGCTCTGGATTACAGGTAATCATTTAGAAAATAATGTTCAGTTTCTTGCACAGACTGATTGTTTTGCTGCATAAGACCTCAATATTTCATCAGTATCCATGGCTATTCATTTTATTGCCTGATATGCTTTATTTTTTCTCTGACATGCATTTTATGAATCACTAAAGGATTCAGTTTCAGCCTGCCTTGTAATGAATTATAGAATTGACATTTATTGAAGTTTTACATAACTTACATCTTAGAAACAGATACTGTGGAAGAATGAAAGGTTAATTTCAGTTAAAAGTAATGTAATGTATTTTTTCCTAAGCGTATTTATTTCTAACAAAGATTTTAATTTTTTATTAAAGCCACACTGCAAATTGTTCCGTGTCATCTTTTATTGTAAAACTGGAAGAAATATATATACCAGGCAACACTATACAATGAAGGTACCTATACAACCAATGCTAATAAATCACTTGGGTGCATCCGGATCTCAGGAATCTGTTGAATCATTTTTTTGTTTAATATTTGTTACAAGTTAACAGATACTTAGTCTACTAAACTTATGACCATGACATTTCAGCTTTGTTCCACATACCATGAAGCACATCTGTGAATTAAGTAAAGCCACTATCTTTCTGAAAAGTGTAACATTTCACAATTTTACGACGCATTAAATCAAATGAGCATCACACACACACACACACACACACACACACACACACACACACATGAACAGAACATGGTGCCGCTTGACCACGAGACAAGCTGAGAACGAGATCTTTGCTGGTGTGGTCAGTTACACTACAAGAAAAGACAAAAATCAATCAATCATCAAAAAGTAGCAATTACTGCCATTACTCGGTTGCAAAACATCAACATTTCAACAGCCTTAATGCTGAAAAACCTGTTGCATAGAGATATATATTAACCTGCACATAGACAGCTAAAGACTGGTATTTCAAATGAACAAATACATGTAAGTAGATCACTTCTCATTGTTGAGTTTAGGCCCTTGGCATTTTATCATGATTGAAATGTAAATGTTTGAAAGAGTGTTCGGTGTAATATTTCTATGAATTGAATGGCTGTGTGTGCTGTAAAACCCACGAATAAGTGTGCTAACTTCAGGAACAGGTTTTATTCACCATACACAATATACGTTGGGAGAAACAATTGTTACACATACACAGAATTAATCAATAAAAGCCGGCATGAGGGTGTGTGTCAGAACAAATACATTACAATACATATTCATTTAAAAATAAAGCCTTTGGTTCTTGGCCTGTTGATAAGCAACTGCAAACGGCTATAGCACTTTATGTGCCTCAAGTCTGCCAGCAGTTCTGGGACCCTTAATAAAGGTTTTAATGACACACATAAACAGACTGAGGTGTTGAACAAGTCAATAACACACTGAAACAAACAAATGCACATGACGAGGACAAGAACAGGCTGAAACATTCTGGGGACAATAGAGTATAATAAAGACAAATGGATGTAGACTCAATGAGGCACAAGATGCTTCGTTCCTGCCTCGTTGGCAAAAGTCAGGCTGGCATTTCAGTACTAAAAAGAACTGAGAACAAATAATACACACATGCAGAGGCTTTAAAAGAACCCCATATTGTTTGCAGGACTGTATAAAATGTGTGCAGCTAGTTTAGTTTTGAACAAACAGATTTTATGTGACATCATTTTGAAACCACTTTTAACATAGATCACTTCTCCCGCAACAAACGTGTACTCGGTTTAATTAATTTCCTCCATAAATCAGACACACAATGTTCACACTGTTTTGATTATACTGTTACAAGAGTATTACAATAGCTGTGACTAAACCCAGCTTAAAGGGACAGTTCCCTCAGGCCTGCCAAGGTATAGGTGACTTTCTTTCTTCAGTAGAACAGTAAAGAAGAGTTTGAACTGAAACCATGGTCCTTGGTGATTCATAAAATACAAGTCAGCAGCTGCCCTCACTGTGAGAATAAAAAAAGCATATCAGGCAACACAAAATGTATTTGGCTCCTGATGATAAATTGAGGTGTTATGAAGCGAAACGATCCGTCTGTGCAATAAACATTATTCACATTATTTTACAATAATATCCAGAGCCCCAGGCAAGTGGGCCGGAGTGATTTTTGGTTCACGAACGAATCATTCTTTTTAGCCTGTTTTTTTTTTTTTGTGAAATAGATGAACCAGTTCACCAAACTGGACTGAGCCGTCTTCAGCACAGATCAAGTTACTCTATCAAAACTGAAATGAGCCAAAATGGCAGCGTAAATGATCTGCTTCAGTGCTCCAGTTTCTCCAACAGTCACTGAACTGAGGAAACAGATTGACTCGGAACGAAGACCGATGAGCCGCTGATATGAGTGAACGAAGGGGCGAAATGAATGTTTATTCACTTTATGTGCTTTAAACATGTAAAAAATGACACATTTCACATCATTATTAGTTGCTTTAATAATATAATTGTTTAAAGAACCATTCTTTCTGGTCCTCGAATCTGATTGGCTGAGAGGAGTGTGATATTCTAGTGATCAGAGCTCCAACCGTTTCACTGTTTCACTCCACGTGCAGTATTTCTCACAGCGAGTGTCATGGTGGATGTCCAAATACACAATAGTTTTATAAATAATTCTGGTTTTGAGTCACGGAATGTAGCTTTAAGAGTTTTTCAGCGAGAATGTACTTTTATGATGACTGCTGTTGTTTATTAAACACAATTATTCAATATACAATATTTTATATAAATAACAGTAGTATTTAATTATAGCATTTAATATTTGGAAACAGTGTGTGTGTTCGTGATGGTGATGTTAGTTACATTATTCCACTATTAGAGCGAGTCATCAGTACAGACTTTTATATTGAAAGAAACTAAAACGGGGTTCTAACCAAAGATGTTTTTTTTTTTTTACTTTTGAACAACACATTGTAAGATGCAGCGCTAGAAATCACTCTTAACAGATGAAAGGATATTGCTTTCCTCAGTGGACATTCACACTCTACATATAACAGTGATCTTTTAGTAAAGTAATACATTAAAGCTTTCAATGAAGAAACTCAAAGTTCATTCGTTACTAGTTCTAAAGTGACGTTTTCAAATTAGTAACAAAGGCTTGGGCTTTGTCAAGTATAGATTGTAATCCATGATGGAAGGAAGTAGTTCACACAAAAGAGGGGTTTTAAAGACACTCTATCGTTGTTTCTTGTGTATTTGCAGACTCGTGCCATCGAACTGATGTATAAACCTGGTGCCTGCGGCCAATTCACAGCCGTGCCAATATACAGCCATATCACACTGCTACTTGTGTATTATTGCTCGTGTATATGTGACGTCATTGCGTGATTATGTAAACAAACTGGGGAATCAGTTATTTGAACCAGTTCATTGAAAAAAACTGTCCAAGTGAACCAGTTCATGGAAAAAGAATCGGATTTTCCCAATTGCCTGAGATTTACAGGTAATGATGTAAATAAGGTACAGTTTCTTGCACAAAGCGATCATTTTGCTTCATAAGATCTCAATATAACATGCTTTTTTTCGCTCCCAAAGTGACAGCAGCCACTGAATTGTATTGAATCACCAAAGACCACGGATTCAACTAAAAATCATCTTTACAGTTCTATTGAATAAATAAGTTAATCTACATATTTGGATGGCCTGAGGGTGAGTACATTAACAACTACTTTTCGTTTATTGGTGAACTATCCCTTTAAAAGCCAGACGGGAAAGGACACAAACTCAAATCGCTCTATAGTTAATACACTGTTTGCAGAGCATTTATTCAGCGATTGTTAGCCCACTGAGTTTAATTAGATTAGTCTGGACCTTAAATTGATCGTATCTGTGTCCAGTTTAATGTTCATTGAGGTCTAACCATCTGGCTTTGTAAAGTCATATTGTAGTCATGCATATCTGAAAGCACATTGAAATGCCAGTTTAGCCATTTTGTCTCAAATAAGGTGATTTAAAGCTGTGCTTGCGGTCGTCTCAGTAGTGATGATAGTGTGTTCAGTGCAACAGTGCTCTAATTTAGTTCATGTGTGTTAAATGTACTGAATGCAATCTGTTGCCTTTCCAACATCTGATGCATAGAGTTTTTATCTAGCACAGTGGACCTCATTGCCCATATATTTCTATTTAGCAAGAATATACTTTTCTTTCATTACTATTTGCTATTCTGTTTTTAGCTGGGTGTTTGAATGTAATATATGAATGTAAGACTACTTCAATGAAACTAAAGCTTGTGTTTAGACAGAATTGATGCAAAAAAGCCAAAAGAAGATCGACACACGTGTTTTTTCTTTAATGGCAGGTGTTTCCATTGACTTTTATTGTTTTTAAACTGAGCTTCACACAATGGTTTACTATTCTTGTGGTGGGGACATTTGATCTAAACGTGACTAACACATTATTTCTAAAATAAATTCTTAAATTAAAAAGCAAATATGTAAATATAGGATTTGTCCTATATAATGTCCCCAAAGGGAGGTCAGCTGCAGCAAAGGTTTTGGGGCGACGGTGTCCCCAAAGTGTAGCTCCACAAAAACACACACAGAGAAAGCTCTGAGGATGACCGGAAGTACTCACCTCATTACAAAAAGGAAAATGCACAATGTTACTGTAACGTGTTCATTATAACGAAGTGTACTAATAACTGTAAAACAAAAGCTGCTGAATTGTGAGATCAGAAACACTGGGATGAGGCAAACAACACAGTTTTCTACATTGACAAAAATGAGACATGACACTGACGGACATATTTCCCGCAGTGACTATACTGTATAACACAAGTGAACACATTGAAAAAAAAGAACAACACTCAAACTTTAAAAAGCATTGTGCATAGTTCAGTCATCACCTAACCTGTCTGATGCTTAACGCTATTTCTGCTAACAAGGAAGTGCAAAAAATCATCAAAATAGTTCACTGTTGCACTGAAGGGTGTCTTCGTTCGCTCCCTGTTGTTTAAGGTTTCTTGTCGTTGAATGTGTGTGTATGTGTGTACCTATACAGAAACCTGCATGTGTGTTCGTTTAACTCACTACAAGGATCGAGTCCGTTCGCATCCCTTTAAAGGTTTTCCCATGCTTTGGACCCACTTCGGCCCGATGCGATTTCCTCTGCAGAACCGGCCCGCGGTAGCCGCTATACCTCGCCCACCCAGTCCACTGTGTTCCATCTCTTGACATCTGACATCACAGTGAGGGCCGCTCGTTTGCCATCCAGAACGAAAGGGGCCTCGGCCGATGAGAGTGACCAAGTAGCGTCCAAACACCCGCTGGAGACCACCACCTGTTGGCATCTCCAAGTCAGCTGCTGGCCATTCCACTTCTCCTAGACTTCACGAGGTCTTGCTTTCTCTCGCCCTTACTCTGAAACCACAATTATCCCTGCGCTGAAGAGGCCACTAAATACAGCGTTAGTCCTTAAGGACGGCTGAAACTCAAGTCCAGTCTTTCTTCAACGAGACTACCTCTATTAATCATTCCTCCGCACACTATCGGTCTCCTTAAGTACTATTAGCGGACTTTTGTTATTACACAGAGACCCCAATTTCCTTCCTTGGAGAAACAACCTTCTTGAATCGGGATTTCCAATTGACCCATCTCCATCTACCTCCATACTGTTCTCTTCATAATCTCACCCTTTTACTCCCTTACCACTCAATTTCCCACTCAACCCACTATAAGACCCATTATACTGAGATCATCATTT
>CM049884.1:2398543-2406799 GCA_027474115.1 Schizopygopsis malacanthus | reverse complement strand
TCATAAAATAATCTTTCTGGCCATAAACCCCCAGCTCGAGCGAGCCTTCCTTTCTTCCTAAATCTCCATGTGGGGGTTGAGAAGGAGTGGAAAAAGCTATTTTTTCTCATATTCATAGGTTTCAGCATACTAGTTATGCTGACATTTAGGGGATGCGTAAAAATGGCTATGAGGGGATGCCCCCTTGCAAGAGACAATAGCCAGCTATCTCTCTGTGGGTGAGACATCCTCTCTCAAGGCTCCCTCCTTGCCATCTAAGCCCCTGAATCTTGCTTAAATGGCAGGGCATATGCAGCAGCAGGTCAGACCGTCGCTTCATTGCTCATTATGGCGGTGCTTCAGGCATACCAGACTGATCTGCTGAAAGACCTGGATAAGGGTTTTCTATAAAGTCCAGGTCTGAGCCTGAACAACCAGGGGTCCTAGCCCATCTCGGTCTGGGGATCAGAGATGGGCTCAGAAGTCTAGTCTCCTAACTCGTGCCCCTCCCCCGCCTGCGGGTAGGGCTAGAGAGAGGCGCGGGTCAGAGAGAGACAAAACCTGAGGCAGATGTTCCAGACGAGGCATCCTAAATGACACTCTCGTCCGCACCAGAGTAAGAACATCTACTCCTTTCCCTTAGGGGGCATCTGCCCTCTTATTCCTCTCGAATTCCCCGGCAACCACCGTTAACTCCACCTGACCGAGGTTAGGTGGAAACTTCCTTCGCTTAACATTGAAGTCTCTATACTGGACTTATGATGTTTTAGGTTAAGTTCTATGTTTCCTAGAAACTACCTTACTGGCGGTCCGGACCTGACTCTTCGGACTTCACTCCGGGACTAATCTCATGCTCAGGAACCAATGGATGAGTACGATCCATTTCTAAAGGCTATCGGCTATCGCAGTGATTACCTCACTCGTCGATACTAGATCCAGGCTAGGAGCGCTCCTTGTTGGTCGAGCTAGCATTGCTCCCCTCACCATAGAGGTTCACCTATGAGCATGCCGCTCCCTTCTGAGCGTGTGAGTTCCCTCTCACTCTGAGGAATGAGTTCTCCGCTCTCCATAACTCATTGATGGTCGAGCTATCACTGCTCCCCTCACCATAGAGCAGGGGTATTTAACTAAAATGTACAGAGGTCCAGTTAGAGAAAATTTCTTGAAGCAAAGGTCCGGAAGATCATAATGTCTAACTATTTAGTGTGATAGCTTATATATTTAAGTAGCCTAGTTGTTGTATCAGCATATGCATGTAATAAATACCTGCCTGCCTAATCAAATTCATTCAGAACAATTCAAAAACGTTTTGACAATATTTATTGTCATGTTACATCGAAATGAACATATGTATGACTGAAGATATGTATAATGTTTTTCTCATTAACAAAATAAAAGTAGGGCTGTATTTCAAAATAAGAGACAATAAATAAAAAGTTCAAATAAAGTGCTTAACTTCAGACAAATAAAATAAATAATTTCTCCTTTTCTGTTTTACATCTTGACTCAACAATCGCAACCAATTTTACAAATAATTAATCTCAACACATCTTAACAATTGAACAGTTTTAGAACATCACCACTTTCTACCCCTCTTATATCCCACTCCCCCACTCTTTTGCTTAGTGAGAGTCTGTCCATTCAGGATTAAATTCTCTATTTTCGCTGTCCACCTTTCTTTTTTTGGAGAACGCCATTTATTCCTTATTTTTATCTCCCTTTCTCCGTCTCACTCGCCTGTTTCTCAACATTCTTTCAGTCGTCTGTATCTCTCCTTTTGTTTTCTACATGTATCGCTATCTTTCTTTTTCTCTCTATCATCTTTTCATGTGTAACTAGCCGCGAACTCTCTCATCTGTCTGCACTCTGTCGAGTCGCAATGTTTACCAGACTTGATTGGCTGAGCGGTATCACGTGGGATGGCTTAACTCGCATGCAATTGGTCTGTGCATTTCCACTACCACTACCACTACCGTAAAGACTACAAAAGCTGCGCCGGCTGAAATAGAAGCACCCCGCCAGGTTTTAAATCATAACCTTATATTTTTGGCTGTAGGTCCGGGTCCGTGTGGGACGGCTTCTGGGTCCGGACCCGGACCGCGGTCCGCCTGTTAGTGACCTATGCCATAGAGGGTCACCTATGAGCATGCTGCTCCCTTCTGAGCGTCTGAGTTCCCTCTCACTCTGAGGAATGAGTTCTCCGCCCTCCAGAGCTCCTTGTTGGTAGAGCTAGCATTGCTCCCCTCACCTGAAAGGGTCACCTATGAGCATGCCACTCCCTTATGAGCGTCTAAGTTCCCTCTCACTCTGAGGAATGAGTTCTCCGCTCCCCAGAGCTCTGTGATAGGTCGCTCTCCTCGTTGGTCGAGCTAGCATTGCTCCCCGCATCATTGAGGGTCACCTATCAGCATGCCACTCCCTCCTGAGCGCCTAAGTTCCCTCTCATTCTGAGGAATGAGTTCTCCGCTCTCCAGAGCTCCTTGCTGGTTGAGCTAGCACTGCTCCCCTCACCATAGAGGGTCACATATGAGCATGCCGCTCACTTCTGGGCGTCCGAGTTCCCTCTCATTCTGAGGAATGAGTTCTCCGCTCTCCAGAGCTCTGTGATAGGTCGCTAACCTGGTTGGTCGAGCTAGCATTGCTCCCCTCACCATAGAGGGTCACCTATGAGCATGCCGCTTCCTTCGGAGCGTGTGAGTGCCCTCTCATTCTGAGGAATGAGTTCTCTGCTCTCTAGATCTCATTGATGGCCAAGCTAGCACTGCTCTCCTCACCATAGAGGGTCACCTATGAACATGCCGCTCCCTTCTGAGCATCTGAGTTCCCTCTCATTCTGAGGAATGAGTTCTTCGCTCCCCAGAGCTCTGTGATAGGTCGCTCTCCTTGTTGGTCGAGCTAGCATTGCTCCCCTCATTTGAGGGTCACCTATGAGAATGCCGCTCCCTTCTGAGCGTCTGAGTTCTCTCTCATTCCTAGGAATGAGTTCTCCGCTCACCAGAGCTCTGTGATAGGTCGCTCTCCTTGTTGGTCAAGCTACCATCGCTCCCCTCACCATAGAGAGTCACCTATGAGCATGCCGCTCCCTTATGAGCATTGTTGGTAGAACTGGCACTGCTCCCTTCACCATAGAGGGTCACCTATTAGCATGCTGCTCCCTTCCGGGCATCTGAGTTCCCTCTCGTTCTGAGGAATGAGTTCTCCACTCTCCAGAGCTCCTTGTTGGTAGAGCTAGCATTGCTCCCCTCACCTGAAAGGGCCACCTATGAGCATGCCACTCCCTTATGAGCGTCTGAGTTCCCTCTCACTCTGAGGAATGAGTTCTCCGCTCCCCAGAGCTCTGAGATAGGTCGCTCTCCTCGTTGGTCGAGCTAGCATTGCTCCCCGCACCATAGAGGGTCACCTATGAGCATGCCGCTCCCTTCTGTGGGTCTAAGTTCCCTCTCATTCTGAGGAATGAGTTCTCTGCTCTCCAGAGCTCCTTGCTGGTCGAGCTAGCACTGCTCCCCTCACCATGGAGGGTCACCTATGAGCATGCCGCTCCCTTCTGGGCGTCCGAGTTCCTTCTCATTCTGAGGAATGAGTTCTCCGCTCTCCAGAGCTCCTTGTTGGTAGAGCTATCATTGCTCCCCTCACATAGAGGGTCACCTATGAGCATGCCGCTCCCTTCTGAGCATCTGAGTTCCTTCTCATACTGAGAGTTGGCTTCTCCGATCTCATGAGCTGTCATTCAGCAGCCTCAGGTTGTTAGGCCTCTTCATGCATTCATGTTAGGTTGCTCTCTTTGTTGGTAGAGCTAGCGTTGCTCCCCTCACCTTAGAGGGTCACCTACGAGAATGCTGCTCCCTTCTGAGCTCTGTTGGTAGAGCTAGCATTGCTCCCCTCACCTTAGAGGGTCACCTATGGGCATGCCGCTCCCTTCTGAGCATCTGAGTTCCCTCTTATTCTGAGGAATGAGTTCTCCACTCCCCAGAAATCTGTGATAGGTCGTTCTCCTTGTTGGTCGAGCTAGCATTGCTCCCCTCACCTTAGAGGGTCACCTATGAGCATGCCGCTCCCTTCTGACCATCTGAGTTCCCTTTCATTCTGAGGAATGAATTCTCCGCTCTTCAGAGCTCCTTGCTGGTCGAGCTATCACTGCTCCCCTCACTATAGAGGGTCACCTATGAGCATGCCGCTCCCTTCTGGGCGTCTGAGTTCCCTTTCATTCTGAGGAATGAGTTCTCCGCTCTCCAGAGCTCCTTGTTGGTAGAGCTATCATTGCTCCCCTCACCTTAGAGGGTCACCTATGAGCATGCCGCTCCCTTCTGAGCATCTGAGTTCCCTCTCATTCTGAGGGATGAGTTCTCTGCTCCCCAGAGCTCCGTCATAGGTCGTTCTCCTTGTTGGTCGAGCTAGCATTGCTCCCCTCACCTTAGAGGGTCACCTATGAGCATGCCGCTCCCTTCTGACCATCTGAGTTCCCTTTCATTCTGAGGAATGAATTCTCCGCTCTTCAGAGCTCCTTGCTGGTCGAGCTATCACTGCTCCCCTCACTATAGAGGGTCACCTATGAGCATGCCGCTCCCTTCTGGGCGTCTGAGTTCCCTTTCATTCTGAGGAATGAGTTCTCCGCTCTCCAGAGCTCCTTGTTGGTAGAGCTATCATTGCTCCCCTCACCTTAGAGGGTCACCTATGAGCATGCCGCTCCCTTCTGAGCGTCTGAGTTCCCTCTCATTCTGAGGGATGAGTTCTCTGCTCCCCAGAGCTCCATCATAGGTCATTCGCCTTGTTGATCGAGCTAGCATTGCTCCCCTCACCATAGAGGGTCACCTTTGAGCATGCCCCTCCCTTCTGAGCATTGTTGGTAGAGCTAGTACTGCTCCCCTAACCATAGAGGGTCACCTATGAGCATGCTGCTCCCTTCCGGGCGTCTGAGTTCCCTCTCATTCTGAAGAGTGAGTTCTCCGCTCTCCAGAGCTCCTTGTTGGTAGAGCTAGCATTGCTCCCCTCACATAGA
The DNA here is from genome assembly GCA_027474115.1 of Schizopygopsis malacanthus. Classification (NCBI taxonomy): domain Eukaryota; kingdom Metazoa; phylum Chordata; class Actinopteri; order Cypriniformes; family Cyprinidae; genus Schizopygopsis; species Schizopygopsis malacanthus. The sequence continues at coordinate 2,401,824 of CM049884.1, read as the reverse complement.
GGGTCACCTATGAGCATGCCGCTCCCTTCTGAGTGTCGGAGTTCCCTCTCATTCTGAGGAATGAGTAGTTCTCCGCTCTCCAGGGCTGTCAAAGAATGTCGCCAAATCCATGTAATATGGTAAGTGCACATGCTAAGGCTCTGTGCACTTTCTAAAATCCACCCAGTGGTAAGATCGCACATCAAGTGTTCTGCGCTCTTTCTAAAAATCTGTACGGTAGGGTTACGCGCTGTAGCTTCGTGCCCTTTCTTTGATTTGGTCAGGCCCCGGTTTGTGCCTTGGGCCCCACTCTACCTTTTTGTCCCAATATTTTGGGTTTGAACAGTGTGTCGCTACCAAAGGGTCTGTTGAGACAGTTCCCTCAGCAAGCTCGTGCAGAGCAAGCGGTAGCCCCTGGGTGACCGGCCAGGACCTAGTTACTACCACTAGGTGCTTGGCCATATCCCCTTGAAGGAATCTTTCTCTGATTCCAAGCCTTTGAGCTCTATCGTGGGCAGGGTATGCAGCTCGGGTCTTTGGCCGAAGGGGATAATGTCACTGACAGCCATCAACAGTCCTAGGGACAACTCCCTTAGCCTAGTGGAGTTGGCTTAGAGCTCGCCTTTTGCATGAAATTGGCTTGCGCTCTCCTCAGCATGGTGGCGTGGGTATATCATTCCACATAGCGACCCCTAGGGGACGCAGTTCGAAGTTCCCATGAAGGGGAACGTCTCAGGTTACGTGTGTAACCTGACGCAGTGTCTCGTTCCCCACTCGGGGAACCATGGTTACATACGTAACCTGAGACGTTCTTCCACACTGACTGAATCATAATTTCTCCTTGATTCTTGTCTTATACACAGATACACTGTCATGTTAGAATAGAAAAGGGTCCTTTTCAAACTGTTGCTATAAAATTAGAAGCACACAATTCCCTAGAATATCATTATATGCTTCAACATTAAGATTTGTACTGGAAATTACTAAAGTAGTCAAACCTTTCATTAGAAGGGGGTGACCCAATACTTTTGGCAATATAGTGTATATATTTATTTTTGTATTTTCATGGTCTATTATTGGAGTAGTGTCACCCGGGTGGGAGTTTTAACTCCTATTCACTGGGGAATAAAAAAATAAATGAACAAATAAATAGCCTAAAAAAAAAAAAATTCTGTCTATGCAGAGACATATAGAGTGGGGAAATCCCCCATCTCCCCACCCTCTGAATATTACTTATCATAACGAAACTACGTGTAAACGTTATTTGGCGGTTTTTAATTGGGAAAAGCAGCTGTTATTTAGCATTCGAATAACTATGGATAAACCTGAAACTATAGACGAAGGATTGGAGATTAATTTAATTTACAAATAAGGTAGGTATGTGCATACTTTTAAATCGACACCTGCCACGGTGTTTTCCCCTTTGAGTGTGCTTTAAAAACGATGAGGAGTGGAATGGAGAGGGGAGGGGGAAGGGTGGGAGGGTGTGGTCTTAAACTTAGCACTCAGCATACTCGGTTAAAAAAGTCACAGCTTGCCACTGGCTTATATATTAGGGAAGAATACGTTTTCGGACATAGCGTATATGATTAGAATGCATGACTGTGCAATACTGCCATATCTTCCTATGACACACTATCTGCAAAGGAAATACTACAATTATACATCACTGCGCTGACAAATTTAATCATCAATTAAAACAAATATCCCGCATGTTAATGTGAGCGTTTGTGGAACTTTGCATAAAACATGGTACGTTTCTTTTAAACTTCATCAAATGCACAGAAACAAACAAAAATCAAAGCGGTCTAATATTGACATCAATGTTTATAAATAAGACATAGCTTTTTAACTCTATGATCCATGTAATATTGCATGTGACAAATCTATCGCCATCTGACATCTGCTGCACAGTCAGGTGAAGTTATCCGTGTTCACACACATATCCCCAGTTAACATGATTCCCAGATGATCCATGACATGGGCATTTGGAACTACATCTTTGACATGTAAATTGTAATGTGTGTGATTTTTTTCAGGATTGTTATCCAGGATAGTAACACACATGTGCTTGAGGTCTTAATTCTAACATTCAGTGTCAGTAATTGCTAATTGCAGAAAGCTGTGTTCAATCAAATGATGGTTCTTCAAACTCACCCTTATGATGCATCAATAATAAACATCCATTGGTGTTTCATTCTCAAAGAACAGCAGGTCAGGTCCCGGTGTGAAATCAAGCCATGACTTATTTAATGATTCTCCATCATTGATCAGCTTAGGACAAGAGACGTGTCGGCATCTGAATATTCAGCAGCACGTTCAAAGCCCTGCCAAGTTGACAGAGAATATTTAAGGCCATTAAATGGATGTTTTTTCCATCTCATCTGCTTCCTCCAGGCCTTCATGACTGAGACTTCTGGAAATTATTCCAAACTGCTCTTCACAATATGCATTATAGATCACAAGAGCAGCTCTCTGAGTCCAGACAGACGAGAATTAAAGGATCATAAAAGGGAAAGAAACACTTCCCATTAATTGGGCGTCATGTTTAAATTTTAAGCATCTCTTTAAGATTTCTTTGCCTTCTAGCACAAATGCGATTCTTCAGTTCTGCACTCGGAGGGCCACTGTCCTGCCGAGTTGAGCTCTGAACCTCATTAAACACACCTGAACCAGCTAATCGAGGTCTTCCAGACAGGTGAGATCTGAGCTGTGTCTCATTGTCAAGGTTGTACCCTCATGTATGGTCTAAGATTTAGTTCACACTGCAGGCTAAAGTGGGCCAAACCGACTTTTTTGCCCAAATGTGACCCATATCTGATTTTATTAAGACAGTCTGAACAGCACAAATCCGATTTTTTCAAATCAGGCCCAGGCCATTTTCGTATGTGGTCCTAAATCGGATACATATCCGATGTTTTGCAATGTGGCTTCAGTCTGAATGGCCATGTCGCATTTCATGCGATTTTTACGTCATTGAAATCCAACAGATGTCACAATTCTGCGCTGGAGGAGGCGGGAAGATTAAAATCACAATGGCTGACAATACATAGACAATAATAGCAGCAACCATTTTTTTTTTCGCAAACACAGTGCGCTATGTCTGATGTCACGTCTTCTTCTGTGCATGCGGGTCACTTCAGGGCCGTATACGGTTCACACATGAGACAATTGCAGTCAAAAAAAATCAGATCTGAGCATTAAGACCTGCAGCGTGAACTAAGTCTAAAACACTCCCGTTTTCCCTCAGGACAGCAATTACGAGTACATATTCTGTCATCTTTGCAGGAACATAATATGAA
>CM049884.1:2316043-2393543 GCA_027474115.1 Schizopygopsis malacanthus | reverse complement strand
CAAAAGAATCTGTCATATCTGTATCTGTCATAAAATATGATATACTATTTTTTCTCCACTTTAACTGACAGTTTTTTTTTACCAAGATCATTCCTGATCTATTGGCGTAGTGGTTTTTATACTGTACAAACCATAATTTATATCACCCTACTCCTAAACCTACACTTTCTGCATTTTTACTTTCTCAAAAAAACTCATTCTGTATGATTTATAAGCCTTTTGAAAAAGGGGGACATGGGGAAATGTCCCCATAAATCACTGTCTCCTTGAAATACCTGTCATACCCATGTCATTATACAAATTTGTGTCCACATATGTCACAGAACACACACGCACACGCACACACGCACACACACACACACACACACACACACACACACACACACACACACACACACACACACACACAGACACAGACACAGACACAGACACACAGACACACAGACACAGAAATAGACACACACACATTGTTAAACTTTAAGATAAGCATTATTTAAACATTTTTATATATATTTTTTTCCCTCATGGCATTTTTATATCATTTTTCCCTCACAATGTCAAAACATTTCAGGTTTTACTATCCTTGTGGGGACATTTGTTCCCCATAATGTAGCATAAACAAGAACACACACACACACACATACGCACGCACGCACGCACGCACGCACACGCACGCACGCACGCACGCACACACACACACACACACACACACGCACGCACCCACGCACGCACACACACACACACACACACACACACACACACACACACACACAACCTACCATTGACATACACAATTTTGCGCCATAGGCCAAACCTCAAAAAGTGATGCCATTGTGTGGAAAATTGGCAATAGAATGAAAGCCAATTGACAATAAATGCATGACTTTATCCTTAAATGACATTGGGATTAAATATTGCTGTTTTATTGGGTTTCAGTGGTGACTTTTTTGTTCATAAAGAAATATTTTGTTCATAGGGTAAAATAGATTTAGGAAAGAAAATGAGAATGAAATATAAGAATTTTGTTAACACAGCCTAAACTATAAACAAACAAACAAACAAACAAACAAAGAAAATCGTTGTTTTAGAGCACCTGTAAATGGAGAGTACATATAATAACACTAGAAAAACATGAGGAGCAAAATATTAATGTGGCCTATTACTGAGATCTGTTTGAGGAATTGACTGTACAGAACAGTTCTCCATATTACAGTAATACTTCTCCTGAATCATGTATTTTGCATGCTTTTTATATGTATTGCTATTAGACAAATATTCTGTAAGGCTCACATGTGCCTTTGTGCACCGATGAAATGAAGAAGTCATGCAGACAAATAATACAAAATAAGAAAATAACTGCATGATCGGACATCACGTTTCTTAGCTAGGCGTCATTATTGTGTCTTTGTCTAGTGATGCAATAACGCGTAACTGTGCTCTTTCAAGGACGCGGATGTTAATCAGCTTTTATAAAGCACTATGATCATTCTTTGTCTTTTTCTAATTGGACTAACCGGCAGACTAATGCCAGACAGAGCAGGTTTCTGCGTGCACGGCTGTATGCTCCACTTATCTGTTATTCCACAGAGGAATTTCATTAACCACTCTTATCTGCTGCCTCTCATTTGAGTTTACTGGAGGAAAACATATTCACCGGAGTAAAATATCAACACTCATGAAGTAACCTGTCTGTGTGATTTACAGCTCATCTTAATTGCCAGTGAGTTTCACAGAAAGGCTGTTCTCACACCTGGGATGGCTCTGTTATCTTGTGAATCCTAATGGTCACAAATGTAAATGGGATCCTCGCAGCGCGCTCATCCTTTCTCAGGCCTCAGAAGGAGTTATAAATAAAGCAGTTTGAAGAGGATCCCAGTGGGAAATGATTGATAGGTTGGCTAATGAACGTTGCTGCTGTATTTTTTGTCTCCTCTCCTCTGTGTTAAAGTGTCTTCCCTAATTTAAACCTCACGGCACATTTCAAATAAATCAGTCTGGTAAAGCGAAGGTGTATGCGGCCATAAACTGGCCTTGCATGATGGAGACAGGTATTGACTAGTTTGAAAAAGGAAGATAATAATGATAATTTGTTGCATTTATATAGCGCTTTTCTAGACACTTAGAGCGCTTTACATTGTGAGGGGGATCTCCTCATCCACCACCAGTATGCAGCATCCACCTGGATTTTGGCCAGGATGCCAAGGTCACACCTCTACTCTTTTTTGATGGACATCCTGGGATTTTTAATGACCACAGAGAGCCAGGACATCGGTTTAATGTCTCACCCGAAGGATGGTGCTTGTTGACAGTATAGTGTACCTGTCACTACACTTAGGATCCACACAGAGCACAGGGTGAGCGCCCCCTTTATAACCAACACCTCTTCCAGCAGCAACCTAGTTTTCACCAGAGGTCTCCCATCCAGGTACTGACCCGCTCAACCCTGCTTAGCTTCAGTGGGCAACCGGTCTTGGGCTGCAGGGTGATATGGCTGCTGATGTGCTGAAACACATCTATGTTTACCCTTGTGCCTTAGGGACATTTTTTATTTATTTAATTTAATTCGTTTTTTTTGCTGTCAATGCAAACTGCATATCCCCCCCCCCCCCCCCCCCCCCCCAAAATAAATAAATGTGTATTTCATTGTTATTTCCTTTCATAAATCTATTTTACACAAAAAAAAAACAAAAAAAAACCACTCAGGACAAAATAAACTTGAGGGCAAAAAAAGTGCATACTGTAATCCATTTAAGCATACATTTAAGTATAAAATTATGCAGTCGATAGGTATTTAGCCTATGAGGTTTAGCCTATGGAGCCTTTTTCTGTCTACTGATTCTGCTGAATTCAATTTAAGTTATGTTATTCTAATCGTGTGGATGCATTGGTATGGATATTAGAGAAATTTGTGTGTAAATGGCAGTTTTGTTTACCAAAACGTTTTATAAAAATGCATCGAAATAATCCAAAATAAATTCTGCTTATCATGTAGTATACGGAAAATAATAAACAAACAACAAACAAACTCAATGGTGGCATTAAACAGGCATTTAAAGGGTTAAAATCCTGAAGGCCAGTAAAATTTTGGTAGTTTGATTAGGACTGATGTTGGTTGAAAAAAACCAACCAAGTGTTTGACACAGACATTTTTGTCCTCCGTGTAACTTTTTTGAATTGACACACAAGGGTTAAAGCACACTTTAATAGACTAGATTTGGACTGTTTATAATGTGTTATGATGCAGTATGAATGGTGTTGAGGAAGCTACATGGAAAGTGTAGTTTGTATGTAGCCTGCATTGTGAATATGAGTGTTTCAAATTAACCCTCAAAACAGTTCGAACCTAAATTTCTTGAACTAGACAATCAGTTTCATTTTATGTCCAGGGATTGAGGCTCATCTGCCGTCTGTGTCCTAATGACTGATCAATGGCCCTCACGATGACCTGTCACTGACCTCTCTGGCCATACATCATTACCGGAGGCAGACCACTGTGTCTGTGATAGATGAGGCTCGGGTGAGGTGGGCCGCTTGGGGGGTTGAGCTAAACTGATCGTCCTCATGCACTTTTATCTTCACGGACACCTGAAATTAAGAGCAGAGCTGCATCTCTCTGAAGCCGTCCATCACCCGATCCTGTTTGATCACAGCAGAGGGGAGAAGAACTGCAGTGCATATCACTCAGTCCTGATGAAGCTGCGTATATCAGCATGCGGAGAGAATGCTGGACCTTTGTAATGAAGAGGCATGGCATTGCTGTTGCACAACTGGCAGAGAAACACTGTGTGTGACTGAAATGAATTTGTTTGTAAAGATGTCGTGTCATTTTACAAGGTGCAGAGGTGCCTACAACCTCTATGCGAATTACAGACCCTCATACCTAACAGTTACTCACCTTTATGCCATCCCAGATGTGTTTTATTTATTTTAAACAAAACTTTTTAGAAGTTCATATAAAGCAAGTCTATGTAATGCAAGTGGATAGTAACTCAAAATTTGAGTTTTCTAAGGTACCTTTTTCTAAGGTTCACTTTAGGTCCCTTTAAGTAGGAAGGTGTACTCTTTGTTGTTTACTGGCCCAAGAAAGTATATTGGTACAGTAAACAAAATAACACACTTTCAGCGTTCCTAACATACTGTACATGCCAGAAGAAGCTGAAAAATAGTTTATAAAAATGTGTTTAACCCTCTGGTGATCTTTGGTCAATTCTGACTGAACAATTTTACATTTGAGTCCTTTAGAATGTTTTACATCATCGTAAAAAAACATGGAAAAAAGCACTTGAATGCACATCGGAAATGAAAGGAAATTACATACCCCCCCCCCCCCCCCCCCCCCCCCCCCCCAAAAAAAAAAACTTCACAACTTGTTTATTTATGGCTTTGATTTTCTTGCATTTTTAGAGTAAAACGTGTTTTGGTAAATGTACATTTCATATAAAAATAATTAAAATTGTATTTTTTTGTTTGTATGTTTCATAAAAATAAACTTAGATTTCTATAAATTTGTAAATTTCCCCTTTTGTTGTTGTTTTTAACGTTTTTACTTGAGCAGTAATCTGCCAAGTGTCTTCTTTAAAAAGTGACCAAACTTAAGATGTATGATTTGAAATATTCAGGTCTATTCTCAATAAATTTATTACAACTATGCAGAAATGTATTACCATAAAGTCCCCTAAAATTGCTAAATATAAAATATTTTTTTCCTCTGGCTCAGCGGTAGAGCATTGCGTTAACAGCGCAACAGGTTGTGGGTCAATTCCCAGGGAACACATGTACTGACAAAAAATGTAAAACCTGAATGCACTGTAAGTCACTTTAAGCATCTGCTAAATGCAGAAATTTAGATGTAATGTAAAATGTAAATAAAAACCAAACTCACATATTGCATAAACTGCCTAGTTCTTACATGAAGTTCATGGTGTTTATGCTGTATTTTTCAGCAGGGAGCTAAAATGAAGCATGCATTTTCTGCTTTATTAAAGAGCCTATGAGGAGATGTGATGTGTTTAAAAAGACATTTAGAGATAAGAGGACGGGATCTGTTTGTTCTTCAAACACTGAGTGCGTTGCATCCAGCCCTCGGAGCAGAACAGGGCCGTGAAAGCGTGAGAATGAAAGCGATAACACAATGCTTTCCTGGAGCGCTCAGGCAGTTTATTTGTATAAATCTGTCATTGCTCTTTGATCCGTGAGGGTGTGTGGCTCCTGGCCATTCTTCAAACACATCTGTTTCTCTAAGATCTTACCTCATCATGTGTGATTACAATTTGATTACAAATTGTTAATTGATCAAATATATTTTCTAAGCATTCTCATACAGAAATGTGATGCATGACATAAAGTACATTGATGTTCATATATGTTACATCATTACATCAACATGACTCCATTTAATAATCCCTTTATAATCATTAAGATATTCGTTATTTTCTACCATTCGTATAGCTGTTATGTATATTATGTTACTTAATTGTTTTTCTTCCATACCTATATTTATGTATATTCTCTTGTGTTTGTGTTACATATCATTACACTGTCCATGGAGCGGACCTGACTTACATTTCACTGTTGGTTATATTCTGTATAATTGTGTTTGTGACAAATTCAAATCTTGAATCTTGAATCTGTTGCTTATAAGGTAATACATTATTAGCACCTATACATTATCTGAATATATGAAGAAGAAATGTTTGTTTACAACATATTTGAAATATCCAAATTAAATTTGTATATGTAATCTACACATGTTAACTCTTCTGAAAAAGAAGTGCACTTCAAGGGTGTTTTTGTTTTTGTCTATTGTCTGAAAACAGAGTAAAAATATGTCTAAATATGGTCCATTTATGTACATTAAAAGTATAAACTATGTATACAATTGCATTTTAGCAAAATATGTCAACATTTAAAATGTTACAAACATTTTTTTTTAGATATTTGACTTCAAGTTATATCCCAATGCATTTTGAGTGATAATGTTATTATTTAAACAGAAAAAGAAAAGGAAATGGTGTTAAAAATTAGTTGAACCTGCACTTTATAACATTCTAGCGGTTTAATTAATGAATCATGCATTTATATAGCGTTTATTGTGTATTGTTGTACACCCAAAGCGCTTTACAATCATGTGTGTGTGTGTGTGTGTGGGGGGGGGGTCTCTCCTCAACCACCACCAGTGTACAGCATCCACGTGGATGACGCGACGGCTGCCACAGAACAACGGTGCCAGTGCGCTCACCACACACCAGCTACAGGTGGAGAGGAGAGAGAGAGATAGAGTCAATCAAGTGTATGCGCTCACCACACACCAGCTACAGGTGGAGAGGAGAGAGAGTCATAGAATCAATCAAGTGTATGCGCTCACCACACACCAGCTACAGGTGGAGAGGAGAGAGAGTCATAGAGCCAATCAAGTGTATGCTCTCACCACACACCAGCTACAGGTGGAGAGGAGAGAGAGTCATAGAGCCAATCAAGTGTATGCTCTCACCACACACCAGCTACAGGTGGAGAGGAGAGAGAGTCATAGAATCAATCAAGTGTATGCACTCACCACACACCAGCTACAGGTGGAGAGGAGAGAGAGTCATAGAGCAAATCAAGTGTATGCTCTCACCACACACCAGCTACAGGTGGAGAGGAGAGAGAGTCATAGAGACAATCAAGTGTATGCTCTCACCACACACCAGCTACAGGTGGAGAGGAGAGAGAGTCATAGAGACAATCAAGTGTATGCGCTCACCACACACCAGCTACAGGTTGAGAGGAGAGAGAGTCATAGAGACAATCAAGTGTATGCGCTCACCACACACCAGCTACAGGTGGAGAGGAGAGAGAGTCATAGAGCCAATCAAGTGTATGCGCTCACCACACACCAGCTGCAGGTGGAGAGGAGAGAGAGTCATAGAGTCAATCAAGTGTATGCTCTCACCACACACCAGCTACAGGTGGAGAGGAGAGAGAGACATAGAGACAATCAAGTGTATGCGCTCACCACACACCAGCTACAGGTGGAGAGGAGAGAGAGACATAGAGACAATCAAGTGTATGCGCTCACCACACACCAGCTGCAGGTGGAGAGGAGAGAGAGTCATAGAGTCAATCAAGTGTATGCTCTCACCACACACCAGCTACAGGTGGAGAGGAGAGAGAGACATAGAGACAATCAAGTGTATGCGCTCACCACACACCAGCTACAGGTGGAGAGGAGAGAGAGACATAGAGACAATCAAGTGTATGCGCTCACCACACACCAGCTACAGGTGGAGAGGAGAGAGAGACATAGAGACAATCAAGTGTATGCGCTCACCACACACCAGCTACAGGTGGAGAGGAGAGAGAGTCATAGAGTCAATCAAGTGTATGCTCTCACCACACACCAGCTACAGGTGGAGAGGAGAGAGAGTCATAGAGTCAATCAAGTGGATGCTCTCACCACACACCAGCTACAGGTGGAGAAGAGAGAGAGTCATAGAGACAATCAAGTGTATGCTCTCACCACACACCAGCTACACGTGGAGAAGAGAGAGAGTCATAGAGACAATCAAGTGTATGCTCTCACCACACACCAGCTACAGGTGGAGAAGAGAGAGAGACATAGAGCCAATCAAGTGTATGTGCTCACCACACACCAGCTACAGGTGGAGAGGAGAGAGAGTCATAGAGCCAATTAAGTGTATGCGCTCACCACACACCAGCTACAGGTGGAGAAGAGAGAGAGACATAGAGCCAATCAAGTGTATGTGCTCACCACACACCAGCTACAGGTGGAGAGGAGAGAGAGTCATAGAGCCAATTAAGTGTATGCGCTCACCACACACCAGCTACAGGTGGAGAGGAGAGAGAGTCATAGAGTCAATCAAGTGTATGCGCTCACCACACACCAGCTACAGGTGGAGAGGAGAGAGAGTCATAGAGTCAATTAAGTGTATGCTCTCACCACACACCAGCTACAGGTGGAGAGGAGAGAGAGACATAGAGCCAATCAAGTGTATGCTCTCACCACACACCAGCTACAGGTGGAGAAGAGAGAGAGTCATAGAGTCAATTAAGTGTATGCTCTCACCACACACCAGCTACAGGTGGAGAGGAGAGAGAGTCATAGAGCCAATCAAGTGTATACGCTCACCACACACCAGCTACAGGTGGAGAAGAGAGAGAGACATAGAGCCAATCAAGTGTATGCTCTCACCACACACCAGCTACAGGTGGAGAGGAGAGAGAGTCATAGAGTCAATTAAGTGTATGCTCTCACCACACACCAGCTACAGGTGGAGAGGAGAGAGAGTCATAGAGTCAATTAAGTGTATGTGCTCACCACACACCAGCTACAGGTGGAGAGAAGAGAGAGCCAATCAAGTGGATGAAGCGCAAAACTAAATGCTACTTGCGGAGGAACATTGGTTTGGTCATGATGTGGGTTGTGCTTTGGCTCTGCTATTCTGCGCGGATTAATCTGATGTTTGCTTAATCAGAACGACTGGCAACAACATCAAAACCACCTGTAAGTTGGTTTGCCATTCAAATCAAAAGAAGAAGGAGAAGAAGAAGAAGGAGAAGACATCAAACAACATTAAAACTCTCCCAATAACGAAAGACAGATATCTGAAAGAATCATGTTTCAGGAGCAGGTAAGCTTAGAAATGTTTTGCAAAGCTAAATATACACCATTCATATAAACAGACCAGGCAAATTAGATTAAAGCAGTAACTGGTTTAGAAATCGATACCAACATTCAGTTGTTTTGTGCACCTAGCAGTTGCGACGCGATGTAAACTATGTTGATTCGTGTTTTATTACAGGTCCGGGCCCTAGCATAATGTATGTTTTGCATGTTTTAACCAGCATGGGATGCTAATTTGCCTGGGACCAGCATGGAAAATAGGGGTGCTGGTGGACCAAATACATCAGTTCAATTTTGCTTAATTGGTTTACCAGCTAAGCCAGCAATACATGAGCACTATACCAGCTCTAACCAGCATTAATCAACCTGGAACAAGTTTATTCACGTTTATTTGTATAGCTCTTTTTACAATACAATCATTGCAGAGCAGATTTACAAGAAAATTTAGTTTCTACAATATATTTATATATTGTAGAAACTTAAAGGTGCAATGTGTAATATTTAGGATTATATATAGACAGAAATGCAATATAATATACAAAACTATGTTTTCAGAGGAGTATAAAGACCTTACATAATGAACCGTTATGTTTTTATTACCTTAGAATGAGCAATTTCTATCTACATACACCGCGTGTCCACATACATGGAAGTCACCACCACACTCTCAGAAATAAAGGTACAAAAGCTGTCACTGGGGCGGTACCTTTTCAAAAGGTACATGTTTGTACCCAAAGAGTCCATTTTGGTACCTTAAAGGCCAGTGTTGGGGAAAGTTACTTTTAAAAGTAATGCATTACAATATTGCGTTACTCCCTAAAAAAGTAACTAATAAAGTTACTTAGTTACTTTTTATGGAAAGTAATGCATTACGTTACTTTTGCGTTACTTTTTAAATATGTGCAAGACTTGATTGTTTGTTTTTCATAGTGTTCCTCTGTGGCTCAGTGGTAGAGCATTGCGTTAACAGTGCAAAAGGTTGTGGGTTCGATTCCCAGAGAACACACATACTAATGAAACTTGTATAACAGGAATTCAATTGTAAGTCGATTTGGATAAAAGCGTCTGCTAAATGCATAATGCAATACAATAAGTTATATTTATAGCAAATGTAAAAGCATTTAACACCAAAAAGTGTAATGAATAAACCTCAGCCTGAAGGACGAGTAAATCACGTCTGTACAGAAGAACACAGGAGAAGTTCAACAGCAATACAAAAACAATGAAGCACAATTGTTAGTTCATCTAAAGTCATTTTTGCTTAGTATGATTGAACTGGATCATCAAAGGTCAGCAGCAAACACATCGGTTAATAAAATGAGATTAGATATATTTGTGTTGTTTAACATATTTAATTATAGCAGATTTGCGTCATATTCTGAGTTTGCATTTCACTGTTTTAATTCATTTTTATGAATCCTGAATCTGTTTACTGCGAGTGGGACGAATTAATATACATTCAGTCTAGAAAGTATCATGTTCACACAGCGTACTGTCAGTCAATAAATCGGAAGAAAGTAACTGGCGTTACTTTTTTGAAAAAGTAACTCAGATATCTTCTAGTAAATTAAAAATGAATGCGTTACTTTACTAGTTACTTGAAAAAAAGTAATATTATTACATAACTTGCATTACTTGTAATGCATTACCCCCAACACTGTTAAAGGCACATATTAGTACTTAAAGTGTACATATTAGAACCCAATAGGTAAAAAAGTGTATAATTTTGAAAAGGTATCGCCCCAGTGACAGCTTTTGTACCTTTATTTCTAAGAGTGCATGTTTCAAGCTGGTTTATGCAATATTTTCATTTTCCTTTTCCAAACTCTTCTTTGCAATCATCTTCCACTGCATATAGTATGATACAATAGATCCTGTCTCGTAACACACCCCATGTTTTTAGTTATTAATATGATAAACAAAGTTTTTTTCCCCAAATGTAGCTTTAAATTAAACATCATTATGATCAAATGTATACAGATTTTATAAAAAAAAATGTATTTACAGTTTTGGTGGCATAAGGAATATGCAGCAGATCACACAAAATGATTTGTCATCAAAAGAGATCTATATTTTGCATTATTGTACCTTATAGCTTTAACATCTTTTCTAGGGTATGTTGTGCTTTCATCATTGACTTCTCTGTTCTTTTCATCATGGAAAGGTGACTTCGAGATGGCTGCTTTCATATTGCGCTGGCAATCATCTAGCGTTGAGGTTATGTGTGTCTTGAGGGGAAAACCGTATGTTAGGGCAGTAATTGCCCTTGTGGTCTGTGTTGTTGCTATTTACGATAACCCCACTTTCTCCTGTGACTTTGAAAAGTCCTCTTACCTCATGCTCTGTCACCAAGACATTTGCATCAAAAATGTGCTCGGGACAAAAGTTGGAAACAAACATATCATGCTGCTCCTGATGACTTGAGAAAGAGACTCCTGGGATCGTGTGCTACGTTGACATAGCTGCGTGTTGACATTGCCGGAGCTCTCTGACTTTCTTAAATGGTGCTCTCAATTAAATTCTGCCCTTCTCTTCAATATGGGTGGAGGTGATGACGTCCTTGAGCATCTAACAACAAGCTCCTAGATTAGATAGCTGCATGTGCTCCATTTCTGAGGAGCTGCTCTGGGACCTGGACTGTGTTTTCTCCCAGCCTAAATAAGGACATTTATGGGTTCTTCTGAACACTCGCCCTGCATCATAACCAAGAGTGGTCATTAGTTTAGTTTGTGATATTCTCTTGAGAGTAAGAATTGATTATAAATGCTGTCATTGTCTGTTAATTGTTAAATCTGGCTGGAGATGTAAAATGCCTTTTTGGTTCAGTTTAACAGTTTAGTAAAGTATTTCTGTACTGATTTTCTACAGGTGCTTTACCTGTGTTTTAAACTGGGCATTGCATTGTATTGTGCTTGATGTTTTCAAGGCATTTTGACAACCCAGTACATGTGCCAAATCATGGAATTAATAGATTTGACCAGGTTGAGTATGCAAGATGGCGAATAGGTCACACAAAACTCACACATTCACATTTATTGAAAAGGGAAGATGAACCAGTTTCAGAATATTTTGAGTGAAATACATTTGAAAAAAATGTCTATTTTTAAATTATATAGATGATGTTTTCATTTTGAAAATATATTAATGGGTTTCTCCTGAAATAACTTTAGAATTTATCATATAGTAATGTAAAATATCTCTAGATTTGTTATTGCTCTTATTGTTGTTGTTAGTTTATATAGTTTTTCTTTTGTATGTTAACTGTTGTTTTTGTCAGTTTTATTTTGTAACTTTTTAATGTATGTCTGTAGAGTTTTTATTCATTTTAATGTTAGTTGAAATTATTTTAGTACATCAAATATACTAAACTGGGCCAAATGCTTTTTTCTATTTTGTTTAATTTTCTTTCTATTTCTATTTTCTTTTATTTCAAGTATCAACAACGTGATTGGTAATTTTCTGCCAGAACATTTTTTCTACTTTACGATATATTATCATCATTTTTGCGTGCCTTTTCTCATCAGCCCACTAAGTAACTGTGTTCTTTTCAGTATCTTGATTGGATCACGTCAATAAAAGTGAGCAAATGTAAACACGCAGTGTGTGCTAACTGAAGACATTGACTGAATCCCTCTAAATGACACTGTCAGTCACACAGGAACTCATCCATATAAATATAATATTTTCACAGGTAATTCTCAGTGCTGTCACCTTTGAATGACATCATCCTCGGGTAAGGCTGTCCTCTGAGAGCGCCGAGCGATGAATGAGAGATTTCAGGAGACAGATGAGAGACTGCACTTTCTGGGTCGTCGCCTCACTTCACCTCAGCTGTAACTCACCGTATCTCGCACACTCGTGGTATGATGCTCTTATTATTAAGTTTCAAAGTCACCATGATGCTGCATTCATGAGCCATTTTAGCACAGGACTCGATTCGATGCCGTAACCATTATGCTTCACAAGCATGCTTCTCTTAATGAAAAGTCACATGAAATGTATGGCTCTGAAATCAAAGACAAGACCTTCTTGATTTGATCATTCATGAACAAGTATCCCAATGATGATGCTTCTTTTCACATAAAGCTGTTTGACGCTTAGTTTACATTAACAGCAGAATATGTTGACATTTTGTAACAACGCAAATATCTACTAACTCCTGTAATGTGGGCTCACACTTCAGGTCAGGCCAGAAGAGAGATATACACAAGAGATAAAACTGCGCAAAGTAGTCTATTTATGTGCGATGAGACGTGAATGGCTTTCGGTGTCAGATGAACAGTGTTTCAATTTAATGGCTGTTCCCTCTGGAGAAATAAAACCGTTCTCTCATTATAAAACACGTCTGCTCTCCTGGAGGCAAACGGTGGACTTAACTTGGCCCTTTTACTGAAGAACTGTCACCGAATTACTCAGCAAACTCCAACATGAAAATCATCATCATAATAATGGTTGCTCACCGTCTCAGATATTTTTATGCGTTTGCTGATGCCTCGTCAAACGACATCTGGAAAGGACTGTCCCTGCATGATGCCCGCAAAATATCGATCCGAGCAGTCAACATAATTAAACTTACACCCATCCACAAAAGGCCCAATTACTTTGACGTGGTGTATTGACACGTGAGATCGATGGAGAGGTAAAACAGGTGGTGCCTGCACACACTACACTGCAATCGACACAGAAGTGAGGATTTAGTGAAACGCTAAGCCAGAAATGCACCAGTATTGCTGCTGGTTTATGAGTCATGCATTTAATTAAATCAAGAAAATCAGTATGCCATCTTACATTACATCTTAACAAGTGTTTGTTAGTCCAGCACCAATATCACTAGTGTTCGTTTCTACCTGGTCTCATGGTATTTACGTACCTGGGTGCACTTTTTAGTGAGACACCAAATATGTACCAATAACTACATATCACTGCAGTTTACAAAAGAAACAAACACTAGAGGCAGTAAAACTCTGACATCTTTTACTCCTTTTCACTCAAATTTACAGAGTTTTTATTAATAAAGCGTTAATTTTTACACAATTACTTGAATAATATAATGTTACGACTTCAAAACAATATTAAAACGCTGGTAGATTTGAAAACTGATGCTTTCGAATGTTAGCACACATATCCAGCTTCATATATATCTATGGGTTTTCATAGACGATAAGTTTGTTCGGGAACTCACGGAGTACAGAGATGTATTTAGGAGGCGAGGAGCTCTGGTTCAAATCCCGTGTAATCACAGGTTCGACAAAACAGTTCAAATCTGCACATAAGGAAGTTGAAATGGCACGGTTGCATTATCAAATACGTTTTTTTATCAGTTTTGCATTTGTTAACACTATCGGGTAGGTTTAGGGTTGGGATTGGTGGATAGAGCTAATATTAACTTTTATGGACAGACAGATATTTGAATTCTGAACCACAGCAATTACGTACCTGTAGCAACGTAATAAAACACAGCAATGTGTAGCCTACCAATATCTAGGTAATAAAAACGTGCCAGTGTTCACATATTTAACCTGTGTTTTAGCACCACTCAGTGGATATTTCTCTTTGAAACTGCAGTGAAACGTTCAGTAAGATACTTAAAACGGTGTCGCACAGAGGTACGTATTTTTATGAGACCAGGCTGATTTGTTTCATAATTCGATTGACTGAGGAACACTTGGCTTTTTACTACATTTACATTTATGCATTTAGCAGACGCTTTTATCCAAAGCGACTTACAATTGCATTCAGGTTATACATTTTTTTTTCAGTACATGTGTTTCCTGGGAATCGAACCCACAACCTTTTGCGCTGCTGACGCAATGCTCTACCACTGAGCCACAGGAACACATTATATTATATTTTTATATTATCAAACTAAATTTTTCATTAAAAACGTGTAATGTTTTCATGTGAAATTATACAAAAAGTATATGCATATGTGTGTTTATTTCTAGAAATATCACATGATAAATTTTTAAAGACACATTTTGTCACTAAACAACAAATTTTGTGCAGCATGAAGGGGCATGCTGAATATGATATTAGGTTAATTTGATATTCAATAGCAGAACTCAAAAGGGGGTCGTACACCGAACGAGAAGCGCAGCGCGTCTAGGACAACTCGAGGTATCGCACACCAGACGCACACGTTCTGTACTAATAAATTACCTGAAGTGTTGTAATGGTTGTGTCATGGTATATCCAGTAGTTAGTAACCGACAACAGTGAATGTAATCACGACAGACAATTGTTACATAGGCCTATACTGTAATATTTTGCGTATGTAAAAATGTCTCAAGAGAAATATAAAAGATTAAAAGGATTACGTTTATTATACATTTAATTCTATATGTTTACATTTTATTCAAGCTGTAAAACTAATGTGTAGAGTATTTTGCAGCAGTGGTATCTTGGTATAATGTATTAACAAGGTAACTTGAACAGCGTCCTGAGTCGTTGCTGGGCGCTGCGGACAGACGCCGAATGACGCCGCCGGTGTGCGTACACACATAGAAAACAATGTGTTCGAATGTTAAAGACATGGCGCTGCACTTCTACAAACCCCATCAACATTTGACCAGCCCACAGTTCATTAGCAAATCACTGAACAATTAAGACTGAGTAAAAAATTAAGAAATTGAAGAATAGTTCATGTTTAAAATGTTAAACAACAACCACAGAAATATTTTACAGTTAAACAACAACAACATTTAATCTGTTCGACCATTAAAAACAATAGAAATAATACTTACTCAGTAAGTGAGTCTCACTCACTCATTCACACATTAATCATCTTACTCTTATTTAGTTATTAAAGGCATAGATCAGTCAAAAATGAAAAGTCTGTCATCATTTACTCAAGTTGAATCTCTTTCACAAAAGAAAAATGTTGGTAACCAAACGGGTCTCCATTGACTTCCACAGTGGGGTTTTTCATTCTATGGAAGTCAATGGTTACCAGCAGCTGAAGGATTCTAGCAATGTTAATGTGACATTTATAGTTCATACCTTCTGTTTTCCTAGTGTCTTTTTCTGGTAATTAATGCAATATCACATGCAGGTGACAGGAAGAAAACACCTAACAATCACCCAGAACATCTAGCAACAGAATAGAAATGTGCTAAAAAGTTTAGGGTCAGCGATATCTTTATCTTCTCTTATTTGCAAAAGATTTGAAATAGTTTTGGTTTATTTAAATTCATTTTTCGTGTTTAATAGCAATATCTGGCAACACTGCCAGTACTGACAGTAATCAAAAAAGCCCATGGACAGGTTATTGTTGTCAGAATAGGGAAACGCAAAAATATCACGATATTATCTGTCAGAAACGTTATCAACGCTGTCAAAAACAGTATTTAACACTCGTACACAGTATAGTAGTCATTCATAAGAGCACTAGACAACGTTATCAGCTACACAGCAATGGCTATTAATACAAACTATAACAGTAATATATTGTTGTATGAATAATAAACAACTGATAAAATTATCCTAACTATAGTAGCTTAAAGTATTACACATTTTGATGCAATAAATAGGGTATGATTTAAAAATGATCATCCCTCCAAAACAGAGAAACATCTTTCACAAACATCGACATGTCTGTCTCTTGTAAAGTGTTTTTTAGTGTATATAATGGGTTGTATTTGTATTTCATTCCAATAATAACCCCCAATTCTATAATAATAACCAACTCTGTCAATGGCAGATAAGTGTTAATGATGGAAAATTCCATCAGAAGTGAAGAAAGGGTTAAATACTGTTTTGTGTGGATCATAAGGTAGATTTAGGAGCTTGAAGTGTGCAGTAACATGGTCATGAAACACAGGCGCTTTAATTAGAGCAGAATGGCACGTTGTTAGCTTAATGGCGTTTTAATCAGTGCTAATGTAGTTGCGACTGGAGCTTGTGTAATGTGCCTTAAACAGTCACTTCAGAAGATACTCGTCAGGTGACCTGTTAGAAAGCAGTGAATTATACAGACCACAGCTGTACATGAGAGCTGTTCCTCATTTAAAAGATTGTATGTCTTACGTAAATCCAGTGAATGTTTACCATGAGTGTAAATACCTGGGGAGAAAACAGCAGACACATGTCTTAAGTGTAGAATCTGTGCTTGTGCAGCAACTACAGCAAGGATCTTAATATGATACTTATACATGTCAATGCATCAGATGTAAAATATCAAGCAAATGCTGTGGGATTTTTCTTGTTACTAACATGGCACAGTTAGTAGGGCTGGATCTGGCAAACTAGGTTTGCTTATGTATGGCCGTATGATTTCCATGATGCAGAAAGCACGAACGGAATCGCAAAATCCAGTCATAAAAATTGAATTTGCCAAATTATTCATGAATAAATCAAAGTGGGTCAGTAAATGTAAATCAAATGGCGATATGGACCAGTGTCTGTGAATAATAAACCATAAGAAGACTTTAAATATGAATCCTGCATGTTTTGCACTGCTTCAGCGCATGAGACACTTGCAATGTTTTCAGTGTTTTTCAATATTAATAAATATATGAACAACATCTCCAGAATTACTCTGATAGTCACTTCAAGAGTATTTGACCATTTCATTCGAGGAAAAACTACAGTCATGCCAAAATAAAAGTTTAACTTGAAGAAAACCATAACCGTAAACCTCTGTTTAGAAAAATAAAAGGCTTTGTTTAATTTTCATTTGATTTAAAAATTAATGAATTAATGCTTTATGCCATAATTTGATTACCAGACAATTTAAAATACATTAAACAGATTTTCTGGGGAGAAAAAAACTAAACATTTAATAAAGACCTATTATTGTAAAAAAAAAAGAAAAAAAAAAAAAAAGTAAAAAATAAATAAAAATATTAACATTTAATTAAACAATTCAAATGGTAATGTGAATAATAATAATAATAAAAATAAAGAATATATAATTTTTTTTACGTATTTCATTGTGCCCTAAAAATAGTTTTTTTTGTTGAAAAATAATAATAATTGAATAAAAATAAAAATAAAAAAAAGAAACAATAATAAAAAAGAAAAAAAGAGGTCCCTTCTTATGAGTCATTCTATAATTCAGTGTACATTTCACATCCGAATTAAGCATATTATAATCTCACAAAACTCTGCGTTTGTGTGCACCCTGTGTTTTTGTTTTGAATGAATTTGTCTTGATCCGTGTTTTAATAAACTCCTCATCATATCAGAGCTATTCAGATGATGCCAAGGTTTTTTAGGTCGGGTAGAATATGCAATCTCTGACTCTGAGAGCGTTTGTTTGCATTTTGAAGTTTGGTGAAGTCACCCGATGAGAAGATGTGAGACCAGTAGAGGAAAACTGGAGAAGATGGTGCGCTGTCACGTTCTGAATGAATTATATTTTCTTGTGTGTTGTATTGTTTATTAAAATTGACAGTGTGTGACATCATGTATGTTGTAGTGTTTAAAAGAATGTCATAAATCCACATTCGTTGTACATTTGTGCCTGGGGCGACATTTCAGCAAAATGATATGATTCCTCCTGCATGCTTCAGAACATGAAATATTCAGTCAGTCAGTTTTATATGAAACGCACGAATGTGAATCTGTCGATGCTTTATGGTGCTGGTTGTTGTATGTATCTCAGCAGGAACGAATTAAAAAGGCAATGCTTAATCTATATAATAATAACAAAAGTAAAAGAATTGCACACACCTACACTAAACCTAACCTACAGTGTTGCCAACGTGAGATAAACATGCATTTGCTAAACATATGGAGCTGTTTATGTGATGCAAATGTCAAAATGATTGATTTCTCGTGCAGGTTTGCGGTGCACAAGTGCATTTATCTTTCGTCATTCCTGGATTTGCTGTGGAATAGACAGTTGCTAAGCAAAAAGCACTGCTGTATAATTGATAAATGATTCCACATAAACATGATTTGTCACGTACATACTTTATGTTAGTTTGAGTGATGCAGCATCTAGATGAGGATTCTGGGCTAAACTAGAAAAGTATTTAACGCCGCAGTCAGCTTCGAATGTTGTTAGCCTTTGGTCGATTTAAATACACTACCAACTTAATTTGCATTTATATGCAAGCGTCTGTTATTCTGCAGAAACCCAGTGATGTTTGAAGAGTCTGAGGACCACTTTAGGGGTTGTTTTTAAGTGATTTTTACGATGATGCTTTACATTAAATTGTGCAGTGCAGTAAAACCATGGTTGATATGGTCTGAAATGACCCCGGACTTATCCACACATCCACACACAGTCTGGCTTGGTACACTTCCCTTCAGCTTGATTCAAAGCTGGATTTTGTTCTTGCACATTAGTCTCAACTTTGAGAAAATCATGTTTCAGTATCTGCCATATGGGAATCAAGTTATCACTGATGCTTGCTATTCTCGTCTTCAGCAAATATCATCATGTATCATTCTTTCATATTGGATCGGTGTTTCTCAGCTGCTGTTACATTTCCTATGAAATACTTTTACCAAAGCCTTAGTATTAATATACATATTCAACTCCCTCGAAACAACCTATTTGTCTGTGTTTGGAATATCACATCAGTGTTGGGGGTAACACGAGTTATGAAATAGATAACTTTTTATCATATATAGATAACTAGCAATGCTAGTTCCTTTGTTTTCCATGTATTGACTGACAGCTCTCCTGTCCTCATGTTGAGAGCGCTGTGTGAACATGATCTTACTGGAGCTCTACATTAGATGTGAACATGCATTACACAAAACAGATTCAGTATTCCTCAAAATCAATAAAAAAGTGAAATAATATGATGCAAATCTGCTCAGAATCAGAATATGATGCAAATCTGCAGTAATTAAATGTTAATAACACAAATATCCTTTATGTATTTAATCCCTTTTTATTAACCAGTGTCTTTGCAGCGGACCTTTGATGATCCAATTTAACCATATTAATAAGCAAAAACATTGTTTTTATTGTTGAAGAGTGTTTACCTTTCTTCTCTTGCGTCTTATTCTTCATGCGATCCACAATGGCACGAACGGCGCCCTCTAGAAGTGCATTTACATCTCCTTCAGCCTGAAGCTTATGATTTCAATTCCTGAAAGGGCTTTTACATTGGTCAAGAATATTACTTTTTATATTATAAACAAACATTAAGCCCAGCCCAGATGAGAAAAAATTATGCAAAAGCAAAATAATGCATTGGTTTCCAAAAAAGTAACTAAGTAACGTAATTTCTAATGTAATATTTGTTAATGGAGTCATACAATATTGTCTTGCATTACTTTTAAAAGTAACTTCTTCTGTAGATGTTAGTGTGCACGGTATTTTCTGTACACATGCAATACAGAAATAGTCTTTATGGAAACTGTGAAAACGCCTTTAAAACCCTTGTTTTTGAGTCTGGTCAAAATTATGTGAACACCCGTTATCTGGGTTAGTATTATTTGTGCAGGCTACAATGGAAAAACAAACACCGCAATTATCTTTTAATGCTCTTTTATTGTCTATATTCTCTAGTTTGTATATCAGTGTATTGTGTTCAGCAGTGTTAATATATGTGATATGTGAAATGAGTGATTGTCAGTCGACCAAAAATGACAAATCATAGGAGCTTGTTACGCAGGAGCATCTGTAATACTAGCCCAGTTATTTGGTGTTTCAACAACATCTTTATGATTATGACTGAGTACACAAAACATGGCAATATTTCATCAGCGAAGAAGAAAAGTGAATGATATGGACTGTCAATCACTAGGAAGGACAAACAACACAGAACTACTGCAGCAAAGTGATGACAAACCTTCAATATTAACCATAAAATCAACCATAATGAACTTCACAAAGCCAACATCACTGAAAGAGCTGCAACTGCTAAAACACCAATGCTAAATGAGTCCTGATTATAAACCTGGACAGTTTGAGCTCCAAGACACAGATCAGCTGACTTTTGTAGAGAAAACCTGGCACATTTTCTAATAGATGACATTCAACTGTAGACTATTCAGAAGTTTTATGAAGGGTTCACATTTTTTTTCAAAGCCTGTGTGTTTTTGCATAATATATAACAAATATTATATACACATCAAGCCGGACTCCTTCAATTGCATCTTTCTGTTCTCTTGCTCTCATAAGACATGGGCTTACATCACACACGTGATAAATGACTGCAGCGAGCAGCAGCGACGTCTGCATTGCAGAATCATTGTCACCTTTAGACCTGGTAAAAGTCACGACAATAATGAGTCTCGGGACCGGATGCATCATTCCCTGCGTGAGGTCTGGCCGGGTCTGATGGCTAAAGCTGATGAAATATAAATGAACTATTTATTGCACTGAAGTGCAGGCGTACGATTAGATCTTCCTTTATCGTGCAATAAGAGTTTGTTGGAACCAGAGCATTTGACCGCAGCAGAACAGGCAAGGACGAGCATCTTTAATGTTAGCTGGTCATAACAGAACCTGTTTATTCATTAACATACACTTTACTGTTAACCGTACCCTTGACTGGGTCTGGCACAGTGTAACTCTCTGGGTAAATAGGACGGGGATTCGGGGAAGGTAAATTACTTGCCACTTTTATTGTCAGTCCCAAAATGTGTATTCCAGAATGCAGAAGGCAGCATATGCCCGCCTAATCTGTTCCCACAGCTGTGCCAGGTGTAAGACTGCCAGAGCTTTCTGCAAGGGCACCGGGCACTGCATGCGCTACAGCTCACAATCATTTCATGTCTCGAAATACAAGAGAAAGATGCACTGGAATAATCTGGGCATATATGACATTCATTGAACTGACCACTGGTAAAAAGAAGGATAATCATGGCTATATGTCATTCTTGGATGCATCTGGCACATACATGCTCTGGTCTATAGACTTACCCTGTTTACATTCTTAAAACGGTTTGTCTTTATAATGTTTAATCCCAAAACCCAGTGAACATTTGAACTCATTATTTCAAAATAAAAATGAGTTTTGATGTTGCAGGTGGCTAATTCATTTTGATGAGAGAAAAAAATGCAACTGTTCGTTTCAATAAATTATTAATTATATAAACATTTATGTTCCTATAATAACAGGGGTGTACACAAAAAGGACAGTTTGGTACATACCTTGTTGAAGTCATGGGTCAGTACAGTTTTTACTGAACAAATTTGTGCATCTGTCTTTAAATAAAATCAATTAAAATAAAAAATGATAAAAAAATCAGTAGCACTTCAGTTTAGGGACTAATTTCTCGCATTATTAGCATGCATATTACTCGCATCGTGGCCGTTTATTAGCACTTATAAAGCACATATTAATGCCTTATTCTGCATCACCATATTTTAGATCCCTAAATCCACCCCATATCTAACCTTAACAACAACCTTACTAACTATTAATAAACAGCAAATGATGAGTTTATTAAGGCAAAAGTCATAGTTAATAATTAGATTATAGTGATAATTTGTCCCCAAACCAAAGTCTGACCAAAAATCTGTCTGCTGTCTTAAATTCAGTTGTAACTGAATAAAATTAAGGATAAAAAATGATATCTTTGTTAATTCTGTAAATCATAGGAGCATGCTGTTTGAACTGAGGCATGACGTTATCTGTTATGACACATTAAAGAGCACCAAAACAGCTTTTATTGTGTAAATGTCCTGATACAATGGACAGAATTTGAAAGATGAAACGTTGTTTCTTATTGAAAGTAGCAACAAAGTTGGATGGTAGGCATGTTATATAATGTCTAGTAAAGTTTTGTTCATGCATCAACTGAATAGAACACAGACTAAAAGATTGATCTTGGGATTTAAGCATTGATAATGATTTATTGAATTGAAGATATTTATAACTAGGTGTTTCAAATTAAGTTCTGCACATGTAGTGGTTAAAACAATGCTGTATTTGTTCGGTACACATGTGTAGCAAACCTAAAGATTGTACTGAAAATGTTCACTATAATACTTACTGTACCGTTACACCCAAATATGATAATGCCATATTAGCATGACATGAATATAGATTAGAGTGTTTTCGTGGTTTGCCGGTGTTCACAGTATTGCCTGGTGCTGTGTCCAGATATATACATATATGCACAAGCTGGATTTTCTGTATTTTCAACAGCAGAAAGGCTTTCATAAATGGGTGAGGATAAAACGGCTGTTTAATAGTTCCTCAAGAAGCCCCAAGGTGCACATCTATAGAGGCATCTACTCCACCTACAGTAAGGGACCAGGCTCTCCCTGGGATACTTGCTTTACTGGTCCAAGATAAAATACAGGCTTGGGACAAAATAGCATGGTATAAAGTCCCCACCATAAATGATTTGAGGGCCAGACCATGTGCTGATTGACTGCATCTGATGTGGCTGAAGAGGGAAAACATCTACATTTTTAAATGTAAATTGGTTAGCATTTCTGTGGATATGCATCTGTTTTTTGTTCGTTTTGATCCCGTCAAAGGTTGCATGCTGTTTTAGTCTGTGAAGGTCTTTGTCGTCTCTTCGTTTTGAGCAAGATTGTGTCATTAGGATTGGGAGATAGGGAGCACTGTCATCAAAGACTGGATTCAAAAGTATCCTAGCAGCTTTGACAAATTGATTTTGCCAGTACATGCGCGTACTCTCCCAGAGTGCTTTGCTTCCAGTAGCAGTAAGGGACTGTGTAACGTGGTTCTCACTCCTTGTGCTGAGCTGATTCTACTCCCACTCCACAGCATGTGATTTAACATTAATCAAAATGACTTCCTAATCTCACCCTCAGTCGGCTACGGAGCGCCATTTCCCACTTCACAGGTGTGAAAGCCAGGCGTATCAAGCCGTTATGTGTGACCTAGTGTCTCATTCTCAGATTCCCCTCTTGTGGGAGGAGGAGGGCTAACGCTATCTTTGAAGTGTCCTTGTGGTGGCGGCCACCGTCCCTGGAATGAGGAGGAGGTGAGGAGTTGTAGTAATGAATTTATACAGTTTTCTGAGGGTTTTTGCACAGCCAGATGTGCTCCAAATGCATGCGTTTCAATCTGTCCAGTAATGGAGATCAGTAGTTTAGCTGCTTTAGGAGCTTCAGTAACTGACTTACATTATGACCGTCATCTATAGTATGATAAAGAGAATACAGTTAAACAAATAACATAAAAACTGCATATTTTCACTTTGGTCAAACAAAATACTGGGTAACACTTTACGATAGGGTTCTATTTGTTAACTATATTTAATGCATGAACTAACATTAACTTACAATGAGCAATACATTTGTTAAAGGATTAGTTCACTTTCAAATTAAAATTTCCTGATAATTTACCCGCCCCCATGTAATCCAAGATGTTTATGTATTTCTTTCTTCAGTTGAAAAGAAATGAAGGTTTTTGATGAAAACATTCCAGCATTTGTATCCATATAGTGAACTTCAATGGACTCCAAACGGTTGAAGGTCAAAATGACAGTTTCAGTGCAGCTTCAAAGCGCAAAAACTATCGTTCATTTAAATAAATAAATAAATGTATATGCTTTATAAACACAAATGTTCGCCTGTTCTGCGATGCGCGTCCCAGACTTCACATAATACGCAATAACGTTAAAAAGGTCACGCTTGACGTAGGCATTGATAAAAAGAGATAATACTGATAAATACTTATAGTTACAAAATATTTATATTTTAAATAAGTGCTGTTATTTTTAACTTTCATCAAATAATCCTTAAAAGTATCACAGGTCTACACTCACACTCTCTCTCACAACACAAACACACACACACACACAACACAAACAAACACACACACACACACACACACACACACACACACACACACACACACACACACACACACACACACACACACACACACACACAAACAAACAAACAAACAAAAATACTCATTTTTGAGTATTAAATTAAAACAACTAAATTAATGGCTGATGTAAAATAATTTTTGCCCCCACAGGAATAAATGATATATTAAAGTATATTAAAATAGAAAACCCTTAATTTAAACTGTTATACTATTTCACAATATTACAGTTTTTACTGTTTTTAATCAAATAAATGCAGCCTTGATGAGCAAAAGAGACTTCTTTAAAAAATATGAAAAATCTAACTGATCCCAAACTTTTGAACGGCTGTGTATATACATCAGTTTATACCAACAAATTAAATGTTGTGGGTCAAATGAGGCTGAGAAAGCTCTTTAAAGGTGCCATATAATAAAAAAACAGTCTTTACCTTGGCATAGTTAAATGATAACAGTTCTGTACATGGAAATGACATACAGTGAGCCTCAGACACCATAGTTTCTCCTTCTAATGTAAATCTTGTGATTAAAAAAGAGCACTGAAAAACAGGCGAATCAGAACATAACACGACTGTGACGCAACAGTCGGGATCACTACGCCCCATCATCCCATAAACCCGCCCTTGTTCTAGACAAGCGACCGCTGAACCATCAGAAGTTCTGCAGGTGTTGTAAATAAACACGCGCGGACAACAGCGGAAATGGCAGATCGTGGAAATAAATGTAATGTTCCAGGCTGTGCAGGGGATGTGAAGTGCAGGGATGGGTTGGTGTCTTTATTCAGAAAGGCACGGAAAGCAAATAACGTGTTTTAATAAAATAACGCGAGTCACTAAAGGGACATGGTTAGCTCCTTTGCTAGCTGTAGCCTGTTACAGAACATAATATTTCACTTACCACATAAACAGAGTAAGGAGAGATGAGGATGATGGCGAATGATTTACAGATCCCGAGCACCACTGACAAGCGTCTGATCTTGTGAAATGTGTGGTAAGTACTGTTGCTCCATAATATAAACAGAGTTTGTGCATCGCGTCTCTTGAAAGTGAAACTATAACGCGATCAACTGATCGTTCAAAAGCAGTTTCAGTGCCTCGTGTATTAATAACGGCTCCCTGATGCCCGCGTTTTATATACAGTATAATTACCCGACGATATAACTGTGAGAGAAAGTATTTAAATATATATGTGTTTCCTTGCCACTTGTTGTGAAACAGCCAATCAGAGCAGAGCTCATTTGTGCCAATGAGCATTGCACTGTGAAACAGCCAATCAGAGCAGAGCTCAACACTGTGAAACAGCCAATCAGAGCAGAGCAGCACTGTGAAACAGCCAATCAGAGCAGAGCTCAACACTGTGAAACAGCCAATCAGAGCAGAGCTCAGCACTGTGAAACAGCCAATCAGAGCAGAGCTCAACCAGCACTGTGAAACAGCCAATCAGAGCAGAGCTCAACGCAGCACTGTGCCAATCAGAGCAGAGCTCAACATTAAGCAGAGCAGAGAAACAGCCAATCAGAGCAGAGCTCAACATTAAGCAGCACTGTGAAACAGCCAATCAGAGCAGAGCTCAACATTAAGCAGCACTGTGAAACAGCCAATCAGAGCAGAGCTCAACATTAGAGCAGCGCTGTGAAACAGCCAATCAGAGCAGAGCCAATAACATTAGAGCTCAACATTAAGCAGCGCTGTGAAACAGCCAATCAGAGCAGAGCTCAACATTAAGCAGCACTGTGAAACAGCCAATCAGAGCAGAGCTCAACATTAAGCAGCACTGTGAAACAGCCAATCAGAGCAGAGCTCAACATTAAGCAGCACTGTGAAACAGCCAATCAGAGCAGAGCTCAACATTAAGCAGCGCTGTGAAACAGCCAATCAGAGCAGAGCTCAACATTAAGCAGCACTGTGAAACAGCTAATCAGAGCAGAGCTCATTCTTATTCGTGACCCTGCCAAATAAGCCAATAACAGACTGTTTCATTCTAGGGAGAAATCCTAAGGTTGTAAATGGACATGTAAAATCATTTACATTTACATTCATGCATTTAGCTGACGCTTTTATCCAAAGCGACTTACAATTACATTCAGGTTATACATTTTCATTAGTAAGTGTGTTCCCTGGGAATCGAACCCACAACCTTTTGCGCTGCTGACGCAATGCTCTACCACTGAGCCACACAGGAACATTCTGGTGATTTTTTGCCCTTACCTAAGCCACATACCTTCTATGTAGATATCAGAGAACAATTTAAAATACTGTATCAGTGCATTCTATGGCACTTTCAAGGTAACAGTTGCAGGTTATTTTACGGCCGGGACACACCAAGCTGCCGGTCGTCTGTCGGTGAGTGTCTGTCGGGCTAGTTTAGTTTGTCTGGTGTGTTCCACACGTCGGCTCTCGTCGAGACCGTTGGCGAGAGTGAGAACTCTGATTGAATGTTGTGATGAAAACTAGTAAGGAAATGAAGGCGACAGACAGAAGGCCATTTAAATGTTACACGATCTTTCCCAAGCATTACAATATGCAAATATTTTCACAGCAACATGAGCCACTTAAAATGAAGAAAGTTATCAACATAACTGATATTCAAAATGAGACGGAAGCGCTGTTTTGTTTACATTTCGTATATCTTTATATACTGTATCTTGTATATCCATGTTTTGGTTTCTCCTTTTGAATGACAAATAGCTATATACTATTGATAACTGCTGATATATACAGCTAACTCCTCTCAGGCAGGCGCAGAACGCACGTGTTTAGTTTGCAGTCGGTTGTAGTTCAAGCCCAGATTTTTTGTCCACATGCTTCTGACGCGAGGCGACAACACCATCGGCTTTCGTCGCTGCTAATTCTCTGAAGTTGACTTGGTATTTTCCGGCCTTTAAGGTTCTTCTGCAACATGCCTGTCCCAAGATTTAATCAATTTAACCTGATTGCAAAGCACTTTTGAAACGGTTTCAAGTATAGAGCAATCGTTATTGAATTTGTGCTAAGTGAAAATGAGGGTGCAAAAATTAAGTAAGCCCATTGTGCCGCAGAGAATGTCATACAGCATTAATCCAATCAAATAAACTGTCAATCCAGTCAAGCCTTCCATCCCAAAATCAATGAAGAGAGAAAATGTGCCATCTGCAAATCAAAATGGCATTTTGGCCAGTTCTGGTGTCTATTAGCATAACTCATTCAAGGCCACAGAGCAGCTTCTGTCATGGAGCAGTTGTTTTATGGAGGTCTTGTCACACTCCTGGTTTTAATTGACATTAAAAATCAGTGAACACATACTAATTCTTTGTGCACCTGACTGTTAGAGCACCATTAGCACATGTGCAGCAAAGCACGTCCTGCTTGTAAAACTACGGGGGAAACAATACGGCACTTTCTCTCTTCAAATAATGTGAATGCATGCTTCAGTTTTGTTAAGCTTTTATCATGATATTGAAATAAGTTGCAAAAGATGTGTTTTTATACTGTAACAGGTATAACCTTTTTCTTATAATGAAAATAATTCTATACATTTTTTTGTGTATTGCTTAATTGAATTGAAATGTTTAAAGTAAACAAATGTTTCAAACGGATTAAAGTGCAACAGAATTAGGTTAGAACTTTACAAGAATGTCTTATTAGTAAATGTTAGTTAATATATTAACTAATATTAACAATGAGAAATAGCTAATTGTTGCAGTAATTATGTTAACGTTAACTTTTTTAGTTGTTAGCTTAGGTCCATTATTTAATAGTTACAACTTTTGATTTTAATAGTGTTATTAAACGTTAACTAAGAAATGTACTTTAGCTGAGATTTATAAATGCTTTAGATGTACTTTTCATTGTCAGTTTATGTTTACTAATTAATTAGGTAATGTTGGGAGCATTTCTAAAGCTGTTACTCAGCGCCATCTGCTGTCAGAATGAATCTGGGGCATGCTGGGTATTCCAGGCCGTGCCCCCCCAAAAATGAAATTTTGATGTCTGAAAATAAATAACCTAAAGTAAAACTGATGAAAAGCTGCACATAAGAAAGTGATGAATGCTTTAGTGAGCATCAGCAACTCTACGTGATCACAGATTGCACGCTTCCCACACACACACTCGCACACACACACATTTGTGCCCCCTCTTAGAAATTCAAATGCCCCCCTGATGGAGGTGCCCTGGCGCCGGCGCTGCGCATTCCTCTTTGGTGCAGCACACAGCAGTGTTGTGCATTTTAAACGGATGATGAGAAAAGTGTTCTTAAAATGCATCCACAAAAACAATATCATGCACGTTCATTATCGTACTATATTGTATTACCGTATGTCGGCACATGTCTATAACAGACACAATCCCTGGCATGGTACAAAATGCATTTTGTCCAGAAAAAGCCCCGGTGTGGGTCACAAAGTATTTGCATATTTCGTTTATTTTTTTGTTTATTTTTTGTTTGTCTTTCTTGTTTTAGCAAAAGGTTCAGTGACGAAGAAGCACAAGTGCTTTATACTAAGACTAGGATTCTCATCTGACTAAATATCACATGCCACACTATTGAGCTTTTGAGGCCGGTGTTACACAGAGATGAAATACTGACTGGGACACATTTATCTGTTCTTTATAGTGCCTTTTCCCACAGGTCAGAGAAGCTTTAGGTGCTGTGGTGTAACTTCCACTAACTGATAATTGCACTGGGTCATGCAAACATGAGCATTGTGTGAGACCTTCTCCTAATTAATGGATTTGACTTGATCCACATGTGAATAATGTATTGTATAATTTTCCTCATTTACACATTTTAGTTTATCATACTTTTTTCATGCAGCGCTCTTAAAATGAATTCATTTTCACAGCTTTTCTTCACATCCACAGCCTGAAGAATGATTCTATCCCTGTGAAAATGTGATGTTTATTTCAGCGTTTCAGACATTGTTTTCATCTGTGTAAACTCACACGCAAACAAAATAATAAATGGTAACACTTTACCATAAGGTCCCAGTAGTACCGTTATTTAAAGGCATAGTTCACCTCAAAATTAAAACTGTCATCCTTTACTCACCCTCAAGTTTTTCCAAACTTGTATGAGTTTCTTTCTTCTGTTGAACACAAAAGAAGATATTTTGAAGAATGTTGGTTACCATTTTTTACCAACATACATTACCAAAACATACATTTTTGGGGGTGACCTATTGCTTTAAAGCCACAATATGTAATCATTTTTTTTATTAAAATATCCCAAAACTACTAGAACTGTATTATATATTTTGCTGACTTGTGTACTTACATTATCCCAAACGTTTCAAAGAATGTATAATCCAGAGAAATATCCAATTTTAACTAGTGACACGGACCGTGTCCTTGCGTCGCCTGCCAATGAAGTCATACATCCTCGAGATTCTGGTTTTATTTAGTAGAAAACATGGAAACCCCAAAGACACTTTAATATGTTCAGCTTTTTATTAGACAGTGACGAACGCACAGAGTAGCATTATAACACTCAAATGTATCTAGTATGATAAAACAGTGCTGTTTTATCTCACATAAGCATGACCGGAAGAAGCGGAAGCTGTCGACTGTGGCATAATAAAAGCTCCGCTGCTTCCGAGCCGTGTATCGCACTCATGTCTTGTTGAATTTCGTGTCGGGGTTTGGACACTTGCACTCCATGTTCTGTCTTGTTGTGGGAGCGTGCGGTCTCGAGTTTGCTCAGGCCATACACTCTTCTGTCCACATGGATTGTGTTTTTTTGTGTAGCATGCGGTTCGTGTTCGGCCATGTGCTTTTTTGTTGTCTTGTGTTGTTGCACACAGCTTGTGTTTTTATCGGCTGCGTGCATTCATGTTATGTCTTGTGCTGTGTAGCACGTAGCTTGTGTTTTTCATTGGCTGCATACTTTCATGTTGTGATGTCTTGTGTGAACGCGCAGCTTATGAGTATTCTCATTAACTGCGTGTTCATGTCTTGTTTTGCACATGGACATGTACTCGTGTTTTTGTGTGGCTTTTGTCTTGTTTGCATGTTGCCATGTGTTCTCATGTCTTGACCCCACACATCTTGTTACCTGATCATTGGTTCCTTTGCCCCACCTGTGTTTCCCTCGTTACCTTCCTCATTTACTCCCTATTTATTCTCCTTGTGTTTGCAGTCCTGTGCCAGTTCATTGTTGAATGTTCCCCCGGTTGTGTCCTGATCCTGCCTTGCCAGCTGGTTTTCCCCCACGGGGTAGCTTTGTTGTTTGTTTTGTTTTATTTTATTATTAAAAAACCCATCTTTCCTGCAAAATTGAGTCACCCTGATAAATACATTTGTTACAGTATTTATTAATCCTCATGTCAGCTCAGGTCCATTAAATAATATTAACAGATCATGGCTTTTGATTTTGTTATTGTATTAATAAATGAGAAAATTAACTTATAAATGACTAATTGTTATAGCATTGCATTTGACTTATACATGCTGTAAAATTATTTTCTTTGTTAGTTTTCAGATCTACCATAAAACTAAATCACTTTAATTTCAGATGTTTTCTGGCTTTCTCCATTGATTTAATTTCTTCTGCTTTTATTATTCTCATTTATAAGTTGCTTTAAAAACTTCTGCAAAATGAATAAATGGAAATGTCAAGTTATAAAATATTAAATTACAGGAATTTTGAACATGTATGTCTTTTGCAGCATTTAATATCTGTTACTTTTCTATTTCAACCTTCATAATAATAATAATAATACCTAAACTTCATTGAATTTATTAATGTAATTATTTTAGTTTGACTGCTGCACAACAGAATGCAGATTGTTTCTTGATGTACAAAGTTTACATCAAAGATTTCTTAGACCTAGTAGATACTGTACAGTAGATATTAAACATCTGATCTGTAATGGTCGACCCATTTTTATCTGACATTTCCTCATTCATGCATGAGCGTCTCTGACCGATTGGGGACTCGGTGACAAAGGGAGGGTGGGCTGTGCACTAAGCCATATCCATTCAGGGTCAAAACCTTAAAAGGTGACTCGTGGTGGGCATCGCAAAAAAGGAATAAAAAATACAGAACCTGAGCAAAAACAGAGAAAGGGAAGAGAAAGGGGCACAGTTAGAGGAAAAGAAAGTAGGTCGACTGGGTCACTTTGTGGATGAAGAGAAGCGTTAATGGATTGCTACGTCCTGTTAAGAGACAGACGAGAGAGATAAAGGTACAACAAAATAAAAGCTGGATGTCAGAGTCACTTCAAGGAGAGTCAGAGTCACTGGTTTCAACCTCACGGTGAGGGGTCGAGAAGTGGAGTTTGGGAACATGAAACGCTGCTCTTTCATCCTGTAGGTCTGAGCGCATCTTGTAGAAGACAAACTTCTGCACAGAACATTATTTGGCTCTATCGCTCGCTCCGTATCTGGATCCAATCCAGACTGAATGATTGCAACAGAAATGAAGGTGATAATGGGTGAAATAAATAAACCAGGGGAAGAATTAGCATGCACACAGCTGTTTTTACCAGCCTGACATGAAAGTGATAATGACAAAATTGCTCTGATGTGCTTTGACAGGAAGCGTTCATGAGAACAAAAGTGCCTATGCGCTTGTGTTAGTTCACATGAAGACGTCGTGTTGGAGCCATTTATGCTATGACTGTTGATTTATGATCTGTTCACACCCGAGTTGTCAGAAAAAATGTAATATACACTATGGAGGGTGTTTGTGTGCAGGGGTGAGTTTGCTTTTCAATCCACAACACTCAACAATCAGAAAATGTGGGGATGAAAGCAAATGGCAGGGCCGTTTCTGACAATTGACACCCTGGAAATGTGTTGGTTCAGCTTAGTTAGCAATAAAAGTTCTGCAGATTTTCCTCTCCACCTGTAGCTGGTGTGTGGTGAGAGCATACACTTGATTGTCTCTATGACTCTCTCTCCTCTCCACCTGTAGCTGGTGCATACACTTGTGTCTCTATGTCTCTCTCTCTCCTCTCCACCTGAGCTGGTGTGTGGTGAGAGCATACACTTGATTGGCTCTATGACTCTCTCTCCTCTCCACCTGTAGCTGGTGTGTTGTACCTGTGCTGTAGCTGGTGTGTGGTGAGCGTACACTTGATTGGCTCTATGACTCTCTCTCCTCTCACTTCCACCTGTAGCTGGTGTGTGGTGAGAGCATACACTTGATTGGCTCTATGACTCTCTCTCCTCTCCACTGTAGCTGGTGTGTGGTGTAGCTGGTGTGTGGACTCTCTTTCCTAACGCATACTGTACTTGATTGGTCTCTATGACTCTTGATTGGCTCTATGTCTCCACCTGTCCTCTCCACCTATGACTCTCTCTCCTTTCCACCTGTAGCTGGTGTGTTGTCTTGTGTGACTCTCTCTCCTCTCCACCTGTAGCTGGTGTGTGGTGAGCATACACTTGATTGGCTCTATGACTCTCTCTCTCCTCTCCACCTGTAGCTGGTGTGTGGTGAGCGCATACACTTGATTGGCTCTATGACTCTCTCTCCTCTCCACCTGTAGCTGGTGTGTGGTGAGAGCATACACTTGATTGGCTCTATGACTCTCTCTCCTCTCCACCTGTAGCTGGTGTGTGGTGAGAGCATACACTTGATTGGCTCTATGACTCTCTCTCCTTTGTAGCTGGTGTGTGGTGAGATACCTTGACTCTCTTTCCTCTCCACCTGTAGCTGGTGTGTGCATACACTCGTCTCTCCTCTCCACCTGCATACTTGGTCTCTATGACTCTCTCTCCTTTCCACCTGTAGCTGGTGTGTGGTGAGCGCATACACTTGATTGGCTCTATGACTCTCTCTCCTCTCCACCTGTAGCTGGTGTGTGGTGAGCATACACTTGATTGCTCTGACTCTCTTTCCTCTCCACCTGTAGCTGGTGTGTGGTGAGAGCATACACTTGATTGGCTCTATGAGCTGGTGTGTGGTGAGAGCATACACCTGATTGGCTCTTGATTGGCTCTATGTCTCTCTCTCCTCTCCACCCACCTGTAGCTGGTGTGTGGTGAGCCCTTACACTTGATTGGCTCTATGTCTCTCTCTCCTCTCCACCTGTAGCTGGTGTGTGGTGAGAGCATACACTTGATTGGCTCTATGACTCTCTTTCCTCTCCACCTGTCTGGTGTGTGGTGAGCGCATACACTGTGGTGACTCTCTCTCCTACACTTGATTGGCTCTATGCATACACTTGATTGGCTCTATGACTCTCTCTCTCTCCACCTCTCCACCTGTAGCTGGTGTGTGGTGAGCGCACTTGATTGGCTCTATGATCCTCCAGCCTGTAGCATCATGGCAACCGTTGTGGATGCTGCACACTGGTGGTGGTTGAGGGGAGACCCCCCTGGTGGTGGTTGAGGAGAGACCCACCCCCACATGATTGTAAAGCGCTTTGGGTGTACAACAATACACAATAAAGCGCTATATAAATGCTTCATTCATTCATTCATTCATTCATTCATTCAGATTTTGAGTACTTTGTATCCAAATCTAAACACAGTCAACTGATATGTTTCCACTTTACTTTCTATACAGATTTCTGCAAGTATTTTCAATTTCTCTCTCCCCACTACCCACGACACTAGTAAAAAACAAAAAACAAAACCTTGCTCTGTGTTCACTCCATATCAAAAGTATTTTAGTATGTATATTAGTATGCCAATCTCTAGACACATTAATATTTGTGATGGATGAAAATCATCCCTTTTTCTTTTATGCCAAAAATCATTAGGAGATTAAGTAAAGATCATGTTCCATTAAGATATTTTGTAAATTTCTTACTGTAAATATATCAAAACTTAATTTTTGTTTAGTAATAGGCATTGCTAAGAACTTCATTTGGACAACTTTAAAGGTGAATTTCTCAATATTTTGATTTTTTTTGCACCAGATTCCAGATTTTCAAATATTGTCCTATCGTAACAAACCATACATCAATGGAAATCTTATTTATTTAGCTTTCAGATGATGCATAAATCTCAATTTCGAAAAATTGACACTTGTGGTTCATGGTCACAATTTTGGTTACACTTTATTTTAAGGTCCAATTCTCACTATTAACTAACTATTAACTATGAATTCTACCTCACTAAACTCCTAATTTGCTGCTTGTTAATAGTTAGTAAGGCAGTTAAGTTTAGGTATTGGTTATAGGGATGTAGAATGTTGTCATGCAGAATATGTGTTTTGTAAGTACTTATAAACAACCAATATGTTAATAAAAGGCATGCTAATAAGCAACTAGTTAATATTGAGAATTGGTCCCTATACTAAAGTGTTACCAGTAGTCTAGGGACCAATTCTCACTATTAACTAGTTGCTTACTAGTATGTCTATTACTCACATATTGGCTGTTTGTTAGTACTTATAAAGCACATATTCTGAATGACAGTATTCAAAATCCCAAATCCTACCCAATACCTAAACTCAACTACCTTACTAACTATTAACAAGCAGCAAATTAGGAGTATATTGAGACAAACGATCTTAAAATACTTTAAAATAAACTGTGACCTCATATATTGTATGATCTCTGGGCAAACAGATTTCAGATCAGCTTTGGTTTAGAATATGTTTGGCTCTGGCTGCTACTGAACCTTTAACAATGGTTTAAAATGGATTTCAGAAGAGAGGAAGAGAGAGATGCTGAAAGTTTTGTCAACACCACAGCTGTGAGCTAAGAGTGTAAAAATCAGCCTCAGTGTTGAATATTCGCTTCGACTTTTAGAGTAGGTGGCTGTACAGTGTATGTGTGTGTGAGAAATACAGAATGTAGGTGTTATTACAGCTGAAAATGTGATAGACGCGTGTTAGAGCAGCACTTCCAGCGCACGGAGTCTAATCATCTCCTCGTCTTTGTATTTCGCATCTTTGTCTTTCATTTTTATTAAGGGGCACCACGTCTGTGTGGATTAAATCAAAGTCTCACATCAGAATACGTTTTAAACTTTGTCTAGTGCTGTCCTGAGAGTCAATGTGGTAAAATTAAGTGTTAAAGGATGCCTATCAGTGTTTAATCAAGAATATTTAATTAGCTGTTACTTAATTAGCTACAAATTCAGGTGACATTGTTTAATCATTCAAAATGAAACATCACTACTTTGTGTTGCTCTGAGATACACGGACATTAAAGGGATCATCATTTACTCACCCTCAAGTGATTTTTGGATGAAGTGAAATGTTTTGAAGTCAAAGTCAGTTCTGATGAAATACCGTACTAGATGATATCATCCCAAGTTATGTGATCAGATGAGTTTGGTGTAGATGCATTATTTAAGATTTCTTGCCCCTCAGATTAAAGAGTTAAATGTCACCCATGGATGTAGGCATGTAAGAAATAAATGGGACCAAACACCGAACCTTGTGGGACCACTGATAAATATGTGATGTGAGACATGCAATGTGAGGGTTCAAGTTGATGGTTAGTTATGTAAATGAGAAAAACATTGATGAATAATCTTTATAATCCAACCTGGTCTCATAAAAATACGTACCTCGTACGTTTCATGTACCTTATTGCACGTTTCACTGAGTGGCGTTAAAACACAGGTTAAATACGTGAACCCTGGCACGTTTTTATTACATAGATATAGGTACACATTGCTGTTTTATTGCGATGCTACAGGTATGTATTTCGGCGGTTCAGAATTCAAATATCCGGGGGCTGTCCCTAAAAGTTAATATTAGCTCTATCGTGTTAGAAATATGACCTACACCAAACCCAACGCTTTATTAATCAAAACTGTAAATTTGTGTGAAAAGGAGTGAAAGATGGCAGAGTTTTACTGCCTCTTGTGTTTGTTTCTTTTGGAAACTGCAGTAATATGTAGTTATTCATATGTATTTGGTGTCTCGCTAAAAAGTGCACCCAGGTACATAAACGCCATGAGACAAGGTAGTTATAATCTTATTACTATGTTGTGTTACATTTAAACATGTCAGCATCACATTCACAACGTTTTACATTCAAATCTCCTTAATTTAGGGTGACTATCAAAGTATACGCAGATGGTCTAGCACCTGTTTCCCTGCATTTTTGAGAGGTTATTGCTTTCGCCACAGCTGCACTGTGACAGGTTTACAACTTTTATTTCCTCTATTTTGGGGATAAACATTACAGGCTTTGGTAGTTCCTTTAATAGCAATGCTAAATCAGACAACTTACATTTTATTGTTAGGTTGTAGATGGAAATATGCTGATGATAATACTCAGGAAAAAATACCTGAATAGTGAAGATAGCATACAGTGTATATTAGCA
Organism: Schizopygopsis malacanthus; assembly: GCA_027474115.1. Taxonomy (NCBI): domain Eukaryota; kingdom Metazoa; phylum Chordata; class Actinopteri; order Cypriniformes; family Cyprinidae; genus Schizopygopsis; species Schizopygopsis malacanthus. Next base: position 2,356,986 of record CM049884.1, on the reverse strand, counting down.
CTTCCAGACGAAGCCTTTATTTTCTGTGGGCATATTCTCCAAATCATAATGCACAGTTATGATGCTGTCCTTGAGTGTTTGCAGTATGAGATGTGTATGTAGCTGAGCTGAAGGACTAGTTTGATAAATGTGTGTTAGCATGAGTGTGCAGCATATCTTTGTGTTTATACATTTCTCATCATGGTCTGACCAGGATCATATTTATTCATTGGCTTGAATTTGGATTTGATCATCACAAAATAAACTGTTAAAATAAGCCTTCCATTTACATCACATATAATCTGAATGATTACAAACTGTCCTAAAATGTACATGTCTAGTATTCACATATCAAGAGTTAGATTCTCTGTTATGCAAAGCTGAATTTTTAGCATCATTACTCCAATCTTCAGTGTCACACAAATCATTCTAATAAACTCAAATTACACAAATTATTGTAATTCTCAGTTATTATTGGTGCTCAGTTATAATGGTTCATTTGATTATCAATGTTAAAAACAGTTTACACGCGCACGCACACGCACACACACACACACGCACACACACGCACACGCACACGCACACGCACACACACACACACACGCACACGCACACGCACACAATGGGTTCATGTTTTTGATTATAGACAATGTTTTTATACTTACAAACTGTAATTCTATCCCCTTACAGCCCCTATTTAACCACACAGGAGACATTCGCAATTTTACATTTTCAAAAAACATCACTTAGTCTGATTTATAAGCTGGTTTCCTCATGGGGACAAAAAATGCACACACACACACACACACACACACACACACACACACACACACACACACACACACACACACACACACACACACACACACACACACACACACACACACACCATTTGAATGGTATTATAACATGTTTTCTATGTATTTATGATGCAGTGTAACTTTTTTCAACGTTGATAATAATGTTTCTTGAGCAGCAAATCAGCATATTATAATGATTTCTGAAGGATAATTTGACACTAAAGTCTGGAGTAATGATGCTGAAAATTCAGCTTTGATCACAGAAATAAATGGCATTTTAACATATATTCACATAGAAAACATCTATTCTAAACAGTAATACAATTTCAAAATGCTGTATTTTTGAGCATATAAATGCAGCCTTGGTGAGCATAGAGACTTTATTAAAAACATATATAACATCTTAATGTTTCCAAACTTTTGACAAACTTTATTCACATTGACAAGTACTTTATATCACATATATTGAATGTTCGGTCACATATATTGAATGTTCGGTAATAATTTAAGTGTCCAAGTCCTATTGGTCTCACTTCACAAAAATTTTGAATATTGCTCAAATAACGTGGCTACTACAATAATCACCTAATGTAAATGAGTCAGTACAGTAAGTGTGAATCATAGAGGAATATTAAAGTTGAGCCATTTCCTCAGTGTTAACATACGCTCTATCTTGGCTTAATAACAAAGAGAGAAAGTTATACGAGAATCATTTAGAGGTTGACAAGTCAGTTATTATTATTATTATATTATTATTATTATGTAATTTTTAATAATTCTTTTTATTTTGCAATTCTGTATACTGTCACTAGTTGTGCATAAATTACACAGTTCCCCTTTACGGAGCTGAGACTGAGACATCATGACATCTCCATCATTTCTTTGTGTAGAGACACAGATGCTAAGAAAGCCATTCTGCTGCTCTGAGGTTTCTGGCAGCAGTCATACAGGCCTGCAGAAACTCTGATAGATGTCTTCACAGAAGATCAGAGAGCATAGATTTACATTGTGAAGGCTGAAACAAAAGAACACAGGGAAAACGTTTCACTTCAATCTCTCCTCAAATCAATCGACGTTTCAATTCAAAACAAATCAAATCCAATTTCAGTGTAACTGAGACTTTTACCAACTCTGGGCACATAAGCATGTAACTTTAACAGAGTCAAGGAAGGACATGCAATGACATACTAATACAAAAAACAACAGTGACAAATCAAACATATTTTCTGTCTTTGCGTTAGTGGGTGTATTTTTTTCAGCTCTTTAAATTGTTTTTATCTCATGTTATAACACCCCCCCCATCTTCAAATCTGAAAATCAATACCTTATTACGTCTATCTCCACCGCCCCTCTGCACTAACTCAGGAATAAAGCTGAAGACCTCAAAAGTGTATCAACACTTATCTTTAAATGTGTTTTCCTCGAGTGAAGAACATTGGGTCGAATTCAGATACACTCAATCTAGCCCAAGACGATAATATTCCCAGATTCTTCTAACATGTTAGATTCGATTTTTCTGCTAGAATAATATGAGCACCAACACAAATCATCCATCTAACTGTCCTGTTCCTCTGCGCTTCACAGCTACCTAACTATCTATACCAGTCCTGCTGGTAAACAACTAAAGAAGCACACAGCAGCAGCCTTTTCGAGGCTCCAGTATTCATCATATCCAGCACTAGGACAGTGGTAAAGTCTGAGAGATGTGTATGTTTTAGTGATTAGTTCTGAGTACACAGAGTTGCTCTCAGCAGAGGAAATAAAGTATACTAAACAGGAACACTGGGGATTTTTTTGTGTCCTATCAGTGTGTTCTGATTAACTGAATTAAATGCTAAAATGAATCTGAGGCAAAGGTGCTTTGCTTTTAGCTTACTGACACAAGTCTTTTTTTATAAATAAAAAAAAAAATTAAATTGAAATGTTGTATTAAAGTGTCACATTAACTCCTGTCTAGGCAAATTGTAACACTAGATAATTGTGACTGTGCACAGTGATGAAGAATAGACGAAGTCCTTGTAAGTGCTTTTAAATTATACATTTTAAATTATGAATAATTATAATACATTTTTCAGTTCAACAGGGCACATACATTCATTTCTTGTTTCCACATTTTCCCATTATGAGCAATATATATATTTTTCTGGACTTGAAGTAAGAGGTTCTCATCTCTGAATCTTTGTTTAAATATTTCTGTAATGTTTTTTGTTTATAATGTGACTGTTAGCTAAAGCCCAATGAGTTTATGAAACCAATGAAGTTTAAAAGACAATGTTTATGAGTACTGTGGACTTACTGTAATTAAATCGAACTAAAATACTTTATGTAGCTGCAACCGAACTACAGTAAATTGCATAAAACCATTAAAACCAGAAACCTTAACCCAAACCTCACACCAGTCATGGGTGCTTTAAAACCTTTTATTAGCTGAGAGCACTCTGTGTTTCTGTCTTACAAACACAAAGAGAGTGAGCGAGAGTGTCTTACATACCCCACAGAATATAATTCATATTCTTTCTTGTTTTTTCCCTTCAAAATGACTAAGTTTGTTCAGAATTATTCAGTCTTTAAAACTAAGCACTGACAGCTGGATGCTTTGGTAGTGGCCGGCAATAATGTGCAAGCAGTAATCAGTTATTACAGCCTGTTACAGTCCACAGCTGTGTTCTAATTCAAAGGCTGCATCCTTCGAACGCTGCATTCGAAGACCAAATGTGTCACAGCGGCACGACAGAGGCTGTCCCACTTCAAAGGGTTCTCCAAATGTGTAATGCACAATGTTGCTAACTCATTTTCAGAGAAAGTTGCTTTAGTAAGGTCGATCTTAATGTAGATTTGCTTGTAAAATATTATGCGTAATATAATATAAACACAACAGTTTTTTAATAGCTAGTAAATTAGTAATACTATGCATTCTCAGCTAATATTTTAAGCAGTGTATTAGTAGTTAGTTGGTATGCTACACTCTAAGAAAAGTCTGTAAAAATAGGACCCAATCTTCTTTGTTAACATGAAAGAATTTGCATTTGATTTTGAAAGTGAACTAATCCTGTAATACTCTGTGTTGTTACCTGAATGATCTATGACTGTTTTTATGTTTTGTGATAGTTGTTCATGAGTCCCTTGTTTGTCCTGACAGTTCTTCTGTAAAGTCCTCCAGGTCCTTAACTTTCTTCGGTTTTCCAGCATCTTCTGCATATTTGAACCCGTTCCAGCTGTGACTGTATATGATTTGGACATCCATCTTTTCATACTGAGGGCAATTGAGGGAACACAACTCTTAAAAAAAGGTGAAAACATTGATGTTCAAGAAGGAAACACCATGCACCCCCGGCTCTTTCAATTGATGATTTTATGATAAATAATCCAAGAATATTAATAATAATAGGCAAATGGCAACAGTTAAATAAAATATATAACATTTCTACAATTTGAATTTTTTTAAACAATACTTTAAATAATGTAAAGTAAATGCTGTCCCAAGTAACTTTAACCCAGAAACGGTGTAAAAATCAGACTGGACTAAAAGCCAAAAGCAGACAGGGAACTTTGCCTCTTCATTTCAGAGGTCCACCAGCTTTATGCACTGCTGTTAATGCATATGCATGCGCATTGGCCCTGAGAAAAGGAGAGAAAGATGCCTTTGAGAGTAGTGGGAAGTGAATTCCCTATGAAGCCTGCTCCATTAGGAAAACATGATGCCCCCAAACTACTCCGTCTCTACTGCACCAGCACACTTTCTCTCACCCCTTTCTTTTTTCCCTCTGTCTTTAGGGACCTTGTGAAATATGTTGAAAGCAGGCCTCAAAGGCCTTTAGAATTGAAAAACAAATAGCATAATTCAGGAGAACGCCACCACTTGCAGCTACTGGATCCAAATGCCTTTCCTTACTTTTTCATTTCTTACTTTTTTTAAATAATTTGGGGCAAGTTTCACAACACTATAATGCCACCAGCTGAAATTAGAAGTTCGGCAGAAAACTCTTATTCATCCTGTCTCTCCACAATTAGCACATGCCGTAAATAATTTTTTACTCTTGGAGTTTTTATTTTAGTTTATTTTTAGTCTGCCACCAAATTGAGTTTTAAAGTATCTTTACTTGAACTCTTTTTTATGATTAATGTTAAATATTCCTACATGCCTTGTGCTTGTCGTGTTCGTATTCTGGTGTACTGTATATCACAGGACCTGAACAATACATATGTTAACATAATATAGCGGTATCCAATTGCCATCTCTCTGCCATTTAGTCTGGTGGAGAAAACTGTCTGTGACAAGCGGCCCATTGGAAACGGTTTTTAGCACAACAGCCCTACTATATCATAAACTGGTCTCGTTCAAAGCTAGCTGTTAATTTACTCGCTCTCAGGCCATCCAAGATGTGGATGAGTTTTTATTCATTAGAACAGTAAAGAAGATTTTTAGCTGAAATCCTGGTCCTTGGTAATTCATAAAATGTGGCATCTCTTTGAGAGTCAAAAAAAGCATATCAGGCGACGCAAAATTAATACCCAAGGCTCCTGACGATATATTGAGCTCTTATGAAGCGAAGCGGTCTGTGCGAGAAACTATTGTATGCAAACAATTATATTATTAAAGCACCCAATAATAATGTGAAAAGTGGATGTTTTACTTTTCTAAAACATAAAAAGTGAATAAGTTGTAATCAAATCATTAACATAAACAATGAAAAACTTGAATTTCTTCCCTTCATTCAAGTGCTGGGTTCACGCATGCTCATATCAGCAGCTCATTGGTCTTTGGTCCGAGTTGAACTGTTCAGTTCAGGGACTGTTGGAGGAATTGGAGCGGTGCATTCATCACAGGATCAGATAAACTGGTATTTTGGCTCATTTTCAGTTGGAGTGACTGTCAGGCGTCTGAAAGTGAGTTTTGATTGAATAACTTGTGGATCTGTGCTGCTCGAACCATTAACTTTTCAAGACGCTTTAGTGTGATTTGGTCATCTGGTTTATTCAGTTACCTAAAAACAACCAGTTTGAAAGTATGATTAGTTTGTGAACCAGACATATACACACTTTAAAATCGCAGTGCTAATATTTACATTTTAATTTATTTGTTTGTTTTATTAGAATTTTTAAGCTTTTATTTTGATGTGTTGTCGGCAAGTAAATATATATGCACCGCTGATTTTAACGCTGCTGAGTGATGTGCATCACAGTTTTGCGCTTTGCTCTGAAAGCAACTCTGCATACAGTAGCCTAGATTTATGCTTTCAGGTCGAATGTAAATCTTTTACAGTATTACAGTTCGATATAAAATGGTGATTGTGCATTAACAGCTGTCAACCGGCATGCAGATGAGTAGTCTGAATTTATTTACCCAGCATCAATAATGTGCATCACTGATCATATTTATTTAAAAGGCCACCATACACTTACACCTAAACGTAACCATACTGAAAATTCTGATCAGACAAGACCATGTGATGAGAAGGATATCAACATCATCAACGTGAGGAAACCCACATCCAATTTCAAATAGAGGTCAATTTAATATCCTTTACCGTTTTTTTCTTCATTTTAATTTAAAATAATCACCCCTCTGAGCTAATATAAGATAGAAAAAGGCACATTCAAGGTCAAAAGCTAAATCCACTATCTTTACTCTACAAGCCACAGATCCTGTTACTAAATGGGTTTATTGGCATGTTAGTGTAAATAGCGTTTGTCAACAAGACTGGCTGGTTGTATTTAGTGTTAATAGATATGCCGTGTTGTAGCTGATAGTAAAAGTACTTTCACAGTAATTTTAACAGTAGTAGTTTTGGAGTTTAATGTTGCTGTACATGTTGCTCATCAATTATATTAATGTGATCTCTATGACAGTATCCTGGATCCCAGCATGCACTGCAGCATTAATACATTTTTATTTTGTTTTTGTTGTTGCAGTCAGTTGTTGTTATACGTTATACGTGTTACACGGACTGTTCCAAGATGGCGCCGAGTATGGCCGCCGTGTTGCGAGCTCCTACCAAACGTTGCAGTTTTTCGTGTGTTTTACTGATTATTTTGCGGTTTTTCGTACTGGATGTCTACATCTCTTATTGCCTACGACAGACACACACCTGAATTCCGGCACTTTGTTCACAAACACAGCAGCAGAGCCCTTTTTCTGGGCCGCGCGACCGAGGAAACGTAGCTGAAAAAGAGGGAAGAGAGCTGGCGTCCTCGTCAGACTGAGACGCTGTGCCTTTCGACCTCCACTCCCTATCATTTGCTGGCTAACGTTCAGTCGCTGGACAACAAACTCTGCGAACTGAGGGCGCGTATCTCCTACCAACGAGAAACAAGGGACTGCTGCATTATCAGAAACCTGGCTATCTGTGGAGATTCCAGATTCAGCCATCGAACTCTCGAGATTCTCCGCGCGGACAGAATGAAAGAGTTCACGGGGAAAAGCAGAGGAGGGGTGTTTGTTTCTTTATTAACAACTCGCGGTGCGATGAGAGGAACATACACTCTGTTAGATCCTTGTGCTCCCCTGATCTGAAATACCTCACTCTGCTGTGTCGACCATTCTGGCTTCCGAGGGAATTTACAGCGGTCATAATCACAGCTGTTTACAAGCCCCCCCCCCCCAAGCCAACACAGAACAAGCACTCAAGGAACTGTTCGGGAGTATAACCAAGCAGGAAACCGCAGACCCAGAGGCAGCGTTCATTATAACAGGGTACTTTAACAACGCTAACTTCAGGAAAATAGCTCCAAAATACTTTCAACACATCACCATATGTTTTGGATCATTGCTATTCTCCCTTCCAGTATGCCTACAAATCCCTCCCCCGCCCAGCGTTTGGCAAATCAGACTCATCCAATCTGCTCCTGCCTGCTTACAGGCAGAAACTTAAACTGGGAAGCACCCACCCTCAGGACGTTTCAAAGCTGGTCGGACCAATCGGATTATATACTGCAAGACTGTTTTGAACACGTTGACTGGGAGATGTTCCGGGCTGCTTCTGATGACGACATCAAGGTTTACTCGGACACAGTCACTTGTTTCATCAGGAAGTGTGTTGAAGATGTGGTGCTGACAAAAACAGTTCGCGTCTACCTCAACCAAAAACCATGGATTAATAGCGATGTTCGAGTAGCCTTGTCAGCGCGAATATCTGCCTTTAAATTCGGAAACATAGAAGAACAAAATCAAGCCAACTACGACCTCTGGAAAACCATTAAAGCCACCAAACGACAAAAAATACAAATAAAATAGAAGGACAATTTAACACCAACAATGCAAGACGCATGTGGTAGGGCATTAACAATGTCAAAGACTTTAAACGAAACAAAACCGCCACTGTGAACATTGCCACCTCCCTTCCGGATGAGCTCAAGGAGTTCTACGCCTGTTTCGAAGCTCATAACACCGTGGACACTGAGAGAGCTCACACGGCGGACACAGAGGTGGTCAGTACTGTTGCTCTGACGCCCATCTTCAGCAAGTCTTTTGAGAAGCTGATCAAAACTCACATCTGCTCCGTTCTGCCTGCCTCACTCGACACTCTGCAGTTTGCATACAGGAGCAACCGCTCCACTGATGATGCCATTGCTTTCACCCTACACACTGCTCTCTCCCATCTGGACAGTAAGAACTATCTATTTTTAAATATGTTGTTTTTGGACTACAGCTCCGCATTCAACACCATAGTGCCTGCTAGGCTTGTTATGAAACTCCAAACTCTGGGCCTAAACGAATCCTTGTGCAGCTGGATCCGAGACTTCCTGTCAGGCAGACGTCAGAATGTCAGAATGGGTAAAATGACCTCATCCTCCGCTGGTCCTCAACACTGGTGCTCCTCAGTGCTGCGTTCTCAGCCCACTCCTGTACTCCCTGTTCACACATGACTGTACAGCAACACAGCTCCAACATCATAGTCAAATTCGCTGATGACACGACATTAGTAGACCTGATCACTGACAACGATGAGACGGCCTATAGAGAAGACCAAGGAGCTTGTGATGGATTTAAGGAGACAGAAGAGAGAATACACCCCCATCATCATCGACGGGACACCAGTGGAACGGGTCAGCAGCTTTAAGTTTCTAGGAGTCCACATCACTGAGGACCTCACATGGTCTGCTCACACAGATGCGGTGCTGAAGAAGGCACAACAACGCCTCTTTTTCCTCAGGCGCCTGAAGAAATTTGTAATGAGTCCCCACATCCTTCACTCATTCTACACCTGCACTGTGGAGAGCATTCTGACCGGCTGCATCACCGCCTGGTTTGGAAACAGCACCGCTGGCAACCGCAGGGCTCTGCAAAGGGTCGTGCGAACTGCCCGCCACATTGTAGGAGGTGATCTTCCCTCCCTCCAGGACATCTACACCAGGCGGTGCATGAGGAAAGCCCGGAGAATCATCAGGGACTCCAGCTACCCAAGCCATGGACTGTCCTCTCTGCTGCCCTCAGGTAGACGGTTACACAGTATATGATCACGCACAAGGGACAGCTTTTTCCCTCAGACTATAAGGCTGCTGAACACTCGGAACTGACACTCACACAGCACACCTCTCTGTCCATACCAATCACCATGCACTTTTAACTCCACCACAATTATTATTTTTTTATATATTTTTTTTTCTTTAATGTAGCATGCACTGCACTTTAACACAATAATACTCTGCTAACATCTATATACCAACCATTACATCTACAACCACTCTGTGTATATTTGTATTATGTTTGTATATTTTGTATTTTATTGCTTTATATAGTGTATGTACTGCATATAAAAGTATACTGTTATTTGTAAAGTGTCTAAACATGTATAATGTTATTTGTTTAACGTGTATTACAAGTTTGTGTTACGTGGTGATTGTAAACATGTATTTGTTATTTGCTAAACGTGTCAATTGTTTTCTGCACTGTCTGGAGCACGCTCCCAAGCTTTTCACTCACCACGGCACAGTGCTGTTGGTGATGTGACAATAAAAGTGATCTGATTTGATACGTTTATCTTTTTGTCTGTTGACTGTTTAAATGCTGAGGGTTGATAACCAGAGCTCTCAATCACAGCTCATCACAATATAAACCATTTGCTCAGCTGCAGTTGTGTATGAGAATCCTGCATTAATTGAATTCTATCTCACTGGTCGGTCTTTCAGGGTGGCCTGGGGCGGGGAGGTATCCAAAGCACATCAATTGGTCACTGGGGTTCCCCAGGGATCGGTTCTTTGAGCCCTTCTCGTCTCCACATACACTACATCACTGGGTCACATCATACAGGCACATGGTTTCTTCTACCATTTCTACGCTGATGACACACAGCTCTCTCTCTCTTTTAAACCAGATCATCCAACGGTAGCTGCACGGATCTCAGGTTGCCTGGCAGACATCTCGGCATGGGTGAAAGAACATCATCTACAGCTCAACCTGGAAAAGACTGAGCTTCTTGTCTTCCCTGCAACTCCAACTCTACAGCATGACTTCACGATTCAGTTAGGTTCATCAACAATTACCCCATCAGCTTCGGTCAGAAATCTTGGTGTAATCTTTGATGACCAGCTGACCTTCAAAGAGCACATTGCAAAGACTGCAATGTGCAACATCAGAAAGATCAGGCCCTTTCTGACAGAGCATGCTGCACAACTTCTTGTCCAGGCCCTTGTCATTTCTAGACTGGACTACTGCAATGCTCTTCTGGCTGGACTTCCATCAAACACAATCAAACCTCTACAAATGATTCAGAATGCAGCGGCACGACTGGTCTTCAACGAGCCAAAAGAGCACATGTTACACCTCTCTTTGTCTCCTTGCACTGGCTACCAGTTGCAGCTCGCATCCAGTTCAAGACACTGATGCTTGCATATAGAACAACCATAGGCTCAGCACCCACCTACTTCCACTCACTATTACGAATCTACATCCCCTCCAGAACCTACTTCCACTCACTATTACGAATCTACATCCCCTCCAGAAGCCCCTCCTACTTCCACTCACTATTACGAATCTACATCCCCTCCAGAAGCCCCGCCTACTTCCACTCACTATTACGAATCTACATCCCCTCCAGAAGCCCTGCCTACTTCCACTCACTATTACGAATCTACATCCCCTCCAGAAGCCCCTCCTACTTCCACTCACTATTACGAATCTACATCCCCTCCAGAAGCCCTGCCTACTTCCACTCACTATTACGAATCTACATCCCCTCAGAAGCCCTGCCTACTTCCACTCACTATTACGAATCTACATCCCCTCCAGAAGCCCCTCCTACTTCCACTCACTATTACGAATCTACATCCCCTCCAGAAGCCCTGCCTACTTCCACTCACTATTACGAATCTACATCCCCTCCAGATTACGAATCTACATCCCCTCCAGAAGCCCCTCCTACTTCCACTCACTATTACGAATCTACATCCCCTCCAGAAGCCCCTCCTACTTCCACTCACTATTACGAATCTACATCCCCTCCAGAAGCCCCTCCTACTTCCACTCACTATTACGAATCTACATCCCCTCCAGAAGCCCCTCCTACTTCCACTCACTATTACGAATTTACATCCCCTCCAGAAGCCCCGCCTACTTCCACTCACTATTACGAATCTACATCCCCTCAGAAGCCCCGCCTACTTCCACTCACTATTACGAATTCTACATCCCCTCCAGAAGCCCCGCCTACTTCCACTCACTATTACGAATCTACATCCCCTCCAGAAGTCTGAGATCTGCTAGTGAGCGACGCCTCGTGGTACCATCACAGAGAGGCTCAAAATCACTCTCCAGAACATTCTCTTTCACCGTTCCTGGCCGGTGGAATGATCTTCCCCCCCCCATCCGGACTGCTGGATCCCTGTCAATCTTCAAGCAACAACTGAAAACTCATCTCTTTTGACACTGCTTGACTTCATCATACACTTAAAAAAATGTAATCTTTCTCTTTATCTTTCTTTCCTTCCCTTGCTAGCTTGTATTTATTTGAACAATGCCTGAGACTTGGTGTTACGAGCACTTGCTCTGTCCGTTTGCTTCTTCAAGATGAATCGCTTTATGTTTTCTTCAATTGTAAGTCGCTTTGGATAAAAGCATCTGATGACTAAATGTAAATTTAAATTAATCCATCATTTAGAGAGTTTCTTGCTGCCAGTCTGAGTCGGTGAATCAGTCCAGCAGAAGTCTTCATGCTGCGGATCTCACCTTTTTATTTTCCAGTCTTCTTCCAGTCAGGCTGTCTTAAGGTCTCGTGAGGGTGGTAGATGTGTGCTCTCACTGAACATATGATTCACTATTGTCAATGACATGGCAAACAGGACATCATTTCCCTGGTATCAGCCTGTACGGTTCAGGCTCGGTTCATACAGGCTCCTAAAACAACTTGCTATCAACATCCACAGTTAAAGCAATCCGCCTAAAGCAGAGTTTCTGCTTTTTGAAAAGTTGATGAAAAGATAATCATTAAATCTGATGTAAGAGTAAAATAAATAAATGGAGGCTACACGATTCATCAAAATAAAAGCAATCACAATATATCTTTTACATTTGTGTGGACAGAATATCTACAGAATTTCACCAAATATTACGCCAACATAATTGCTAGAGGAATGTTTTTGTGATCAGTAACATGCAACAGTAGTATATTTGTGTCTTCATTATTTATAACTAGAATTAATACTACTAATAATAACTTAGAAAGCAATATGAGAAGTTTTCATATAATATGTCACTGATAAAATCGTATTATACTAAATAATTGCAATGTAATTTTTGGCCAAGTTGTGCAGCCCTATATATCAATAATTTAAAAATAAAAACAATTAAAACAATTGCTGAATAATAGTAAAAAACAAATATTATGAATATTTTATCTGTTTACCTACATGTCCTTTGACCATTTAATCAACATCACAGACGAGTAAAAATGTGACTGTATTGTAACTTATCAAAATACTAACTTAAAATCTCTTTAAGTAAATATTTTGGGTTTATTTGGTTAGATACAATTAATCTTAACATTTTATTTAAAAATTATTACAAAACAATAACGTGTTGTTTAATAACTATGCAATTTGACACACATTTTTACATTTAAACGTTTAAAGATGTAGATAATAGATAATAATTTTGTCACAATACTCATTTTAACAATAAGGTGATTCTGGGAAGGTAATGTGTTTAACGCACAAAAGTAGGCTTCATTTTCTTATCGTTAATGTATAAAGTCTTTTTGTTAAAGCAAGATACTTTCAAAGTGGCATTTGATGTGAAGAGTTAAAGACTTAATGACTGTCTGTGTTTTTAGTGTACTTTCTCAGCTGATCACATTCGATAGCACCTCTCTCTAAGTCAAAGTGAAAAAGCTCATATAGATTTATTTGCAAGGAAACTGTCTTTGTGTCTGGGGTGACAGTGATGGACGGCCTATTGACAGCATCTTTCACTGGCGAGTTGTTGTGAATAATTACTACAGATGGAGGAGTGTGTCGAACACTAAAGTGTATGGATTAAGCAGAGCTGGAGTAAAGGAAGGCTTCACATGGTCTTATCAGGACCACGAAGCAAGATTTTAGCAGGTTATCAGTGTTGACCTCTGTGTAGATGCCATTCATCAGTCAAGATGTTCAGATAATCAGTCAGAATGATCTATATTTGTGCAGTAACACTGGAATTAAACTTCTATTAGATCTCCAATTTAAACCCTGAACAACAAACACCCCAATGAACCAATAGATTAAATGTGTTTGATTCACAAACTTGCATCCTCAATGCAAATATTAGCTGTTCATTTTCTCACCCTCACGCCGTCCAAGATGTAGGTGACTTTAGTAGAACAGTAAAGAAGACTTTTAGCTGAAACTGTGTTCTTTGGTGATTTATAAATTGCAATCATTTTGAGAGTGAAAAAAGGCATATCAGGCAACACAAAAACGAATAACTGTGACTGCTGATGATATATTGAAGTATTATGAAGCAAAACGATTGGTCTGTGCAGGAAACAGAACATTTACAACATTATAATTAATAATACATTATAACTCCAAATAACTGATTGACCAGGTTTTTTTGTAATCATGAGGACGTATATGCAATTATATGATCAAAGCACCCAATAGTGATGGGAAAGTGGATTTTTTTTACATGTCTAAAGCATATAGTGAATAAACTAGTCTATCAACTCACCTTCACAAATAATGAGAAACCATAAAAACAGTAATTTGGCCCCTTCATTCAGGTGTTCGGTTCACACATGCTCACACCAGCGGCTCATTGTTTCCTCAGTTCAGTGACTGCTGGAGGAACTGGAGCGCTGAATCAGTTCATTCATCACAGGATCAGATACGCTGCTGTTGTGGCTCATTTCAGTCAGTGTTGGAGTGACTGTCAGGCGTCTGAAAGTGAGTTTTGATTGAGTAACTTGTAGATCTGTGCTGCTCGAGATCTGAACTGTTGCAAAAAGTTCAGTCCGATTTGGTGAACTGGCTCAACTAATTCACTAAAAAGAACAGATTCAAAAGAATGATTCATTGGTGTACCAGACCATTTGCCCGTGGCTCTGGATTACAGGTAATCATTTAGAAAATAATGTTCAGTTTCTTGCACAGACTGATTGTTTTGCTGTATAAGACCTCAATATTTCATCAGTATCCATGGCTATTCATTTTGTTGCCTGATATGCTTTATTTTTTCTCTGACATGCATTTTATGAATCACTAAAGGATTCAGTTTCAGCCTGCCTTGTAATGAATCATAGAATTGACATTTATTGAAGTTTTACATAACTTACATCTTAGAAACAGATACTGTGGAATAATGAAAGGTTAATTTCAGTAAAAGTAATTTCCTGGATTTTTTTCCTAAGCATATTTATTTCTAACAAAGATTTTATTTTTTTATTAAAGCCACACTGCAAATTGTTCCGTGTCATCTTTTATTGTAAAACTGGAAGAAATATATATATACCAGGCAACACTATACAATGAAGGTACCTATACAACCAATGCTAATAAATCACTTGGGTGTATCCGGATCTCAGGAATCTGTTGAATCATTTTTTTTATATTTGTTACAAGTTAACAGATACTTAGTCTACTAAACTTATGACCATGACATTTCAACTTTGTTCCACATACCATGAAGCACATCTGTGAATTAAGTAAAGCCACTATCTTTCTGAAAAGTGTAACATTTCACAATTTTACGACGCATTAAATCAAATAAACATAACACGCACACACGCACACACACACACACACACACACACACACACACACACACACACACACACACACACACACACACACACACACACACACACACACACACACACACACACACACACACACACACACACACACAGATGAACAGAACATGGTGCTGCTTGACCACGAGACAAGCTGAGAACGAGATCTTTGCTGGTGTGGTCAGTTACACTACAAGAAAAGACAAAAATCAATCAATCATCAAAAAGTAGCAATTACTGCCATTACTCGGTTGCAAAACATCAACATTTCAACAGTTATTGCCTTAATGCTGAAAAACGTGTTGCATAGAGATATATATTAACCTGCACATAGACAGCTAAAGACTGTTATTTCAAATGAACAAATACATGTAAGTAGATCACTTCTCATTGTTGAGTTTAGGCCCTTGGCATTTTATCATGATTGAAATGTAAATGTTTGAAAGAGTGTTTGGTGTAATATTTCTATGAATTGAAAACCCATCGTGTGCTGTAAAACCCAAGAATAAGTGTGCTAACTTCAGGAACAGGTTTTATTCACAATACACAATGCACGTTGAGAGAAACAAGTGTTACACATACACAGAATTAATCAATGAGGGTGTGTGTCAGAACAAATACACCAAGATCATGACAGCTCAGCTTGAAAAGGAAAAGCCACACAGCTGTTCTACTATTCATTAAAAATGAAACTAATAAAGCCTTTGGTTCTTGGCCTGTTGATAAGCAACTGCAAGCGGCTATAGCACTTTATGTGCCTCAAGTCTGCCAGCAGTTCTGGGACCCTTAATAAAGGTTTTAATGACACACATAAACAGACTGAGGTGTTGAACAAGTCAATAACACACTGAAAAAACAAATGTACATGACGAGGACAAGAACAGGCTGAAACAGTCCGGGGACAATAGAGTATAACGAAGACAAATGGATGTAGACTCAATGAGGCACAAGATGCTTCGTTTCTGCCTCGTTGGCAAAAGTCAGGCTGGCATTTCAGTACTAAAAAGAACTGAGAACAAATAATACACACATGCACACACACATAATGCAGAGGCTTTAAAAGAACCCCATATTGTTTGCAGGACTGTATAAAATGTGTGCAGCTAGTTTAGTTTTGAACAAACAGATTTTATGTGACATGATTTTGAAACCACTTTTAATATAGATCACTTCTCCCGCAACAAACGTGTACTCGGTTTAATTAATTTCCTCCATAAATCAGACACACAATGTTCACACTGTTTTGATTATACTGTTACAAGAGTATTACAATAGCTGTGACTAAACCCAGCTTAAAGGGACAGTTCCCTCAGGCCTGCCAAGGTATAGGTGACTTTCTTTCTTCAGTAGAACAGTAAAGAAGAGTTTTAACTGAAACCATGGTCCTTGGTGATTCATAAAATACAAGTCAGCAGCTGCCCTCACTGTGAGAATAAAAAAAGCATATCAGGCAACACAAAATGTATTTGGCTCCTGATGATAAATTGAGGTGTTATGAAGCGAAACGATCCGTCTGTGCAATAAACATTATTCACATTATTTTACAATAATATCCAGAGCCCCAGGCAAGTGGGCCGGAGTGATTTTTGGTTCACGAACGAATCATTCTTTTGAGGCTGTTTTTTTTTTGTGAAATAGATGAACCAGTTCACCAAACTGGACTGAACCGTCTTCAGCACAGATCAAGTTACTCAATCAAAACTGAAATGAGCCAAAATGGCAGCGTAAATGATCTGCTTCAGTGCTCCAGTTTCTCCAACAGTCACTGAACTGAGGAAACAGATTGACTCGGAACGAAGACCGATGAGCCGCTGATATGAGTGAATGAAGGGGCGAAATGAATGTTTATTCACTTTATGTGCTTTAAACATGTAAAAAATGACACATTTCACATCATTATTAGTTGCTTTAATAATATAATTGTTTAAACAACCGTTCTTTTTGGTCCTCGAATCTGATTGGCTGAGAGGAGTGTGATATTCTAGTGATCAGAGCTCCAACCGTTTCACTGTATCACTCCACGTGCAGTATTTCTCACAGCGAGTGTCATGGTGGATGTCCAAATACACAATAGTTTTATTAATAATTCTGGTTTTGAGTCACGGAATGTAGCTTTAAGAGTTTTTCAGCGAGAATGTACTTTTATGATGACTGCTGTTGTTTATTAAACACAATTATTCAATATACAATATTTTATATAAATAACAGTAGTATTTAATTATAGCATTTAATATTTGGAAACAGTGTGTGTGTTCGTGATGGTGATTTTAGTTACATTATTCCACCATTAGAGTGAGTCATCAGTACAGACTTTTATATAAAAAAAAAAACAGGCTTCTAAACAAAGATGTTTTTTTTTACTTTTAACAACATATTGTAAGATGCAGCGCTAGAAATCACTCTTAACAGATGAAAGGATAGTACGACAATGATATTGCTTTCCTCAGTGGCAGTGTTGCCAACTATTTTCAATGGAAAGTAGCTAAAGTCTGCTCGAAAAGTCGCTAAATAGATGTCGTCATGCGTAAATTTGCATATTAATGACGTAATCACGTCCTATTTTGCATTCTGCCTAAAATGATGCTATATAACTGTTTTCCCTAATCCGTGCTCACATAATGTACTTTAATATACAAGCCGAGTGTCCAGTATAAAACTGTTATCATTTAACGTTACATATTTTCTGTCAGACAACCGAACTGAACTTGTAAAACCAGCAGTTACATCATCTGCAATGATACAATTCTGGATTTTGCTTTTTATATGTGTATATGAGTTTAATAAGTTTAATTAAGTTTATTGTTGTGTATGAGTAAGTACAATCACGTACAGTCTCTCAGACGTAGCCCAGTAAGCGATCTTAGAGGAGTTCAGAAACTGGAATTAACTAAAGTTCTGTTACAGTGAGTAATATAAGTGCATGAAAAAAAAAGGCAGAAGAAAAAACGGTCAAATTAATTAGTTTTATTTCAAACAAAGGAGAAGCAGGCAAGTGATTGGTCCGTGGCAACACCGTGTGCACATGCGCAGCTCATTCACATCTATGTCAGCTGCCGCGCAGTCACTGAATGAGCTGCTCCTCTCAGCCGGAGCCAGCGCTCACTGATCAGAGCAGACACAGGGAGAGGTGTAACTCAAGATCTCGCGCTCGCAGGACAGTACTGGAGACATTTGAAAAGTTGCTAAGGTTTTTCCAAAAGTCGCTAGATTTGTCACTAGGCGCTTTAAAAAAAAAAAAAATCGCTAAAGGGGTCTGAAAAGTCGCTAAATCTAGCGACAAAGTCGCTAAGTTGGCAACACTGCTCAGTGGACATTCACACTCTACATATAACAGTGATCTTTTAGTAAAGTAATACATTAAGCTTTCAATGAAGAAACTCAAAGTTCAAAGTGACGTTTTCAAATTAGTAACAAAGGCTTGGGCTTGGAGGCTTGGGCTTTGTCAAGTATAGATTGTAATCCATGATGGAAGTAGTTCACACAAAAGACAGTTTTCGTTGTTTCTTGTGCATTTGCAGACTCGTGCCATCGAACTGATGTATAAACCTGGTGCCTACAGCCAATATACAGCCATATCACACTGCTACTTGTGTATTATTGCTCGTGTATATGTGACGTCATTGCGTGATTATGTAAACAAACTGGGGAATCGGTTATTTGAACCAGTTCATTGAAAAAAAACTGTCCAAGTGAACCAGTTCATGGAAAAAGAATCGGATTTTCCCAATTGCCTGAGATTTACAGGTAATGATGTAAATAAGGTACAGTTTCTTGCACAAAGCGATCATTTTGCTTCATAAGATCTCAATATAACATGCTTTTTTTCGCTCCCAAAGTGACAGCAGCCACTGAATTGTATTTTATGAATCACCAAAGACCACGGATTCAACTAAAAATCATCTTTACTGTTCTGTTGAATAAATAAGTTCATCTACATATTTGGATGGCCTGAGGGTGAGTACATTAACAACTAATTTTCGTTTCTTGGTGAACTATCCCTTTAAAAGCCAGACGGGAAAGGACACAAACTCAAATCGCTCTATAGTTAATATACTGTTTGCAGAGCATTTATTCAGCGATTGTTAGCCCACTGAGTTTAATTAGATTAGTCTGGACCTTAAATTGATCGTATCTGTGTCCAGTTTAATGTTCATTGAGGTCTAACCATCTGGCTTTGTAAAGTCATATTGTAGTCATGCATATCTGAAAGCACATTGAAATGCCAGTTTAGCCATTTTGTCTCAAATAAGGTGATTTAAAGCTGTGCTTGCGGTCGTCTCAGTAGTGATGATAGTGTGTTCAGTGCAACAGTGCTCTAATTTAGTTCATGTGTGTTAAATGTACTGATTGCAATCTGTTGCCTTTCCAACATCTGATGCACCAGATGAGTTTTTATCTAGCACAGTGGACCTCATTGCCCATATATTTCTATTTAGCAAGAATATACTTTTCTTTCATTACTATTTGCTATTCTGTTTTTAGCTGGGTGTTTGAATGTAATATATGAATGTAAGACTACTTCAGTGCAACTAAAGCTTGTGTTTAGACAGAATTGATGCAAAAAAGCCAAAAGAAGATCGACACACATGTTTTTTCTTTAATGGCAGGTGTTTCCATTGACTTTTATTGTTTTTAAACTGAGCTTCACACAATGGTTTACTATTCTTGTGGTGGGGACATTTGATCTAAACGTGACTAACACATTATTTCTAAAATAAATTCTTAAATTAAAAAGCAAATATGTAAATATAGGATTTGTCCTATATAATGTCCCCAAAGGGAGGTCAGCTGCAGCAAAGGTTTTGGGGCGACGGTGTCCCCAAAGTGTAGCTCCACAAAAACAAACACACACACAGAGAGCTCTGAGGATGACCGGAAGTACTCACCTCATTACAAAAAGGAAAATGCACAATGTTACTGTAACGTGTTTATTATAACGAAGTGTACTAATAACTGTAAAACAAAAGCTGCTGAATTGTGTGATCAGAAACACTGGGATGAGGCAAACAACACAGTTTTCTACATTGACAAAATGAGACATGACACTGACGGACACATTTCCTGCAGTGACTATACTGTATATAACAAGTGAACACACTGAAAAAAAAAGAAAAACACTCAAACTTTAAAAAGCATTGTGCATAGTTCAGTCATCACCTAACCTGTCTGATGCTTAACGCTATTTCTGCTAACAAGGAAGTGCAAAAAATCATCAAAATAGTTCACTGTTGCACTGAAGGGTGTCTTCGTTCGTTCCCTTGTTGTTTAAGGTTTCTTGTCGTTGAATGTGTGTGTATGTGTGTACCTATACAGAAACCTGCATGTGTGTTCGTTTAACTCACTACAAGGATCGAGTCCGTTCGCATCCCTTTAAAGGTTTTCCCATGCTTTGGCCCACTCGGCCCGATGCGATCCTCTGCAGAACCGGCCCGCGGTACGCCGCTCATACCTCGCCCACCCAGACCACTGTGTTCCCTCTCTTGACATCTGACACCTCACAGTGAGGGCCGCTCTGTTTGCCATCCAGAACGAACAGGGACTCGGCCGATGACGTGACCAAGTAGCGTCCAAACACCCCGCTGGAGACCACCACCCTGTTGGCATCTCCCCAAGGCCAGCTGCTGGCCAGAATAGGATCCTTGACGTCCTCGAGGGCTGTCGTTCTTCCCGACGCCAGGTCTGAGAAAACCAACTTGGAGCCCTGCGCTGAAGAGGCCACGATCATATACTGGTTGGCCTCCGTGAAGGACGGCTGAAACTGCAAGTCTGCGAGGGGAATCGAGACGTCCGCTTCGTAGCTGGTCCGCAGCTCTCCGCTGAAGGAGACGGTCTGGACTTGGAGCTTTCCGTGTTGCTTGTCCACAGAGACCACAAAGCGGCCGTCCGGAGAAACAAACGGCCGGCCGTTGATGTTGGGATTGGGTCCAATGACCGCATCGCTTACGCTGTCGAGGAGAAGCTGTGAGCTCGGGGCCGAACGGTCCTCGACTTGGCACTCGATAAAATAGTAGCCGCTTAAATGAGTGTAGGCCATGCTGGCTGGGATACAGCTGTAGTTCTTCAGACTGATGGTCTTGATGAGATGGAGGGTCTCAAGGTCGATTTTATGCACCGCAGGCTCCGATTTTAAGAAGACGAAGCCAAACCTGAGATGACAATGGTCAAAGACAGGTTAATGATCTTTCTGAGGATTTATTAAGTGCTGCGCTTTTAATTATAACCGTCATTTGTTAGCTTCCCATTTTTGGAAGAATTATGTGGAAAATCTGACAGAGGTCATGCACGCTGAGCAGTGACGATCGTTTCGTACCTTACGTGGGTGATAATGAGGTTGGTGGGAGGGATGTAGAAGTCCTCCACTTCTTCAAATGAAGTACGGATGAGCTGACGCTGCTCCACCGAGCTGGCAGAAGTGATCACCTTAAAAAATGGAAGAGAGTGAAAAGGTTATTACAACCAGGACTAACAGTCGGTGACTTCGGAAAATGTACCGGCTGTGAAACTGTATGTGCAATTCTTCATTAAAAACAGGCAGAACAAATTGGGTAAACATGCAATTATTATTAATATTTGTAAGTAATTATTGTTATTATTGATACTTAATACTATTGAGCTGCATATAATTTAATAATAGCTTCATTTATATAATTATTATTATTATTATTTTATATAACAACAGTACAATTACAATACTAACACTGGTGGTTTTTTTTTCTTTGCTTTCAAGAGGTTTTCATTTAGGCAGAAAACTGCAGAGAAACTTCTCTTTTGCTGATAAAAGTTTTATAAATGATTCTCGTTACAAATTACAAACCAGGTAAGATGTTTTGGGGCATGTTGAATTTTTTAATTCATGTTATGAGACACTGAAAACACGGTTATCGTGAGAAGATCACAGCACTTCACTCTGAAACATGCAGCACATCAGATTTGTATCTGCTTTTCACAATGCAGTTCTTAAGATTTAATAATCATACTAAGCCTTATTGCTTTCTCAGGCATTGTTAGAGTTAATAAAAAGTTAACTGGCGAGTAACACAGTTTCATTTATTTGCCAACGCTGGATTTTACTCGCACTGGTAAAGATCTTCAGTAACCCTTGCTTTGATATTGTATTATATAACAGTAAGACATTCATGGATTTACTTTAGAAGTAAAGCTTTCAGCAGTGGTGTTATACTCCCATACAGCCTTCATGCCAAGTGTTTAATCATGTCTATAATGTCCTCTCTGCTCCCTTTACAGTTAATTATCATGTATCATACTGCCTAGCTTCTCCTCTGGTAATATTTTAACAAAAGAAGTTTACTGAAGAGTGTTAAGAAACAGACATGAAAGTGAACTCTCATTAAGAGCATGTTTTATTAATATTATATTATCTGCATATAGTTTTTAAATATATAATTTGAAGTACACTATGAAGTGCACATTCACTATTTATAATCACAAAGGCATTTTCCATGCCATAGGATGTTAAAAATAAAGGATATTTTATAGGTTTAGTACATTCACTTGTTACCCAACAGATACAGTACTACTAAAATAATGATGGTACTGGAAGTTTAGTTTGGAATTCACAACGATTTTATTAAAAGAGCTTATAAAGTTGATAAAAATGCCACTGTTGGCTTCAGTGCAGATGATTATGAATGCAAACGATGATTTGTGAATGTGTGTGATGAGTGCAGGATCAGAGCCAAGTGCACACATGCGGCTCTATCTCCCCTCATTTGTTTAATCTAATGAACTGACAAACAGGTTCAGATGTTTGACTAGGAATATTGAGCCATTTAAAAAAATGGTTTTGATATTTCACCTCTCAAGCTGAGCACTGCCTCCGGGCTCGACAAATTGCCCATGCCCGGGTCAATTACTCGCATTCGAAACAAGTCGAATATTATCAAGCCATTTATTTGTAGTGTGAATCCATATCCCCTGCAGCCAATTATGCAGCTTCCCTCTAAAAGTGCTCTTTAGCATTTCTGAGTGATTCATAGCAAACGCCTTCGTTATTCTGTGCGGCTGGCGCTCTGTGGGCATGCTGAACATGCAAACACACCTGAGGACTTTCCCGCTATTTAATAAAACATGAATTATTCATGTAGATGGGAGCTGGAATTACACATTGTATGTTAAATAAAAAGCCTTTCATTTGCTCTGTCTTTGAGGCTGTGTGTTTCTCAGATGTGTGCGCTGACATGAGGACAGCCGAGATCAAATCTGGCAAAGAATAAAGCGAATTTTCTTCATGCAGCAGAAAGCGTCTTATTTGTCTGCAGCTCGAGTCAGGAGCTCTGACACTGAACTGCACTGTGTAGAAACTGTTTTCATTCACAAATTGCTCGAAAATTTTACAAACAAGTAATGCACTGAATTAAACATAAACATTTTGATAAAACCGAGATTCACATTTTCTTGTCTTACACTCCAATAATCTTTGTTTACAATTTTGGAAAATCATTATTTTACATGGAGCAAGTTAATGCACATAAAATTAATCTTCATAATGCATTCAAAATCTATACTATTTTTAAATTTCGGTTTGGTTGAATCATTATTTTCTAAAACAGTCATAACTTAAGATTTAAAGATTATTAAAGATTTTTCAACTGAAACCATATTGTGTCAGATCAGCAACTTCTCATTAATGAGTGAAAATGAATGTTACCATGGTATTACTGCATTTGCCGCCTTTAAAAAAAACAAAAACAAAAAACTGATACTATATATATATATATAGTATAGGCCAGGGGTTTATGCACAGCCGATCCTCCCTATACGCAGAATACGCAAGCTGTGTAGGGTCCCCGAAACCGCGGAAGAGAGACTGTTTCTCGAGCGCTTTCCGCGAGCGCGATTCGAGACGGAGTGAAACATGGACAAATGTTTCTTTTCATTCATTCGCTCATAACCCCCCCCCCCCCCCACCTCCGGTCGACACAGTTTTGCGTAGGGCCAACAGAAGTCTAGGATCGGCTTTGGGTTTATGTCTTAAATAGGGCTGTCAAGTGATTATTTAAAAAATTCTATTTACATACACTATTGTGCCGATTAATTAATCAAATTAATCTCAAATTAATGAGATTAATTAACATGCACATCATGTGCTGATTAAAGATAAAGTTATTATTAAAAATAGTAGTTAATTTAGTGTTATTGTGTTAATTTTTTGGGGCTGTCAATATTTAATCGCGATTAATCACATGATTGGCATGAGTTAACTCGCGATTAATCACAATTAATCGCACATTTTTATTTGTTCTAAATGTACCTTAAATTAATTTTAATACTCTAATCAACATGTGCATGGACAAATATGGATGCTTTATGCAAATGTATGTTTATTATTATTGAAACCATAGTCAACATAGAGCATGAAGACTACACATATTTCAAAGGTCATAGATGTTTTTTCAAAGAACTTGTTCATGTCTATTAGACTCATGAAAAAAGAAATGTCAGGTTCCCATTACACTCCAATACACTGAACAATTTACTGACACAAACCCGTTTACATTTTTGCACACATGGCAGCTCTTCTTCTGAACATGCAAAATGTACATAGCATATATTGTTTATTATTACATTTGTTTGCCTCTCTGTTCCCACATACTGTATTTTGATGAAGCTAAATTCTCAATAAAACTGTTTTCATTATATATTGATATATTTTACTGTTTCTGTTGTCAGACAATGGAATTAATCTGAAATAGTGATTGAAACGCGAACCCATTGAGACATAACTAGCTCTCCCATCCAAGATGATAATCTGCACAAAAATCCTGATCATCGAGCAGTCGTCTGATGAAATCATATACACATAAGGATAAAGACAATAGCTGTGCTGTGATTTCGGCTATATTTGCATCATGTAAAATTAAAGAAGCAACATAATATCTGTGTTTAACTGAGAGCGCTGCTCCTTAGCTGCTGCGTGCTGAACCGGGCTGATGAACCCAGAGCGAGAGAGAGAGAGAGAGAGAGAGAGAGAGAGAGAGAGAGAGAGAGAGCATGAGAGAGATACGAGAGAGACGAGAGAGAGAGAGAGAGAGAGAGAGAGAGAGAGAGCAACAGAGAGAGAGAGAGAGAGAGAGAGAGAGAGAGAGAGAGAGAGAGAGAGAGAGAGAGAGAGAGAGAGAGAGAGAGAGAGAGAGAGAGAGAGAGAGAGAGAGAGAGAGAGAGAGAGAGAGAGAGAGAGAGAGAGGTGTGCGCGCGCTGGGACAGCAAGACCTCACGCTCGTGCGGCAGTACTGGGCGATTCTTAGAAACTAAATAAGGTTTGGACGCTTTTTTGAAGGAAAAAAGTCACTAAAGGGGTCTGCAATGTTGCTAATTTGGCAACACTGTGCATCTCCATTTCTCTAACTACTGGTCGGGCCATGGGTCAAACAGAAAATACACGCTGCGTTAATCGCGCGTTAATAAAATTAGTGCCGTTAAAATGAATTTGCATTAACGCGTTATTAACTACAAGTAAATCAATATAATTACAACCTAAATATAACTATGAAAATGTTTCAAACTAAATTTGAATTGCATAAACTTTCACTTTCAGATGATAAAATGAATCAGGTTTTCATGCTGCAGTGGTTCATCAATAGACATACAGTACATATCCATGTTTGTCAAAAACATAATTCAGTGCCAAAAGTGTGTGAGATGTGTGAGATAACTATTTTACAAAAGTTGTTTAACACTAATATAACTTCATAGATAGTTTTACAAAAAACCCTCTTGACTCCTCATGCCCGGTCAAAATGAAACATGTAATTTACTTTTTTGGTTATATCTCCTAAAAAATAATGTAAAAGATTTAGCAAAATAAACAGAGAGCATTTAGGGTCTTAATGCATATGCAAAGTTTTATTCCATTATTAAAACACTAAGCATTTTTGAATTATGTATCACTTCTGGGTAAAAATGGACTTGAATGTGTTATATGCAGTCAGTGCAGAAATGCTTTTGTCAAGCTAAGACTATCACACATTAACACCAAATATTCAAAAATACAGACGGTTAGCAGATAAACGGACCCCTCATAAGCTCAATGAATTAACTGAAATAATGAAGAATGAAGAATGTGTGAGCACTCGCTAATTTGCTCGAGAGTCTTTAGGAGCTATCTGGGTGAATCAAAATTCAGCCCAAAACTAGAAACAATATTTTCCATGTAGACAGTGAAGGCTTTGTGAGCGTCACCTGCAGTGTAGAGCGGGTCTTCAGCAGGTCTCTCCAGCTCAACAGCCACAGCTGATCGTGAGATTTGTCATAGAAGAGTTTGACGGGCATGGCGTCCGTTTCCACAGCCTGTCATTCAACACAAGAGGGGAAAGTCATTCAGTTTTGCTTGTCAAGAGCAGCTGTTAGGAGTAAAGCACCCATTGTGATTTATTGCGGCAAGGCAAGTGTCATAATACAGGGTGTGCTTTCACTACGAACACTTTCAGAATGAATGTAAGCTCCAAATGAAGCCAAAGCAGAATCAGAGCCAGTCTCTGAGCACACACGAGTGATGTTTCCTTCATTAATTGATTTTAAATTAATTTCATTATCAAAGCACAAACAGACCAGCAGAATTGTGTGTAAATGCAAGTTACTCAGTATTAGCTTCATGATTATTAAACTATGTGAAACAGTATATTCACAGTCATGTGATTTACTGTGGCCGTGTGATCCAATCACAGCCATTGATACTGAGAAACGTACAATACTGTTTGATTCATGAATGAAACACTTACTCATAATTACATATTGCTTAATATTGTTTATTTCTAGCTGTCAGGTATTGATTACCAAGTACAACATATTTATAAATACATTAGAACAATTCCAAAAGTACATGGCAGTGTTATTTTAGTATTATTATTTTCGAATCAGTTTTTATTTTTATATTTTCCATTTTTGTCTTAATTTTAGTTAAAGTTTTAGAAAATGCATTGTGTTTTTGTAATTTGTTGTAGTTTTATACACACAGACACAGACATAGACACACTTTCTCTCACACACACACACACACACACACACACACACACACACACACACACACACACACACACAGACACACACACACACACACACACACAGTACACATCTCAGTACACTATTTTTTGCTTTAAAAACAAAGTTTGTTCAATGTTTATTTTGTTATTCATGTTACTTTAGGTACCGCTGCATCAGATTTTCATGTAAAAGTTACTGTGTAAACTAAAGGAATCTAAGTTTGACTTGGATTAAAATGGATAAAAGGAAACATTTAAAGCACTGATCAGAAGAACATTATGAGGCACTTCCATCATCAGTTATAAAATCTTGAAATGCTGAATGACTGTCACTATCATCTGTAGTGTGTTGTAGTTTATTCTTCACTGAGCTCCTGTGATCATGCTAGGAGCAGTTATTAGCCGTGACCTTGTGACATGTCCACACGACCCATGACACGCTGGTGTTTATCAGCAGGAGCTCTGTTTTCTGAAACCGCTTTCATCTTCACACACGCACACACACGTTCCCTGTCTTACTGTGTACATTCATCTTATGGTTTCCATTGTTCTCAGTGTATTGATTGTTCTTCCATATAAAAAAACAAAAACAAAAAAAAAACAAGCCCAACATCAGAACACATTTGATTTTAAATGTGTGCAAAGCTTCCACAATTTGTTTGTTTTGTTTTTGTTGTCTTTGATAGCAGTAAATTATGGGGAGAAAATATGGTTGGCAAATGACTTGAAGAAAAATCTTTTTTCTTCTCCCGGACAGCAGTGAGGTAAAATGAAGAGGAAAACAAGACTTTCTCTATCAGAGGTTTCTCCTGCACGGTAAAAAAATGAATGCGATTTCAACGGTAAATGACTGTAAAATCTTACGGTAAAAGTCTCTTAATTGGTTAAGTTCCCGTACTGTCTACTGTAACGTATTTAATATAATTTGATAGTAAACTACTATTATATATCAGTTTTTTTGTTATATAAGCCAACAAATCATCTTATAACTTACATTGAAAAACCATAAATTGACACAAAATTCTCTGTTTGACAGTTCATATTTGATGGGTTTTCATTGAAATATACTGAACAAAATTATAAACGCAACACTTTTGTTTTTGTCCCCATTTTTCATGAGCTGAACTCAAAGATCTAAGACTTTTACTATGTACACAAAAGACCTATTTCTCTCAAATATTGTTCACAAATCTGTCTAAATCTGTGTTAGTGAGCATGAGATAATCCACCTCACAGGTGTGTCATATCAAGATGTGATTAGACAGCATGATTATTGCACAGGTGTGTCTTAGGCTGGACACAATAAAAGGCCACTCTAAAATGTGCAGTTTTATCACACAGCACAATGCCACAGATGTTAAGTTTTAGGGAGTGTGCGTGGCATGCTTGAGCGTGCGAATGTCCACCAGAGCTGTTTCCCGTGAATTGAATGTTCATTTCTCTACCATAAGCCGTGAATTGAATGTTCATTTCTCTCTCCAAAGGCGTTTCAGAGAATTTGGCAGTACATCCATCCGGCCTCACAACCGCAGACCACGTGTAACCACACCAGCCCAGGACCTCCACATCCAGCTTTTACATATTCATTTGTAACATAATACAATCAGAAAGTCTTCCAGGTTTGTGGCCATTCACACAAAGACCAGTCAATAGTCAGGTGGTTATAATAACACAGAAAATTGAGAGGCCACACATCATTTGATGACTGGATTTACAACAATTCATTTAAAGAAATGTTTTCAACTCTGCATCAACGACCGATGAACACATTAATTTGTGTTTAATTATCACTCAGATTATTTAACCATGTATTACTATGTCTTTGGAGACTTTCAAACACATTAAAATGCACAAATTCACTTTATTTCTTATTTACACGTAATGCAGGGATTCCGAATTTTTTTGGTCTGCAAAATCTCTTTTGCCTAATATTTTAAGTTACTAAATTAATAAATTAAGTAACACATTTGCATGTTCACAGTTCTCTGATGTTGGTTAATGGTCACATGCAGGTAAACAAACTCAATATTGAATCTTTTTTAATAATGTTTTATTTTTATTGTAGTTATTTTAAAATGATTTATTTCAGTTTTGCGTTTTTATGATTTCATTAATTATTGTCTTTTCATTAAACCCCCTGCTGGTCCTTCACAAACCCCAGTGTGGGAAACCTTACGTAATGTTTAATGCACTTTATGTTGTTAATAACAACAAATGGAAAATATTTTCTTTCTCTTTGTATTTTTATATCAATATGGTACAAGATTATCCTATTTTAATTAATGTGATAAATGAGTTAGGTCAAAAGTAATCAAAATGTAGTCTGCTTAGATTACCTAAAACATGTAATGTAATGGATTACGTTACAAACCACACATTTTGTCATGTAATCTGGAGTCAGTAACAGAGTATAGTTTGTAAGTAATCTGCCAGCACTGATAATAGATATTGAGAGACTGACACATGCTCACCTGCACGACTCTCTGAGCCTGTGTGTCGATCAGCAGCAGTCTGTTCTGAAGCGGCTGAGACACGTACACGTACTTATCCCTCACGCTGACCGCAGACGCCCATACACACTCCCGTGAAGAGACGCCCGTGCTTCTGGGACACAGTTCTTCCTGCAGGGAAGATACTGTGCCCTGCTGTTGTTTTGGACACGCGCAAAACTTTATCTTGAATTTTTGTCTTCCAATGTTTATACAACAACTCATTTCAAACAAATTAGATTTTGGTGGAAAAATGTAATTAAATTTGTGTCTGTGCACTTTTTTTTTTGAGTGTACACATCATGGTTTCACGAAGGACCTTTAACCTCCAGGGAACATGGCCAATGCACAAAATGTTCTTTATAGTAGAAAAAGGTTCTGTAGATTATTAAAAGTTTCTTCACACTAAAATACATGGTGCTTTTCAGAACTTTTCACCGGAGGGTTCTTTGGGGACCAAAAATAGTTCTTCTATGGCATTCCTGTGAAAACCACCCCCTCGAAACCCTTAAGAGTGTCAAAATATGTTCACCTCCAAATCAAAATGATATTTTGCACCTATTATATTCATGATTATTAAACAATGTATTTTCTTATTTAACTACATTATTACAATAAAATTGTTTAAACAAAGCATACACTAAAATACAAAAGTCTGATATAAAGATTATCTTTAAAGTTGTTTCTCTTCTTTTCACCAAGGCTGCATTTATTTGATCAAAATACTATAAAACCAGTAATATCGTGAATTATTACTACAATTTAAAATAAATATTTACTATTTGAGTATATTTTTTAAATGTATATTATTCCTGTGATCAAAGCTGAAATTGTTTGCTCATTTCTGATTATTATCAATGATTGTGCTGCGTCATATTTTTTTACATTTTATTTTTCAGAATTCTTTGATATGAAATTGAAATAATTTGTAACATTATAAATGTCTTTGCTGTCACTTTTGATCAATTTAATGTGTCCTTGATGAATAAAAGTTAATTATGCCTCGGTATGCATCTTATAATGCATTATATGATCTCAATAATTATGACCACAGTTATACATTATAATATTTATCTATACATTGTTGCACCTTTAGAAAGTATAATACATTAGAACACGTAACAAACAAACCTTCAAATATTATAATGCCTTTTAACTTTGGCTACAATTATTTATGAAGATTAGACATAATGCATTACAACACATTATGAATACTTTCATGCATTATACATAAAGGCTTTAAATAAAGTGTTAACTAATAAAAGTCTTACTAATCTTACTTTTTGAACAGTAGTATATATTATACTAATGATAATGGTTTGCTTTTGCAGTAATAAGAATTATGGGGTGGAAGAATGTGAAAATAATCTTCACAAACAATCTTAAAGCAGGCAGGCTTCACTGGTATTAAGCATAATGAATACTCTTTTGTTTTGGGTTCAAGCCAAGACTTACATAACTACCCAGAATCCTCTCTGTCCGCGGGATGCGTCTGCGAATCTCACAGTTGCCGGGCTGCAGTATGGTGATCCCTTCGCTGGAGAACACATAGAACATGTTCCCTACACTGAGCCCTGCAAGCACACACAACATCACACACTCTTCCTTCAGAGAGAACAACAGCAAACGGTGTTTCAAACAATGCCCCTGTCACGGTCAGACAGCAGAGACTAGTCAAATCTCCTGAAACCACTCCAAAAAGTGCATTTGCAGGTCTGTCAGCTGGCAGCAAACAACAGCTGCTAATAAGCGTGTTCAGAGGAGCGGCAGCACAGAGTTGTCATGCTGTCAGAAACAGACGGTGTAAAAACACACGGTCGCAGGTAATCTGTGCTGGCGGTCATCTCCATGAGTCGAGATGCTGGATGACTGTACCTAATGATCAGGCACTGATTTGTGTTTAACTACATTCAAATTAAAAAAGGTAATTGTGACTTTCTATCTCACAGAATTGTGCGATATAATCTTGCAATTGTTGAGAGATGTTCAGTACTGAGGAAAAAACACACACTGACTTTATTTCTCAGAATTGAGAGTTTATATCTCACAGTTGTGACTTTTTCACACTCAGAGTCAGTATTGTGAGACAGAAACTCGCAAATGTATGAAAATATCGGTCTTTTTTTCCCCTCAGAAGTGGATTTATAAACTCGCAATTTCAAGTTATAATCTCACAATTCCTAATTAAAAAAAAATAGTAAAAAAAAATCAAATTAAAATAAAATTCAGTTTATATCTTGAAATTCTGACTTTATTAAAATTGCGACTTTATATTCCACGATTCTGAGGAATGAAGTGAGAATTCGAGAGAAAACACAATCTGAGTAAAAGTCAGTTTATATCTCACAATTCTGACTTTTTTTCTCAGAATTACGTGATATAATCTCACCATTATTAGTGATAAAGCTCAATTTTAAGAAAAAAAGACTGACTGTTCCTCAGTATTACGAGTTTATATCTTACAATTCTGACTTTTTTCTCAGAGCTGTGAGTTATAAAGTCAGAACTGAGATATAAATTCACAATTTTAAGAAAATATCAGTCTTTTTTCCCCTCAGAATTGGACTTTATAACTCGCAATTGCGAGTTTATATATCACAAATCACAATAAAAAAGATTTCTATCTTTATTGGTTTATACCTTACGATTCTGACTTTGTCAGAATTGCAACTTTGTATCCCACAATCCCACAACTTTATGAGTTTATATCATGCATTTCCGAGAAAAAGTCAGAATTGCACATTTTTAATCACACAGTTCTGAGAAAAAGTCTGAAATACGAGATGTAAACTCACAATTGCGAAACAAAGTAGCAATTCAGTTTTGTGTTTTTTATTCAGTGGTGAAAGGGGCTTCCATTGATTTGCAAGGGGGCAGTTCAAACACAATAATTACGAATCAGCTGTTTCGAAGAAATGAGTATGATTTGTATACAAAGTAAGCATGGTGCTACACTTTAGAGCGGGGTGTGAGCAGGTCGTATTCACTACCAATTTGCAAAAAAATTCTTTGTAATACTCTGTTAAACTTGAATCTAAACATCTTAAACTGGAGACGAACCGGATGTCACAGGGCTAAAGGCACACTGGGGTAAAACACGGATTTGATTTTATTCTCCTATAAACCAACAAACAGCACAAAAACTCACCACAACACTTTCATAAGCATCCGCATTTCACTCTTATATATGTGTAGCAAACAAGAGTCAATAAAATGACCAATTTCATGACATGCACTACCACTATGCTGATGATTTTCAGTATTGTTCAACATTAAATCGAGGGTTTTTCAATAATGGAAGAATATGAAAAAGTGTGGTAGTTGGGATAAAACGCGTCTGTGCTGCTGGGGCATAATAATTCACATGATAATAATCAGATGCCTGACTTTTTTATTTGTTGGTTGGATTCACACAGGGTTCTTACAGTTAGCATAAAGAAAATGTACGTAAAATGGATATTAACTGAAATAAAACTGTTAAAATTGTACTTGTTTTATTTTGAGCTATAGTTAACAATTTAGTTTAACTAGATGAACTAAAATAACTACAATTAAAGCTGGAATATTAAATTAATGAAAACTATATCAACATTTAAAAACAACAAAAACAATGACAAAATGCACAAGCAAAATTACGAAAGCTTTAACTAAAATTAACATGAAAGCAGAAAATATAAAAAAAATCTGATTGAAAATATTAATAATAACTACAATAGTATCTCAATAATACTTAAATAACAAGGGTTTTTGATGGTTAATCATATTTAATAAGCCAGTGTCCACCTTAGAGACAATCACCATATTTATAATGAAATCATCATATTTAAAACATATTTATCATAAAACATATTTATTGTTACTACTGTAAAGCCATACAATGTTATATTTTCCTTCAAAAAGCTTTCAGATCTTTCCTTTTGTTTCTGTATTTTTAAAATAAACAGAAACGGTCAACTTTGCTGAAGTGATTTATTTGAACAAGATATTATGCAAAACATATGACTTTAGTAAATTTGTGTGGCTTTTGCCTGAGTGTGATCCCTCAGCACCTCAGACATTTATAAGATTTTAAACAAAACAAACCACTTTTAGAAGTTACTTTCCCTCAAAATGTGTTGCTCCATCAATGTTCAATAAAAACATGTACAGTATATACACTATACCCCGTTCTACCCTACTGTATGAACATGACACACTGAGTTATTAGACGAGACGGAGATTAAACCACCATTATGACATGATATGTGACGATCAAAGCAAACCACATGTGAGCTTTCTTTGATAACTGGGTTCCTGCAGATGTGCTATAAAGTCATTAGCACCTGTGCATTCTTTAACCTTCACATGAATGCATGCTTCAAATATGCCTGGATTCATTTCAGCAAGACATTTAGTCCACACACAGTTATCAAAGTGTCTCTCAAAATGTTTGTTATTGTTTTTGTAACATGAACACTAATCAGACATGAGTATGAAGCAGATTTACCTTCCTCCCTCCAGAGAATATTGGCCACTAGATAGACAGCATGAGGAAACACAGAGGACAGTTAGTGACAGCAGAGAGACACACTGATGAGACTGAATTCACCCTGGACATTTACAGTATGTGTAACTGTAATGAAAGTGATTTCACATTAATATGATCCCCTGGAAAACTTAAAGAATTAGCAGTATTAGAAACAATGGCCATGAAGGTGAAGATGAGCTGCTGGAGGGGTTCAAATCACGATTTGGTTTAGTGCGATTATGAAATCACAAAGGTTGATATTTTTTATTAAAACATAAGCATGTTTCATGATACGCAGCACTGTGATCAGAGCGGCTCGATCGCTTGGGCTTCAGAAAAAGAGAGCGGTTTCGTGCCACACTGTCAGTTAAGTGTTTAAAATAACTTCCGTTTGTGATCTGATGTGGCCTCATATGAGAAAGAGAATATATTAATATAATATAATTAGAAAGAAAATATATTATTTTCCAGTACACTATACTGTAATAAATACTATGTCAATTAGTTCTGCATTATAAATATACTTAGTTCTTATAAAACACAGAAAAAAAACATTGGTGCATTGTATATGCATATTTGTATGTTCTTGTGTATGTTATTTAATTTATTTTTATGTTGTTGTTTTTTTGAAGAGGATGCATGCGGTATCTCATATTTCATATTAAAAACACAGATTCCATTTTTGATTTCGCATACCTTGTGACATTAAAATTCTGAAATTATCATCACAGTTATCATATGAATATAATATTTTTTAATAAAACATTAGACCTTTCTAATGATCTATTGTTGTAGGCGGCCAGCATGGCAGTTTTTCATATATATATATATTATCATTAAATATTTTTTTATTTTATAATGACATAATATTATTAAAATAGTTATTTTTCTTATTTGAATATTTTTTATTTAGCTATTTTAATAATCATAACAACTATTATTAGTCATATTTATATATAGGCATCACATTTTGGGCCAAATTGTGCAGCCCTACAAACAAACAAAATTTTTGCTTTAAAAACAAAAATCACATTTTAAACTGCAATCTCAATTTTTTAACAGAACGTCACAATTTGACCCCCCCCCCCCCCCCAGGCAGATATTACTGAAGCCTTTTCACACACAGTGGACATGCAATCTTCAGAAATGTGTCTGTATCCATTCTAGTGATGTTTTTGATCAGCAGAAATAAAGTGTTGAAAAATACAATAAAATGAATCAAAAGAAACGAACACCAGCAGTGTTTCTCGACACTGTGTTCAGCAGTCAGCAAATCTTTTGCATTGAATTTATTCATGTTTTTATGTGGCTTCTCAGAGAACTCAAACTTACTACAAGTAAATGTTCATGGGGGACGGTTGAGGCATGCTATCAAAGTGAAATTTTAAACAAAAATGTTCATAAACTCATGAAATATCAATCTGCTAGCTCAGTGTCAGAGATATTAAAATGGCCTTGAGGTCTGTCAGGTCCCAAACACGAGGGTTAACATATAAAATACATCTTCAAAGGTCTTATTTGAGATGATTTCGATGCACAAATAACCAGCCTTTGACCTCTTCATATGGGACTTGTCACCTGTCTTTATTAAGTCTTTTATATTCAATATTCTAACCGGGTTAGAGAAAATATGGCTTATTTATTATAAGACTTTGATACGTGTACTCTGGAGTGTTTCATGTCTTATATTTCTGACTTTTAGAATTAAGAAATGTCACGAGAGGAAGGTACTGATTTGTGATTTACACCTCTATCAGTGATCATGTTGGGTTAGGGTTGTATTGTAGTAGCAAGGCAAGGTAAACTGTTTTTTTTAGTCAAAAAAAGCAATAAGCGTATCAGGCAACACAAAATTAATAACTGTGGCTTCTGATGATCAGTGTTGGGGAAAGTTACTTTTAAAAGTAATTACAATATTCCGCTACTCCGTAAAAAAGTAACTAATAACATTACTTAGTTACTTTTTATGGAAAGTAATGCGTTATGTTACTTTTGCGTTACTTTTGCGTTACTTTTTAAATATGAGAGGGGCTTGATTGTTTGTTTTTAATACAATAAGTTATATTTATAGCAAATGTAAAAGCCTTTCACGCTAAAAAGTGTTATGAATAAAGAAGAACGCAGGAGAAGTTCAACACTCTTCAGCAATAAAACACAACAACAACGAAGCACAATTGTTAGTTAATCTAAAGTAATTTTTGATTATTATTATGATTGAACTGATCATCAAAGGTCAGCAGCAAACACATCGGTTAATAAAATGAGATTAGATATATTTGTGTTGTTTAACATATTTAATTATTGCAGGTTTGTGTCATATTCGTTTTAATTCATTTTGATGAATAGTGAATCTGTTTTCTGCGAGTGGGATGAATTAATACACATTCATATTTAGTCTAGATTAGATCTACAGTAAGATCATGTTCACATGGCGCACTGTCATCAATAAATGGAGAAAAAGTAACTCAGATATTTTCTAGTAAATTAAAAAGTAATGCGTTACTTTACTAGTTACTTGAAAAAAGTAATATTATTAGGTAACTCGCATCACTTGTAATGCGTTACCCTCAACGCTGATGATGATATATTGAGGTCTTATGAAGCGAAACAATCGGGCTGTGCAAGAAACTGAACATTATTTACAGCATTATTACCTGTAATCCAGAGCCTGAAGCGAACAGACGAGTGACGTTTGGTTCATGAATCACTCTTTTGAACCCGTTATTTTCAGTGAATCCGTTAACAAAGTCGTGGAAGTTGTGGTCTAATGGTTAGAGAGTCGGATTCATAACCCAAAGGTTGCGAGTTGGAGTCTCAGGTCAGGCAGGGATTGTATGTGGGGGGAGTGAATATACAGCGCTCTTACACCTTCAATACCAGAGGTGCTCTTGATCAAGACACCGAACCAGAGGTGCAAATGTATCTAATTACTGTACTTAAGTATCTTTTCAGATACTTTGTGATTGTACTGAGTATCAAAGATATTAACACATTTTACTCCACTACATTTCTGAATGAGTATCTGTACTCTTTACTCCACTACATTTCTGAATGAGTATCTGTACTCTTTACTCCACTACATTTGAAATGAGTGTTGCGGTTACAAATTACATTTTGCATGGCACCTATCTTTTCTGCAGCAGTTTATTAATGCTACAAAAGATGTGATATCGTCAGTATATACAGACCTAGTGTTGCTTTAGTTCTTTGTGACTTGTTGACTGTAATGGTTGTCTGTGGTTTTTGGCGTATTGTTTGTTCTAGTTTGCACATAGATCCTTGCCTCTGCCTGTTTTCAGCTTCTCCACAACGTTACAGATTTTGACTGCCATGTCTCTTTGACTAGTGCATCTTTGAGCCTATATCTAGTATAAGTAAAATACTTAAGTACTGTTAAAATCAGATACTGTAATACTTTTACTCAAGTTGGTTTGGAATTGGCGACTTGTAACTTGTAGTGGAGTAATTTTCATGGTAAGGTATCTGTACTTTTACTCAAGCATGATTTTCAGGTACTATTTACACCTCTGCACCGAACCACCAACTTCTCCCGGGTGCCGCAGTATAAATATCTACCCCCTGCTCCGGGTGTGTGTTCACGTGTGTGTGTGTTCACTGCTGTGTATGTGCGCACTTAGGATTGGTTAAATGCAGAGTTTCGAAGGCAAACATTTCGTTTCACAAAAACGTTCATGGCTCGGGTAGCACATATCAACAAAGTTACTCAATCAAAACTCACTTTCCCATTCCTCCAACAGTCACTGAACTGAACAAACAGTTTGACTCGGACTGAAGGCCGATGAGCCGCTAATGTGCACATGTGTGAACCGAGCACTTGAACAATTACAGTTTTTATAGTTTCTCATTGTTTATGTAAAAAGGTGGGTTGATTAAGACTATTTTATTCACTTTATATGCTTTAGATATCTACTTGTATATGCATTAAAACATCCACATTTCATATCATTATTGGGTGATTTAATAGTAAAACTGTGTATATGTTACATCATTGCATGATTAAGTAAACTATACTATAGTAAAGTGAACTAGTTCATTGAAATGAACTGTGTGAAAAAAGTTAGTTTGTTAAAAAGGATCAAATTCCCCGTTTGCCTGAGGCTCTGGATTGCAGGTAATGTTATTGGAAATAATGTTCAGTTTCTTGCACAGACCAATCATTTCACTTCATAAGACCTCAATATATCTTCAGGAGCCATGAGTATTAATTTTGTGTTCCTTGATATGCTTTTTTATTTGCAAACATGGGCAGTCGCTGACTTGCATTTTATGAATCACTAAAGACCATAGTTTCAGCTGAAAATCTTCTTTACCACTGAAGAAAAAAAGTCACCTATGTCTCAGATGACCTGACAATGAGTCCATAAACAGCTCATTTTCATTTTGGGGTGAATTATCCCTGTAAAACTAGTGTATCTGTCTACTAAAACCAGAATGATTGCTTTCAAAATGGCACTAGTGGATAGAAAATGATCTCCCCTTTACGCATTGGACACATTGAGATCCATAGACCTTCATTTGACTCTAATTGAACACTGTAAATTTAACAGTCCAGAAAATGTCTGTAATTTCTGAAACAGGAATTGGCATGTGTGCAGAGACACCAAAGGGCTGTTCACATCTGCAGATGTTTATTGCTGTATGACCATTAAAACCGTATTAATGACAAACTGTCCTTTACGCATTGGTGGCTTCATTACATGTGAACTGACTTGTAAATTCTAGCCAGTGATGACTGAGGCACGTCCTGATTTTGCTGAGTTAGATGTGTTACTGGGTCAACTTGAACAACGTTTTAATCCAAAAAAAATCTTGACCATTTCCCTACAGCTAAACCTAACCTTACCAATGAGTAATCCCTCAAATCAGAGGAAATTATAGATGTATGCTACTGATATACAAGCACCAAACACTGATTGTAAGCCTAAACTTCACAACAATTATAAACTTGTTCTTCAAATCTGATTGTTAATAACAATGTTGTTCCAGGGACTACAAAGATGTTGACCCAGCAACATGTCGCACTTGGTAAAATCAGGTTCTGCATGACTAAACCAACAACCCAAATTAAAGTGTGCACATGTCTACCAGAACACCTAAGGCCCTATGAGATCCACGACGTAGAAAACATGGATAGAATTGAAGAATCCAGTCATAAGTATGAATTTAATGTATAATGCAGAATGTCATGGAATTTAATAAATGTTGAAAGAATTTTAGATTGACAGAATCAATAGATTTGTTTCATTTTCATTTGACTAAAACATTAACTAAATTGTTAATGTGGTATGCCTTAATTTGATTAGCAGAAAAATGTAAATACACAACTCAGAATTTCTGAAAAAACATAGGGCCCTATTATTGTAAACTACTACTACTACTACTAATAGTATGTTGTTTTAATGAATTTAGTTGATTCAAATTTTATTTAACAATAAAATGGAATCCAGAAATATTAAAAGTGAAAACACATAATTTGTTAAAAATAAAAACTTTAGAAAAAAAGGCCTAAAATTGAACTTTTAATAAGTTATTGCTATGTACAGTTTAAATTAGATTATTTTTATCACTTCAATTAATTGACATAGTTTTTGATTTATAAAGTAAAAAAATAGTGTATTTTTTTTGCAGTAAAAAACTAAATGGATTTCACATGGCTCTATACATTCTAGCCGACACCATTCTCCATCCCATTTACAGTATATCATCATAACATGCAAGCAACCATAGTTCACAAAATCATTACAATCTGTGCTGAAACAGCCTCGGTATCATCACTCACGCGTCTTTCGTGCCGAGTCTTCCACAAACAGAGATGAGATGTCTTCATCCACACCAGCCTCGTTTCTAGCGATGCAGGTATAAGCACCAGTGTCTTCGTAACGCACACTTCCGATGTGGAGCTCACTGCCATTAGCTGAAGAAACACAACAGCCAACAGTTAGACGATTCAGTGCATTTCCAGAGTATTTCCTATGTATCAACACACACACACCATAGAAAACGCCTCTAAGAAAACCAACAAGCAACTACAGGGCAATAACATAAATCTCAAAAGCACGTCTGAGGTGTTTGTTCCCACAGTCGACCAATATCATTTTTCATTGACAGAGCTTTGGGTGAAGGCATTCCTAAAACCCATAAAGGTTTCCCTGTGGTGCAGCTAATACTGTGCCGTTATGAAGTCCAATACTTGGATTTATTGAGTGTCTGTTTTTCAGCAGAAATGGTTTCTCTAAAGTTGGCAGAATGTGCATTTTTCAAGATGTTAGCCGGCATGACTTTTTCACAAATACTTAAACTGTAAAAAATATTTTTCCAGGTTACCTACCATCAAGTTTCTTTCTTCTTTGCAATACAATGGAAGTTAATGGCTACCGTCAACTGTTTTGTTACCAACCTTCTTCAAAATATATTAACCCTAATCCTCTCTGTCTGCTGCCTGCCCTAACCCTAAATGATGACATTTGCCTGTCTGAACCTCTTTGTCATTCAATATTTGAGTGAACTATCTTTTTAAAGCCGCAGTATGTAATATTGACAGATAGCAACTGAAACGGGAACTGCAGTCCAAACTCTGCAAGTTGATGAGTTGATTTATCAGCGTTTTAATTGGTAGAATCTGTGATCTCTGACCCAGCACTTTAATAGATTCCATGGTTGTAAAACACTGTGTTTTGAACAAACTGGCAACCCGGAGAGTCAAAATACTATTGGGTAAACTGGCAGTGGGCGGAGTCACAGACCAAAACAAAAATAGACATAGAACACAGTTTTTCCAAAGCAGAATAACTGGCTGTAGCGTTGTTTTTCAGAGAAATATCTGCAAACATATTATGGTATTGTATGATTTAGTACAGTCAAATAATTACATACAGAATTTTTTATATTGCTAAATCTACCTATAGTAAAAGTATTTTTTCAAGGTCATGACGGCACATTTAGTG
>CM049884.1:2258543-2311043 GCA_027474115.1 Schizopygopsis malacanthus | reverse complement strand
TTCTATGTACACAAAATCTGTGTTAGTGAACGAGATAATCATCCACCTCACAGGTGTGTCATATCAAGATGTGATTAGACAGCATGATTATTGCACAGGTGTGTCTTAGACTGGCCACAATAAAAGGCCTTTTGTGTACATAGAAAACATCTTAGATCTTTGAGTTCAACTCATGAAAAATGGGGGCAAAACCAAAAGTGTTGCGTTTATAATTTTGTTCAGTTTAGATACATTTTATAATGTATTATAACAGTGATTATAATTATTTATGAGATCATACAATGCATTATAAGGTCCATTACAAGGCACAATTAATGCATTAAAACTATATATTTATATATAACTATATATAATATATTTTAATGATTAATTGAATTATTAGCTCGAATCCTAGGTAGGAAATGCGGATGGAAACTATTGCCTTGCGCTGTCTATGAGTATGAATCATGAGTCGGTTTTGTGCCACCATTAGTGCGCTTACAAGTCTATCCATCTTTCCATACAGCGGAAAACAAAAATCCGTCGACACAAAATGACACATTGTGTCTCCACACTGAGCTAGGCCTGTTATTTGTCATCCCGCGAAAGACAATTTTTCAGACGTTGTGATGAAATCATCTTTTATCTTGATGCTGTAAATATTTCTGTGGACACAAACAGAAACAGGAGAGCTTGAAAGGAGCGTCTCTAAAATATTAATGCGTGAGGGAAATGAAAGCAGACAGACATGCCCAATAAAGGGCCAGAGAAACACAAATGCTCAAAACTATCTGTTACATTAAACCTCCACAGAACAAATTAATAACCAGAGCCGCTGAGAAACGATGGAGCTGAAACAAATAAATGAGAGAAATGAGACCTTGAAGGTTTCGTCTTTTCATACAGAACTTAAGCAGCACAAGCATCTGATCCAAATAACAGCCTATTACAGGGTGTAATGGACCGCACTCAACCAATAAAGTGCTTTCTAATAAGGGGCTTCTTTGTAAACAATACAGCACCGAGCCGGAATCGATAGGCGCCTGCAAACGAGCCCATTTGCCTGGGCCCGCTATCGTCATTTCATGCACTGTTTTTATCATCATCATCCTTGCAGGGAGCCACAAATTCACTCCCACAGCACCGACGGCTGCCAGCAACGGCTATAATCCACTGCTGCTTCAGAGGGCCGTACGGAGGATATTCTTCATATGCTTCGTTACATGATCTGCCCATTACGCATCTGTCTGTTTATCTACAGTCTACCAAACTTTTAGGTTCTTTGGACATTCTGTATCATGGTGCACTCAGGTTTATATTAAATTGTAATGTTAGTGACCATCATTGTGATTTGTATAATAGAGTTGGTTGGACATCATCCCTGATAGCACACGTACATCATGGAGACATTTATTTGACATTTACATCTGGAAGACATATTTTTTAGAGTATTTGCTCA
The DNA here is from genome assembly GCA_027474115.1 of Schizopygopsis malacanthus. Taxonomy (NCBI): domain Eukaryota; kingdom Metazoa; phylum Chordata; class Actinopteri; order Cypriniformes; family Cyprinidae; genus Schizopygopsis; species Schizopygopsis malacanthus. Next base: position 2,309,605 of record CM049884.1, on the reverse strand, counting down.
CCTGCAATACGTCTATAGGACGTTTCCTATCAATGTCAAACAGACGTTTATTAGATGTCTTTAAAGGGGTCATTTGACATTGCTAAAAATAACATTATTTTGTGTATTTGATGTAAAGCAAATTTGGTTTAAGGGTACATTTGCGTTTCACAAAGGTTCTGAATTGGCCAGCTATTGCCTGTCAAGCATATGTTATGTGTCGTGTCCCGGCGCGACAACACAAAAACCCATTATAAACGAGGCGAGGACATAATTACTGTAATGACTTTGTATTTATATTGTTTAATTTGTGAGTGTTAAAAGCAGCATTTAATGACGTTATCCTGGCGCTTTTGCTCACGTGTCTTGAAGTTACAGTAAAACACAAAAATACAAAACATTACACATACCTTGTATGTATATCAGCTGAGAAACGACAAACAACAAGCACTACTCTACACAGCTCAAAACTCGTGTTTGAATCGTCCGTAGCAGAACCGTTCTTACAGGCTGTGAGTCAGAAGCACCAGACTGTTCTTACGAAGCTGGAATTGCTCCACTTTATAGAAACAGTCTTTGTGCAGCCAGCATTGTAGGCTAACGTTACTCTTCCAGGTTCAGGACATCTGTAAAAAGCGCTGCACACACTCTAATATTTGGGTTGAACTGTTCTGGGACAGTGTTGTAAATACAGCTTAACCACTGATTTCTAGTTGTGTCCTCTTTTGGAAACACAAACAAAGTACTTTCACTTTCACAATGAAACACAAAGTTTCCAAAAAACCTTTTACAAATAATTTCTTCTGGAGATGAAGCTGGATAACAAATGATTTGTGTGAACATAGATGCATTTATGTAGATCGAGGGCGCATTCCCTTCACAAACAAACGTAACCGTCTTCAGCGGCTCAGATGTCAGGAGCAAATAATGACTGCTATGTTCATTATTACATCCAACAACAGAACACCTCGATCGTTTAGGAGACATTCTTGTCTACATTGTGAAACAATGGTGGACTGTTGACAGCTCAATCAGGGCGGGTCTAAGGTAAAACACCTAAGGTGTCAATCAACAATCGTGGGAGGGGCCTGGGTCTGTGTGACGTCACACAGCCAAGAATATGAGCTCGGCTTGGTTTGAGAAAGAGGTTATCGTTTATTGGGATTTAAAAACAAAACAATAAAACACTGGTTTGATTTTTATCATTATAGGGTGGATGTGTACAAACACTGCCAACACATATTTATGTTAAAAAAACATGTAAAGTGAATTTCGCATCTGATGACCACTTCAATCTCCTGGTTATATAAAGGACAAATAAATAAATAAAATCTACTCCCGAGAGGGAGCGCCGAGGATCGTACCGAGAAGTGAAATCTGCTTGGATGCGTGCGGCTGCAGGTCCAGGCCGTTCTTTAGCCAGGTGAGTTTGGGGTTTGGAATACCATCTGCATGGCAGGTTAAGCTGGCAGCGATGCCAGGTTCCTGGGCCTGAGTCTCCGGATACACCAGGATTACTGGAGGCACTAGAAGGACAAAGAGACAGAAGCAGACTGTGAACAACAGAGAAAGTGATTCAAGGCCAGAACAATTGCTTTGTTTTGGATCCCCCTCCTTGTGTAGGTCAGAAACGGTCATTTATTGAAATTAATGTGAGCCGCAAACATGCGTCCCCTCTTGAGGTACCTTAATTAGACAAAACATGCTCTCTAATCACGCTTATTGTTTCCGTTAATTTAAAATCCTTCCAGTATTTTTTCTCTTGCAAATGTAATACAGCAAAGGAAACAGGACCAATCAGAGGGTTTTTAGTTCATTGAGAGCTCTGCTCGCTTTCGAAGGGTTTCGTTATAACAACAAAGTATTCATTGTACAATATAGATAGATTTTTTTATTATAACGAGAGTTTTTATGAAATAAAAATATATATATATCGTCTTCATTGATTATAAAGGGAGCATCTTTGGTCGCTTTCTGTATATAACCTTGCTCACTCTTTGTAATATAACCCTTTCATAATTTGAATATAATTTTTCATTTTGCAACATACACACTGCAAAGTTTCAAGAGTGAAAACCATATTAAAACGTAGGACTGAATTCACGAAACATCATAAAAGCTGATTGAGATTATTGTTTTATTAGCAAATATCCCAGCATTCACTGGTGCATCCAGGTTGCACACAAAATCATTTAATGAATGGTCTAAAACCAGTGGTGTAGTCCTAAAAAAAACATTACTATTCTGGAAAGAAAATGTTTTTACATTGTTGGTTTATTTGTAATATTTATTTAAATGATAAAAAGTAAGAGGATCACACAGACCATTGGTGGCAATGGATCTATATGCTTATGATGTTTTTGGGAAACTCAGTCTGTTGACTGCATTGCAATCATCATTATGTATGGCTATAATTTAAACATGCTGCTTTGGAATTATATCTATTAAGAAAAGTGCTTCACAGATAAATCTGAATTTAATGTTTCTTTTATGCTCATATTGGGGAGACAAAATGTAACTTCATATAAGGTAAATATTTTATTAAATGCTTTGGCTTTAGTACAGTGGCAATATGTGTCACGGTTCATGGATCTGTGTGCTCATTCTGTGTCCGTCTGTGTGGGTGGACCCGCTCGTTGTGCTTATCAGCGTTGCCTAGTTACCGTGCACCTGACGAGGTAATCAGAACGGTTACAGGTGTAGCTCGTCTGCACTGCCTATATCTGGCTGGCGTTTCTGTGGTGCGTTGTCAGATCGTTATTGCTCTTGTGGTGTCTTACTCTCTGTGTCAGTCTTCCAGGTCCCGAGGCTGTTCTCGCCTGGTCGCTGTTCAGTATATCCCTGTAGGGTGCGGACTGGACTGTATTCTCTGCCCGAGCTGGAGACTCTGCACTGCCGGGTTTACTGCACCTCCACTATGTTTTGGAGTTGTCAAATAAAGACCGTCTATTTTCACTCGCAATTGGATCTCGAGCTTCTGTACCGTGACAATATGAAGGCCAATTATTTATTTGATATGATGCCTAATATTTTCTCACACATTAAAGTGTAAAAATATAACTGATTTTGTAGTTAAGGAATGCAATTATATCTCTTGCTAGGGGACCATTATACTTGGGGTCAATGGCATAAAACCCTTTGAAAAACCACTGATCTGTGCACAGCACATTCGGTCTCTCTCACACACAACTAGGCATTTATGCACCAGTGACATTAAAATTGTTGCTGGCATTTGGGAAATCTCACACATACGTGAGAAATTCCCATTCACACTATCGGCTGCTCTAGCTCTTCAATAACTGCTTTTGATTCTTTGTTATGCACTTTTATTTATTTTTATTTCTACTGTGATGACCTACAGTCAACGAGAGCGCAAGATACAGTGTAGCGGGAAGTTCGGGGAGGAGTTATTGACCACAATATCACAATAACCATTTCCTCCTCCACAATGGCCTTCACTCGTGGGCTACCATTTTAATAACATTTCCAGTCTCGTGAGCTTGTCTTATTTCCTCATCTCTTCTCACGTGCGTTTGGTTGTGAAACGTAGTTTGAGGAGCAGACAGAGTTGTCAGTGATTCTTCCTATTGTAAAGTCATGCAGTGTGAAACCTCCTGTCGCTGATCCATCGTGCAATGTGAACACAGCAGCCACTGATCGTTCCCCCGGATAGTCATGCAGTGTGAAAACAACAGAGTCCGATGACTTTGAAAAGCGTGCAGTGTGAAGTCGGCATAAATGCATGTTCATATTTAGTGTAGAACTACAGTAACAGTGTTGACACAGCGCATACAATGTCTCTGGACTAACTCCTGATTTCTTTCAACATGGCAACACGAGAGCTGTCAGTCAATACATGGGGAAACAAAGTAACTGTTTTTACTTATTTGAAAAAGTAACTGTTTTCTTGCAAATTCAAAAGTATTGTGGTATTTTACTTGTTACTTGCAAAAACTAATCTGATTATGTAACTTGTAACGCATTGTCACCAACACTGATTATTACTACAGTTAAATTGTTACATGGACGTTGTATTAAAATGAAGGTACGCTGCTTCATTTATCCATTTGACAACTTTAACAGACATAAAAAAACAGCTCATGAAAGCAAACATATATGAAAGATTCTACTACTAACCATTCACCTGGAGCACGTGGGTCTGGGACAGCTCCTCATAGCCGTACGCGTAACAGCTGTAGTTCCCCATGTGAATCGTAGTCACCTTAGTAATGTAGAGCGAGCCGTCATCGCCAAAGTCCTAATTGAACAGGAAGAAAGAGACAGAATAAAACAGCAGAAAGTCACGGGATGAATAGACGATGCATCAGCGGTGTCCCATGAGCGCGCGGGCGCAGGGGTTTGTTCCTCACTGTCATGCTCTCTCAGGCTGATAAATGGTAAGGGTTAAAAATATAGCCAGCATTAGCGTGATTAATGAAGCCGGTTGTGGTTTTGTGAGGATGCACCCCTCATCTGGGGCTTGGGGCCGACTCAAGGGGGATTAAAACATTAAACTGTTTTGTAGTTATACGAGTTTGCAGAGGGTAAATGATTTAAGGACACGAAAGCTCGCTCCTAAACCCTAACACACCTGCAGCTTTATAGGGCGCGCACTGAAAAGGGCTCGACTGCCGTACTGGGAACAAAACAGCTATTTGTTTGTTCAGGAGGTCGTCGCTAATCCAGCGAGATGGATGTTCGGCTCCAGTAAAATCACGACTTTGTCTCCGAGTGCTGAAGTTTTAGGATGAAGAGGGCAGAAGTGACTCTCTTCCAAGGACATGATGCTGTGGAAAGCCAACTACAAAAACTAATTACTTTTGTATTAAATAAAGATTATGTGACTGATAATACCTCACCTCTGCCATAAGGCCGATATTATGCCGGACTCATAGCGGTTTTCATCACTGGAGCTGCCACTTTCAGATGAAATCTAATTACGAGTTTTTCATTCACATTTTGAAATCAATTGTCAGATAATGACTTGTCATGAGGTTTAACCGAAAGAACAGCACCATAACTATACAGTTAACAAGCCACTAATTCAAACGACTGGAAAAACAAAGACACAAGGGAAATTTAGCTGCATCGGTTTTGGAAACGGCAACATTTCCACTCTGAATGGATCAGAGATGAGTGTTTGTCACACAACTGAGCCAATTCATCTCTAAGGAGAGAAAGACATTAACTGGAGGAGCCGTCTGACACGGCTTAAACTAATAACCATTAGACATCACATGTTTTATGTTAATGCATTGAAGCACCATATAAATGGTGTATGGATATGATAATCATTTGATAATCATCTGAACCCATCACTGCACCACTAATGTTATTGAAAAAGTATAGTATTAATAACACAGATGAAGTGAAAATAGATGAGGAAGAACTGATACAAGCTTTAATGAAATATTGTGGAGAGAAGATGCAATTATCAACGATTTCCTTATTCATACATCATGATATTTACATGGTACTTCACAAGCATAACACAGTATTAGCAAAAATCTTCTTAAAACATTTTCTGTGCAAACGTCTGTCATTCTTCAGTGGAAACAGAAGTACAAGAATTAGGGAGAAATATAATAAAGCAAACAAAATAAAAATAAAAAAGTGAATTGTGACATTTTATCTCATAAATCTCATAATTCTCATAATTTTTTCTCATAAATCTCATAATTCTTTTATCTCATAATTCTGACTTCTCACAGTTCCGATTTTACATCTCACACTTCTGTCTTTTGTTTCCACCATGGAATAAAAAAAACACTTTATCTCACAATTCTAACTTTATTTCATGTAATTGCAAGTTTCTTTCACAGTTTAGACTTCTCAGAATTACGAGAAAAAAGTCTGAATTATGAGATGAAAAGTCACAATAACCTTTTTTATTTTTCATCCTGTAGCTGAAACAAGCATCTGTATGTCAAACATAAATCCATATATATATATACACAGTATAGATTATTTATCAACAAAGAAACAAAAAGCTCAATCAAAAAGCCACTCACTGAAGCTATTGAAAGCGTTTCATTGGTAACATCCTCCACTAAATGCTTCTGGAGTAGCTGAGGTGCATTTGCACACTTCTCCTCGCTTCAGATCACACAACAGACTCCAGATTGAGGTCAAGACTCCGGCTTGGCCTTTCTAAAATGTAGAGTTTCTTCAGTTTGAACTCTGAGCTTTTCATTTACTCCTGTGTCACTGCTGTGTTGTAAGAGTCGTCCTGCGCTGAGTTATTAATGTACACCACACAGCTGTACAGCCTACCATTCGTGTTGTTAGATCAAGTCTCCAGAAATTTCAGATCTGACCCCGGACACCAGTTCCTGCCACAAGATATCCGTTTTCTCATATCCAAAACCCAGACAGCAAAGTTTTGTCTAATACCCAAAACTATTAACTATTAACGCGTCACTAATTAGATGACGAGGCATTTGGCTAATAACTTCTTGTTTTATTGCCTAGCAATAGCTGTGTAGTTGTTATTCCACTGTAATCGGGGGCGTCTAAAGAGACGCTATTGGTGAGTATGTTAAGGTTTCTCTTCGCCACTCTTTCGAGCGGGTCATTCTTGCTGGTAGGCTTTTCGTCTCAGGTCCCACGCGTGTAAAGATCATAGCTTTTGAGGGAGCCAGCCACTGTCAGAAGACACAGGTCCGATATGTCCCTTTTCGATAGGCCTTGATTCCTCAGTGCTCTCCCACTTGGTCCGTACATTAAGCCCCTGTAGGAGATGATCACCGGCATGTGCTCTAGTGAGTTGTGAGTGTGTTGAAGCCATGATGTAATTGCCCTCTCATTCTCCGGTGTACTGTATTTCTGGGTTTTCAGCCTCCACGTCTCTTCCATCCGGGACCCTACCACAATAGACACGTCCATTACCATCACTTTCTCAGACTTGTGAATGAGCAGGTCCGGCTTTATGAAGGTTTTTGCTGTCGGTATAATGGGTTCTACCCAAACGTTGGAGGCTCTTCCCCTCAGCATGGACTCCAATCTCCTCACAACTCTGTTGTGTCTAGCACATCTTGCATCGTGGGTTACATCGCATCTTTGTTGTATGTGATTAAGTGTCTCTCTTACTTGGCAGGCCCCTCTACACATTATGTCATCCGTGCTGGACTCTCTACCTCTTGCCCGTCTTGCTTTTGTTGACAGTACCCCGCCTCTGAGTTGTATCCCCCGTAGATGCAATCGAGGGAATACTCTTTCCGGTTTTTTCCAGCCATAGATGACTCGCTGCGTCCACATCAGTCATAGTTATATCCTTTCCATCCACTGACTGGGCAAGTTGTTTAGCCCACATCTCACGGGCTTCCTTCACCATGGTGATTGCTTTGCCACCCACTATACACGGCCTGTTCATTCGTTTCAGGGCTTTCTGGAAAGATGGCATTTCCGTCAATGCCCTCTCGATCGGATTTGGACTTGATAGCAGCTTCATCGACCTTGACCGTTGCCAGATCGGTATTGTGGTGCTTATCGAGGGAATGTCTAGGCCTCCCGCCTGGAAAGGTGAATAGAGGTAGGCTAACAGCGTATCTTTCGGCAGTCGCATCCACTTCCTCACGGCTGTTCGCACCATTTTGTCCATCTTCAGAAGTGTATTTCTGTGGGCTCCCCCTAGCACTAGTTCATGCACTAGTCTGGGGACCAAGAATACTTTCAGGATTTCCAGTCTCTGATATGGTTTCAGTGGTGCCGTGGTGATTTCATGTAACATCTTTTCCAGGTGCCCAGTGTGCTTTGGTGTTACTTTTCCTTTCCATGTAAAATCCAATCCCATATAGTGCTGCTTATCCAGAACACCCATTGCTGGAATCACCCCTTCATCGCACTTCCTCCTTCTATCTTTAAGGATTGTGATGGCCTTAGATTTCCTTTCATTCAGTGTCATCCCCATTCCCCTCAATACTCTACAGAGTCCATCCAATTTCAGTTGGAGGTCCTCACTGTTCTGAGCAATTAGTACCAGGTCATCTGCGTAGGCAATTGCATCGATGATTTGACCACCTAATTCCACCCCTTTCTCAGGGCAAGCTGCTTTTACTGCTTTGTTCATTACCAGAATGAAAAGGATTGGTGACAATGGATCGCCTTGCCTTACGCCCCTTCCACATTTTGTCATCCTTGTCCCCAGGTTCACCTCTGCCTCTTCATAGAGATTCGCCAGGTAGTTAACCAAGGGTTCCGGTGCTCCCGCCGACCTGGCTGCCTCCAAGATCGTATCGTGAGAGACTGTATCAAATGCCTTTGCTATGTCCAGGAACAACATTGCGATCGGAGTTCCCCCATCGTGCGTTCCTCTTAACAGAGCCTGTAGCAGCATACTTGCTTCCAGGCATCCATCTCTTTGAAGAAAAGCGTACTGCAGGGGTGAGAATGTGAATGTGTCCCGCATTCTCCTTGCCAGTATCTTGTGAAGTGCTCGTGTAAGAGTGGAGGATACCCCAATAGGTCTGTAGTCCCCCGGTGTTTCGGGCAATTCCACCTTTGGGATGAAAGTTACTCTGGCGTTGGCCAGGGACGAGGGCATCGTTTCCAGGGCCAGAATAACATTGCAGAAACCGGCGAGAGATGGCTGGTGCCATCGCAGAAGGTCTCTAGACGAGACTCTATCCATCCCCACTGCCGAATTTCCCATGCCTTTCAGGGCATCCTCGATCTCCGTGGCTGTTATTGGAGATAATATTTCCCATCTCTGTTCTCCCTTCTCCGTTGTTAGAACCGGTTCATCAGAATGACCAGTTCCTGCGTACACCTTAGTCCAGTATTCCTCCAATCCGTCCACCCTGTGCTTGTCCTTATATGCATCCTTCCACCTGCCCTCCAGTATGGTTTTGGCGGCGTCCTTTCTTCGCAACTTGTACAGCCTCTGAATGCTGGCATATCTGGCCCTCCTTAGTTGCTTGTTGGACCTAAGCACTTTTCCCGAAGTTCTTAGAGGTGGAGCTGGTAACCATCTAGTCGGGAATATCTTTGCTGTATGCTCTTTCAACAGCTTCACTCCTTCCAGCTTGGTTAATCGCCCCTCCAGTATGTCCAGAATCCATTTCCGCAACCTCTCAGGTTGGAACCGATCCGATTTCAGGGAATGGTACGCCTTCTCCAGCATATCCTTCCTCCACTGCTCCACATTCACAGGCTGTACTACACGTGATGTTCCTGTATCCTCCTGAAGGGGTGTAGACTGGACCAACATCACGGTCTGGGGTGACGTGGCTAACTGTGGTGGTGGCGACAGTGATGTGGGAGATCCTTCTGGCCCATGGGGTCTATACACAGAAGATGGTTCCCTTTGGTGGAAAACTGTTGGTACTGTCCATTCCAAAGTCTGCAACCTCTTCCGTATAGCCTCTACTGTCCGAGTGCGGAAGCGAGAGTGTAGCTTGTTTGCCAACTCTCTTTTAGTCGTTCCCATTACCCAGATTTTCGTTGCTTCTTCAGTAAGCAGTATATCCTCCTCTTCCGACCAGTTTTTCGTTGATTTTCCCCGCTTGATGGCGGCACTGGCTAGCGGGGGGATATCTTGCTGGATGTTATTTCTGCTTGGTAGATCGTCCACTTCGGTCATCCTTGTTGGTCCTATTGACATTTGATCTCCTTGGTCGGGGACATTGTCTCTCGGTGGACTATGTTGTTGATGCTCCCTCGATGTTACGGTGCATGTCCACTTCAGGAGTTGAAGTCTTTTCTTCAGTGCCTCCAGGGTGCGGTGAGGAAAGGTAACGTGCAGGTGAGTTAAAAGATCCTTCTTCTTCATGCCGACTCTCCAGATCGAGTTGGCCTTAGCTCTTAATTCATTATCCTCTCCGTTTGACCATCCTTTCCTCCTTCCTTGAAGCACCGTAATCCTCTCTTGTTAACTTCCACTGGGTGCCGATGGTGTCTATGCATGCCCAGGCTTCTTGACGATGGGAAAGTCAAGCCACAGTCTTCACAGGTATTATCACTCGATATGGGACCTGAGACAGATTCAAAAGTTCCAGCCTCCTTAACAGCCTCACCGCTGCTCTAATCCTGGTTTCCAGAGGGACCAGGATTTTTACTTATTTTTCTTTTTTCTTGTAACCAGCAGAAAATCTTCAGGCGGGTGGTTGGCTCGACTGGGATGGCCCGGATCTTAGTTCGGGCGGGTTGCAGGCGGGGGTGCCGACTTGACACCCTCCGCCAGTAGTTGGAATAACCAAAGCTTCCCACCCTATCCAGCGGTCGCCACGAGGAGGCGCCCGGGCCATGTAACAGTCATAGTTACTCCCGCCCAATAAGTAAGCAGTATATCCATTTGATCTCCTTGGTCGGGGACATTGTCTCTCGGTGGACTATGTTGTTGATGCTCCCTCGATGTTAAGAGAGTCATAGTTACTCCCGCCGTTTACCCGCGCTTCATTGAATTTCTTCACTTTGACACCCATTAATAGCAATCTTGGCTGGTGCACAAAACCGTATTAACAAAAATCTATCAGCCAAGAAGTTGACTAAGAAATCTAGAGAAGAGCAGAAGCAGGAGATGAAGTGATGTTGATTCAAATGAGCAGTGTATTAATTAATCTTAGTTGAATACGTTATAGCACAAATCCAAGAAGTGTTATAATATTAAACTGCTTCACATCAACCATCCCATCTCATAAAACCTTGAAATTGCAATATTGTATCTTATTTACACTCCATGAAACTCTGCAATCATAAGATTAAACAACAAAAGCAAGCACTGCGAGAGCCAGGGAAATAATTAGTCATATAAAATGTATAAATAATAATGATAAATCATATCAATCAAATTACATAAATGACTAATGATAAATGATTATGAAACATAATGAAGGAAACGTATGGACTGAAATGAATCCTTAGATAGGCTACTTTACTCATGGGTTCAGAAAAAAACACATGCACTGCTTTAATATAATAATATCCAGGCACTTTAAGTATAAAGTTAAGAGACATTTAAAACAATTATCTCCAGACTTCGTCTCAGTTTGTCCTTGTCTTAAACTGAAGCTCTCATTCTGCCTGTGCTTTAGCAGTATGTCTTCATACAGAGACAGTAGGGTCAGATGCTTTCCTCATTCAAAGGATAGGAATGAAAGAAAAATGTGTGGCGGTAAACTCAAACAGAGCGAAATGAATATTAATGTGTATAAATATGTCTAAATCAATGACATACAAACGCACCACTGAACTTACCAGTGTGAACTTCTCAGTGGTCAACGGTGCAAAAGTTACAAATTACCAGTTCAAGGTTTTTCACTACATCCTCGTGAGCAGTGTTGGGGATAACGCATTATAAGTAATCCAGGTTATGTAATTAGATTACTTTTAGAAGTAACAATTAAAGTAACACATTACTTTTAAACTTACAATGAAATATCAGAGTTACTTTTTCAAATAAGAAACACAAGTTATTTTGTTTTCCCTTTTATTCACTAACACCTCTCCTGTCCCCATGCTGAGAGAAATCGGGAGTGAGGCGCAAAAGCACTTCCTTCAGGCTGAGGCTTATTAACTTCACATTTAGTGCGAAAGGGCATTTACAGTCGCCAAAAATATAACTTCTGGGTTTTTTGTTACTAAAAATAAATAAGCAAACCAAGCTCGGGTGACAAAAAGTAACATAATACATTTATTTCCCTAAAAAGTAACTAAGTAGCATAATTAGTTACTATGTTATGGAGAAATACAATATTGTAATGCATTACTTTTAAAAGTACTTTTCCCAACACTGCTCATCATGCATCATCGCACTGAAATCAACGCTTCAATGCGTGAACTTCTATATTGACAAGTGACAAAAACGACAAATACTGAATGCATCCAAATTACTACACTGCTATAAACCGCTCCATATGCCTCAGTTTTAGAGATCAGTCAACAGAGAACAATCATGTAGAATAAACTCAGCTTTTCTCCTGGGAATGTATTAATGATCCATTTGAGTAATCAGAGACAATCAATGCAAAAGACCTGTTCCTCGCATTTAAAACACAACTACACATGCTGATGCTTTGGTTTTCTGGCGCAAGACACAATTGTGTATTTATTTAGTTTCTCTGTTTGTCTGGACCGTGTCGGTCTTCTGACTATCTCTGCGTGTCATTCACCGGTGCTCGTTCTCGTTGACCCGTGAGTCGTCGTTGACTGGGTCAGTGTTGCAACATTCAACAAACACTTCATTAACATGCAATTAGAGTATCATAATGAGCGAGTGCGTAAACACAACCCCATGCTGTCAGGAACGCAGGTGAGCTAAACACAAGCGTGACACACCTCATTAAACACTACCCATTCCCAACCTGAGCATGTCTGCTTCTCAAAATCTACACATGATTTGCAGTCCTTTGAAATCAGCACGGCTCCTGGCCCAACTCCTGAGACAACGGTCATTATGTTATTTCCAATTCCATCATGATATGAAGTGCAGAAACACAAATATTTTTAGTAATTAGAAATGGAAAGCGTGCCTCAGAATACCGAGCATGTGTCCTGATAATGAACATTAACATTTATAATTTGTGTTGGCATGAGCTTCTATTCTTGAACATACTGATTAATTGGTGAAAATCAATGGAACTGGACCCCGACCGAGCTTTGTGTTCTGGAAGATTATCAGATATTCAGCAGCTGCCCAATTAACAGGAGGATGTAAGCATTTCACATCAGAAAAGAAGCTCTGCAGGGTTCCTCACCTTGAGAAGGTGTTCTGAGCACAACATTCTCTTATAAGAATACCGTGAAAGCCTCACGTCATGCAGGATGCATGTGACCAAGTTATGCTGTTACAATAAGCATATGTATGGGTCTGAATTTAAGATTTATGTATTTGAATTGAATATAAAATTTCGGTCAGTATTTCACGCAGGGAGACCAGGGTTACTTTTCCAGCCGTGATTATTCATGTCGACTTCAAAACCCTCTTTAATTACATACATTGGGGCATCTTTATTTTCAGACATAATGGTGATGTTCATCGAAGTACTCACATTTATATCCTCCAGATCCAGGAAGTTGAGGATGATGCCGTTTCTCTTCCAGATGATGGGTGGTCTCAGGGTGCCCTGAATGGCGCAGGACAGCACAGCGCTCAGGCCGACGGTCACTGTTGTGATGCTCAGACGCTTGTCATCGGCTAGACTGAGCTGAACGACCTCTGCAAGACAAAACAACATTATTGGAATTTAGTTAGCCCATGCATTTACATGTATAACTTGAAAAATGATTTGTAATTTTTTATTCATTTTGAATGAGTTCTTTAATGACTCTGGAGTAACGAGTGGTCTCAGAGAGTGACTAGATCTTTTTTTTGAACACTTGTGTTCAGGATTCAGAACAATGAACAAAATTTATGGAGTAGATAGATAATACCTCTAAAGCTTCACAGTCCTAATGTTTCACTTCCTGGCTTGACATTTCATTTAGTAACATTAGACAGCTTTGAATTACTGTATATGCTGTTAATGTTTGATTATTTTACATATTCATCTGCTTACATACGCGATCGCTTCACTTGTTTGTGCTTCTTCACCTGTGTTTTGACCTGGGGATTCTGTACTCTTTCAGATGATCAGTAATAGCGCCCCCTACCGTATAACAGTGGGAACACAGAAATAAAAAAATACGGTCAATGGCGGGGAAAGAGTTATCAAATCGAAAGCAGCAGAAATCAAAATCACAATTAACTTGTGATTTATTGTGCCACACTATTTTCCGTCATTGCTTGTGTTATTTTCCTGTTTATTACTCTAAAGCTGCGTAGACAGACTCTGTATTGTATAGAGCACTATAGAAATAAAAGTAAGATGACTTGTTTTGATGAGCCATTTGATCATTTGATGAACAGTCCGTCTGAAGTGTGCAAACAAGAACGGCCCAGACATCGCAAATGTCTCTGACTGACCTCGGGTCAATAACAGTCTGGCTTTCAGATCAGTCATTTCACAGCTAGCTTGCAAATAACAGTGTTGGTGTGCTGACGGCAGTCTATGCTCGATGGCTTAAGCAAACGACTTGAACGCTCGTGTCCATTAGCACTCTGCTGCAGTGGACGCTTCCTGGCGCAAACATGTTGTTTGCATGGTTTCCTGACAGTTTCAGGTGGGTTTAATTCTTTCAAATGAAAAGAGGTAATTTAGCTGATGTTGAGAGAGGATTGCAATGCTGAGCACATTGATTTGTCCTGGCTTGAGGGAAAATAAGTGCACCTGCCTGTCAAATTGCAGCCATCAGAACTGAAAATGCAGCAGGTGCAAGAGGAGAAACGGCCTGTATACCACTACAGCCAATGCACACACAGGACTGTTCACTAACAATGACTTGTGATCCACTGTGATCCAGACACCTGTGAAAGCTGAGCGTGAGCCGGCTGCGCTGCACGTCTGTTAGAATGCTCTTCTCCATCATTTTATCATGCTGTAGTACATTTCTGATGCTTAGATTGCTAGAAAATGTCCTTAAACAATATTTTTTTATTCAGTTGACGTGCCGCTTCTAATACTGCCATTTGTGAAAAATATGTAATAATCCTTATTCAACATCTGCATCACTAATAAATAAGACGTTTGTGTGTGTTTAAAAGTTATGCATCATTTTAATGAATTCATGCCACAGAGTTCAGGACTGACAGCCACGTTTCATGACTCCAAAAATTCAGCATTTTTTATTATTTTAGTATAATTGTACAAACGCACCCTTCAGCTCATGTTACACGTGTTTTTGCTGTGAAAACTTTACTGATTTTTACAAAGTAAACATAAGAATAACTTTGATATCGTTAGTAATATTTATTACTGAAAAAGCTTAGCTTCACTTGATCATCCAGACATCCAGAAAAATCAGTGAGTCTCAAATATGATCATTAGACTTTTGAGGAATGTTTATTTGTTCATCTCTGTATTGCATTGCATTATATGTTTTGATAATTTAAATATCATCTTACTAAGACATATTATTGAAGATAGAAAGTGATGACTGATATTTCTATCATTTTATGTAAGTATCTTCTATACTGTTATAAAGATCTCACTGATTTATACACACACCGGCCACTTTATTAGGTACACCTGTTCAATTGCTTGGTAACACTAATTGCTAATCAGCCAATCACATGGCAGTAACTCAATGCATTTAGTCATCTAGATGTGGTGAAGACGACTTGCTGAAGTTCAAACCGAGCATCAGAACGGGGAAGAAAGGGGATTTAAGTGACTCTGAACGTGGAATGGTTGTTGGTGCAGACGGACTGGTCTGAGTATTTCACAAACTGCTGATCTACTGGGATTTTCACACACAACCATATCTAGGGTTTACAGAGAATGGTCTGAAAAAGAGAAAATATCCAGCGAGCGGCAGTTGTGTGGACGAAAATGCCTTGTTGATGTCAGAGGTCAGAGGAGAATGAGCAGACTGGTTAGAGATGATAGAAAGACAACAGTAACTCAAATAACCACTCGTTACAACCAAGATCTGCAGAATACCATCTCTGAACACACAACACATCGAACCCTGAAGCAGATGGACTCCAGCAGCAGAAGACCACACCGGTGCCGCTCCTGTCAGATAAGAACAGCACACGGAGGATACAATTCACACAGACTCACCAAAACTGGACAATAGAAGATTGGAAAAACGTGATGGGTCTTGATTTCTGCTGCAACATTCAGATGTAGGGTCAGAATTTGGTGTAAAGAACATGAAAGCATGGATCATCCTGCCTTGTCTCAACAGTTCAGGCTGCTGCTGGTGGTGTAATGGTGGGGGGGATATTTTCTTGGCACACTTTGGCCCAACTTTCTAGTGATCTTGAAGACATTGATTAGCTTCTTCAGGTGTGTTTGATTGGAGCTAAACTCTGCAGGACACTGGCCCTCCAGGACCGAAGTTGCCTATCCCTGGTGAATGCGGTGTTAAATTTTAATTTTACATTCAGCTCTGCCAATTGCGCGGAACGGCTGGCAGCTAGGGGGTGTGTGATATTGACAAAAAATTACATTAAAACCGCCAGTCACTGTTAACGAGTGAGTCACTGCGACTGAACCGAATCAATTAAACGGTTGATTCATTCAGGAACGAATCACCTTCATGTTGCTCAGAGACGTGAAACAGTGCTGTGGCTTTGTTTGGAATAATTTTTGTTGTCGAAATAGCACAAAAACAGGAAATATGGCGTCTAAAACGTAAGTCTCCTAATGTTAACTTCTTGTTTATTGAACTGTTGTATACAATCTCATATCACATTTGTAATCATGCTGATTTTTGGAGGAAAAAACGTCACTCTTCGTGTGATAATTAACTATATGAAATTATATAAAGCCCTCATATCTTGAAGTTTGTGATGCATTTTAATAGACTGAATCACAGAGTGAAATAAAACGCACTCTAACCTTCTTTTCTAAAAGAAATCTGTCAGTGTTTCTTTTTGTTTTCTCTCTTCTTCAGCCCTTGCTGTTCCCGCGGTAGTTAGCTTCCTGTCACCTGACAGCGAAAAGCAGTGACTGACCGCTAATATTAACCAATCTAAAATCTGCATTAAATTAAGAATGTAAAGATGAAGTTATGTAACGTTTGATAGAATGGCAGACCGGTCACCGTATCAGCACACAGAAGGCACATAACTGTGATTTTATCAGTTATTAATTTTTACACAGCTATTCATTTTTTAGAGAAAATAAAACGGATCGCAATACAACAATTATATGCACCTAAATATATTTTGATGTCACACAGATTAAATTATGGGAGTATATGCGACCAAAATGGTCGCAATTTCGAGCCGTGTTTAATATAAACACAAACAATTCTCTAGGTTAAATCTTGAAAAGCTTTCACTCTTGTCCAGTGATGTCAATTCCATTAGTCAAGAGAGAGAGAACAGTTAAAAAACGACAGCATAACAAAATGCAGCACCTCATTATTACATCCCCAGGTGATGATATTTTGTCAAATATAGCTTACAAAAGTAGTGTGTACGTAGCATTGGAATAGCACATCAGAGGAGGAAGTTTTATAAAAGCGAAGGCAGCTTCTCCTCACATGAGTCTAAAAGTGAATGCATCCACGCACCGCCTCAATCCTCAAACCCTAAACCCAAAAACAGTTTCACATTTTGCAGCAAATATAAAACCGAGCACCTCCCTTTCAGGATTCAGCCTCTTCGTTGTGCTTCTCATTTTTAGCCTCCAGCAATAAAAAACACTTTCCTCTTTCCTGGCACCATGTTGATTTTCCCCAGCTAAAGTGGTCTGGTTTGAGATTGTTTACCACACACACACACAGACACACACACACACACACACACACATACACACACACACACACACACACACACGATAGTCTCTGAGGCAGGGATGCAGACAGACGGATGACATATCCATTGCCCATGGCAGCCCTCCTGCTGGATAGGGTTGACATGACATTATCTCTGTAATGACTCTTTGTGTTCCCCTCTCGCCCAAAAATAGCCCCTCCTCGCAAGTAATTGACTTGCCCGGGATTTGCAAACTATTGATCCATCAAAGCTAGGTGTTATTACCGACACCAGCCAAAGGCGAGAGCACTCATTTCCCCCCTAAATGAAAGCTTCCTGCAGGGTTTTTTAGACAAATGCTAAGCACAGTCAAAGTGCCTCCTCAATCAGAGAGGAAAGGTGCATCAACAGCCACAGCGTCTTTATATGTGCCACTATAACAGATGAACTTTGAACAGCTCTCCACAAGACACAATGACTATGGTCGGGAATCCAGAACCGCTTTCTGTGTTTTAGACTATAAACCCAAATAAGCTAATCAATTACCTCAAATGGTTTGAGTTAGAACTAGTGCTGTCAATCAATTAATCATGATTAATCCCACCTAACATTAAAGTTTTTAAATGTACTTTTATATTGCAATAATTTCACATTCAATCTTCAAATTAATGTACAAACACCATAAAGACAGTATATTTTTAAATAGTTGTTTAATGGCATCTTTTTTTATGACTGAAGGCCAGAATCACTGATACCAATTAATATTAATTTCTCAAAAAAATCCCCCCCCCCAACATTTAACCATTGACTATAACCATTCAACATCACAGTATAATTGAGAGCTATAATTTTTAGAATTCATTAGACTTAAAAAAATTACATCTAATTTAATTGAACTTAAAACAATCTTCACATAAACCCATTATAATAAATGTCATATTTACATGTGCCCTACAGCAGAAATATACAGGAATTGAAGATTTCAAACACTAAATTCTAAATGAATCTTAAAAGCTATAAAAGTCAATTGTTCCTCTTTTTTTTATTTGTCTCTTGATTAATAGATATCACAGCTGCTGGTTATCAGGTTATTTTGGCTCCAAAAGTAATGTTCCAAACTCAAGTAGTTCCAAACCTGTATGAATGTGTTTGTTCTGCTGAACACAAATTAAGAGATTTGGAAGAAAGTTTGTAACCAGGCTGTTTTGGGGCACCATTGACTTCCATAGTAGGAAAAAAAAATACTATGATCCAGAACTGCTCGGTTTCTCACATTCTTAAGGATATTTATCTTTGTGTTCAGCAGAACAAACACATTCATACAGGTTTGTAACTACTTGAGGCTGAGTAAATGATGATTGCATTATCATTTTTGGGTGAACTATCCCTTTAACTAGTTTGACCTTACTGTCAATACATTATCCATTATCAGTCATCGTTTACACTGAATGAAATAACATCCGAATCATTCTAGCCAAAGTTTTAGTGCTTCTTTAGTAATATTTTTGTTATTGACGGTTTAATCAGACAGCATGTCCAGTCCAGCAAGTAACATTTTCTCTCACTTTCCCCTTCAGAAAAATCCTGGAAAAGCGTTAATGTCAAGCCCCGACTTATGTTTTGTAAATCAAATTATGACCCTGAAAAAACTCGCTTGAGGAAGACATGCAGCTTAGAAAAACTTCTTTAAACTCTCCATGTGTTTCACGCCTGAAACGAGAGGAGGAATAGCTCTGAGCATGCATGCACAGATCCGAAGCGGTTTTAGTGAGTGTGTTCGGTTATTACCCGTCTTACATTGACTGGGTGTTTATACCAGTTCTCATGTGACACACAGTAGCTGTCAGATCTCTCACACTCATGGCATGTGGATTTATTAAAGGTGTCTCAGTGTGCTTTGTGCCTAAAATAAGATTAAACAGCAACACCCCCATAAAGCACAACACCTGCTGGCTGCAAACACTCTTAAGAGTGCAAACAGCATTACTGCAGGCTGCTAACACATGCACTACAAAACAACTTCTTTCACACAAAACTGCTCTTATTTCTTTATATAGCTAGACGAATAGATCAAAACATACGTTCATGCCCCTGAGGAAGTGAACATGCTGAGGTATCTGCAACACAGACACACACACAGACAGACAGACAGACAGACAGACAGACAGACAGACAGACAGACAGACAGACAGACACACACACACACACACACACACACACACACACACACACACACTCTCCCATACTGGTATGTGCTGACCCTACACAGGACAGACACACACTTAGACCACACAGGAGACGGTGCATTTCTACTTTCCCTCAAAAAACTCACTCTGTATGATTTATAAGCGTTTTGAATTATGGGGACACTGAAAATGTCCTCATAAATCACCTTCTCCTTGTAATACCAATGTTATACCCATGTCATTATACAAATTTGTGTCCTCATAAACCACATAAACATGCATTTCTACACTCACAGCACACACACACACACACACAGACACACATGCACACACACACACACACACACACACACACACACACACACACACACACACACACACACACACACACACACACACCTTACTTCACAAGACATAAAAGACATATTATGATATGTTTAGGGTAATATATATTGGAAACACAGGAGATCTGAGTGGTAAACTAGCCAAAATGATCATCAACAAGAGACTCTCGTGAGGATGTGTTTTTTGTCTCGGCTGAAGAACGGCTCAGAGATGGTGGGAGGAGAACATCACACTTTTGATTAGATCGGCTTTCATAATGCATGGGTGTGCACGAGCCCACGGGGTCGGGATGGCTCTGCCGCGCTCTGCATTTAAGGAATGTTGACATTTGTTCTATCATCCTGCCCTGAAGGGCCAACCTCAATTACGGAGCCAATTAATTTCCATCCCACGAAATAAAAATGACTTGACATCAGGAAATGTGTTCTTGGAGGCTGCATAATATATATATATATAATTAAGCTGGATGCCTCCAAATGCTTTACTACTTCTCATTCTTGTTTTCCAATCTTCTCTCTTCTCAGTAATATAAAGTGCTCTCATGTACAAGTGCAGCAGGTGAAGACTGATAAGGACACTGTGGTGCTCCTCATCCTGCTACAACATTCAGGTTTAGTATTTCTTGGCTCAGAGAAACAGAAACAGACTGAAGAATGATGGGATGGCACAAGAGGGATCCTACGGACATTGAAAACCTGGAAATATCACATATTTTAAACTGTTGTTGTCCTGGAAAAGTCATGGAAACAGATTCTGTTATGATGGGATTTAAAAGGGTTTGTCCAAGATTTGTAGGGCTACAATTGCACTGAAGAGTAGAGCCTGTGTTTATGTCGAGGATGGATAAAAAACAATGAAACGATGCTGCATGTTGCTTTATTTTAAAGCCAGCTGTGTCGTTGTCAATGCAGTGATGTGTATTTGCTAGTTAAATCAATTAACTTATTACAAGCTAGTGGTTAACTGCAAGATATTTGAGTTAAACTGTTGTTTTTAGGTTAACAATTTCCTTTAATTCGGTTTCAAATGCACAGCATATTTGAGTTGTGTTTGCAGTTTAATAAAAAAATAAATGCATAACACTCCCCAGTATGCTGCCCGACACTCTTTTGTCTGTTATTTTGAATACAATTTTGAGTTTGGTCTACTTAAATACTTTAGTGGACTGAACCAATTTCAACTTGTAAAACTGAGTTAACAATACACAAGTTTTCTGGTAACCTAGACATAAGCAAGTTGCCTTTACAAAGTGGTGGTAAACTTTGTCAAAACATGAACCAATTTCTTTGCTAAATTTGAGGCAATTAAGTAAACTTGACTTATTACATTTTACAGTGTACACACTATATACATAGATAGATAGATAGATAGATAGATAGATAGATAGATAGATAGATAGATAGATAGATCTAACACAATCTGACCTAATGACATCATTATCACATGGCACAGCTGATTGGTTCTCTCCTGTGTGTGTATGAGCTCGCTGCTCAACATTCAAATGTATGACTAGTGCTTGCTGTAGTGTGCTTCAGAAACCCTCCACAGTCCCCTGTGTATATGTGCAGCAGCAGTATGTCTTACATGCTCACAGCAGCATGTTGGGGATGTATTGGCAGGAGGAAGTCTCGGTGCTTACTCTGCCGCAGCAGCAGCGTAGAAGATCTTTTCCACCAAGACCAACTATATTAACACTGTACATGTACATCACCAAGCCATTCCCTTCGAGAGTGGTCATGACTGAAATAATTTAGTAACGTAATCTAGTTTACTCATTTAGGTAATGCATTCTGACTACTTTTTAGTTAATTAACAAAAAAAAATAATGATTTAAACACATGAATACTAAAAATAGAAATATTAATGCCAGTGAGACCATTAAGTGACATTGAACTGTAAATATGCGAATGTGAAAAAGAATAAATAAGGATAATCATTCAATTATGAATGATTTGCTGCCACAGTGTGAATATGTAATCAAGTAACCCATAAAAATGTAACTGTAATCTGATTATGAGCATTATGAAATGTAATGTACTCTAATTACAAGTATGTGATTTTTTAAATCTGATTACGTAATCTAGATTACATGTATTCAGTTACTACCCTGCTCTCTGTAGGGTATACCTGAACCACACACACACACACACACACACACACACACACACACACACACACACACACACACACACACACACACACACACACACACACACACACACCTGGAGCAGTGGACACACACACAGACACACACACACACACACAGCAGTGCACACACACACACACACACACAGGAGCACACACACACACCTGGAGCAGTGGACACACACACACACACACACACCTGGAGCAGTGGACACACACACACACACACACACACACACACACACACACACACACACACACACACACACACACACACACACACACCTGGAGCAGTGGACACACACACAACACACACACACACACACACACACACACACACACACCTGGAGCAGTGGACACAGTGGACACACACACACACACACACACACAGCAGTGGACACACACACACACACACACACACACACACACCTGGAGCAGTGGACACACACACACACACACACACACACACACACACACACACACCTGGAGCAGTGGACACACACACACACACACACACACATACACATAAAGTGTCATAAATTATAGTTATGTAAATTAGAATTTTTCACAGCCATAATGATGTTGATTCTTGAATCATTTTTAGAATCTGTTTTTTTAACAAGTCAGTCTTAATTGACCCTTTGCAAAACCCGCCCTTCTTAGTTACTGTTGCTATGTCAGACAAGCCATGCCACCCTCACACTACACACCATGTTCTCACACAATGAAAAATGCATCGCGGAGCAAAGATAAAACTGACAACACATTGACTGACAAGACAGAGCAGGTTACTTCTGGCATGAAACAGGGCCTCAACTTTCAAATTGTGTCATTTTTAAGAAATTCAAACAACAAATACTGTTTTGTGGCTCTTTAATGTGTCGTGACAGATCACTGTAGTGCCTCAGTTCAAGCGGCACATGAACTGATTGTCTTTTCATATTAACTTAAAGCACAAAATAAACATCAGAAAGTAATTAGTTTCAACCTCGGAGAGATGTCAACAGACACAATTTTAAGTTTAAGTCTACTGAAGTGAATCTACTCTCCTGTCTGATTTGTTTGTCGGACAAAATGGCATATTGATTATGATTGGTCAGATCGCCTGTCAGTCAAGCTCTTTGCGAAGGATCAATTGTGTTACAATAGAGATTTCAATCCTGTGTATTCAAAAGCTCACGTCACATTAAAAAGGTAAGACTAAAACAGTCTCTTCTTCACTCTAATTCATGTCTTTCGTAGTCATTTGGCTTTTCCTCTCAAACGCTGATCACCTGTGGTTAAGTGTGGTGCGAAATACTCATTAGCAAATCGATCTAATTATTACAAATCTTTAATCACAAAGGACTGGAAAGTTTGTGAAAACTCATTTGTCAAAAAGCGTGTAACTAGTGAAGAACCAGTTCCCCGCTGAATCAAGATTGATTACCTGCTGATCTTCAACCTCACACAAACAAAACACTGAACATCACACCGATGACTTTACACAAGAAAACCCAACCGAAAGATGCACAACACAAACCAACTCTTTCATACCCTTCAAGCTGTTTATCGACAATTTACACCACATCAACTTCAAAAGCTGCCATCCAATGCATTAATGCACTCTAGAACAAACGCTTGTTTGAGATGAGAGAACGCTGCTTAGCACTGCATGTCACCTGCTCCCTGTAGCCCGCAGCGGGACGTGAAGGGCACGCGCTGTGATTAATTACCTGCCCGGCGGCTGTTTACTCAGCCAACACTTACCAAGTGTTAACCTGTGAATGGAAAGAACATGTCCGTGCTCAGACTAATGGCACGTCCTCACAGCATCTTTACAGCTAGTCTGTAAAATACAATCAAATCAGTGCGCAAATGACCAACAAGGGGTTTCATTTATTAATAATAATCAGAAAAGAAGCATTAGTAAAAACAGATGCTAGGTGAGCTCTTTATTGTCAAATAGTTGTTGATGATTTATTAGAAGTAAATAGTTCTAACTTTGAATTAGGCCATACTAAATATAGGAAATACTCAATTAATGACTATAAACTACCTTAACTAGACATTAATTGCATCAACAGTGAGTGTTTCTAAAATATTAACAATTACATTAAATAATAAATGATCAGTTTACACATTAACTTTAAGCTTTTTACTTACATATAAGCAAATTAAATAATATATACTATTAATAAATTAAGTAAGTTGTTGTTTGTTAGCGTGTTCTTTTTTTAGGATTACTGATAAACTACTACCGTTTGATTTGTTATCTATTTTAATTTTAGATAAATTATGTATGAATTATGTATGAATTATTATGTCTTTATAGGTATTTTCTTTAGTTTTAGTTTTAATAAATTTGAGTTATTTTAGCGTTACTTCAACATACTACATGGAAATGATATAATTGAAATAATACTTTTTGTTTTCATTTAAATGTTTCGTTTTGAAATGTTGTTGTATGCATTTGTCATTTTTATTTAATTTATCCATTTTCTTAAATGTGTATATATATATATAGAATTTATAGAGTTTTAACTTATAGTTTTAGTTACTTTTTTTCTGCTAAATGGCTAAAAAGTAAAGTAAAGTATAAATAATAAGTAAATTACAGTAAAAAACGAAATAAGAATTAATAGTAAAACTTTAGTATAGGGACTAATTATAACTATTAACTACTTGCTTATTAGCATGTCTATTGTTAACATATTGGCTGTTTATTAGCACATATTCTGCATGACTATATTCTATATTCCTATTCCTATGCAATACCTTAACTTAACAACCGCCTTACTAACTATTAATAAGCAGCAAATTAGGAGTTTATTGAGGCAAAAGTCCTAGTTAATGGTTTGTTAATAATGAGAACTGAACCTTAGCATAGTGTGAGCAAATTCACTAATTGTGCATAACCTATTAATGTATTAACCATGTAGAGATTACAGTTTATATACTATAAACAAACTATTAATCAATAGATGATTTAAACGTAATTTATTACTAGTGATCGACCGATATTGATTTTTTTTAATAACCGATACCGATTATTTGTACGTTTATGTACCCGATAACCGATATGCAGAACCGATATTTATTTACTGTTATAAAGTACATAAATAACAGAGTGAAGTCCATCTTAACAACAACAAACAACGGTTGAAAATTAAAATTTTCATGTAAAATTTGATCTTCAAATTACAACAATATAAACATTTTATTTATAAAAATCATCATCAGCAACACTGATATTAACAATAAGCAGAATAATGTTTTCAAATGGAGAAAATAAAGGACAGAAGTCATATCAACTTCATTTTAAACTACAGTTTTAGGTTTATAATCTGTTTAATAGACTAAAGAGTGAAGAATAATTCACTGAATAATATTCTCTGGAATATTGAAATATAACAAACAAAACATCGTATTTTATTGCATTTCTTAACTGTTTTATCAGAATTATTAAAATGTTTTTGTCTAAATTATGAAAACTGCTGACAGCGGTTTATCTATTTACACAGAACTATACTCAAACTGCGATCGCTTGCAGAGATAATAAATCATTAATTTAGATAGAGATGTATTTATTTAGATGTTTATTGGTGAAATAATGGTTCTATAGTAAATGTTAATATAGTTTAGCATGTTTCAAACGAGTGAATCTTGTATAAAGTTACATGCGGCGGACGTGCTGGAGCTTCTCCTGAGTGAACAGTGTGTGTGTGTGTGTCCACTGCTCCAGGTGTGTGTGTGTCCACTGCTCCAGGTGTGTGTGTGTGTGTGTGTGTCCACTGCTCCAGGTGTGTGTGTGTGTGTGTGTGTGCCCACTGCTCCAGGTGTGTGTGTGTGTGTGTGTGTGTGTCCACTGCTCCAGGTGTGTGTGTGTGTGTGTGTGTGTGTGTGTGTGTGTGTGTGTGTGCCCACTGCTCCGGGTGTGTGTATGTGTGTGTGTGTCCACTGCTCCAGGTGTGTGTGTGTGTGTGTGTGTGTGTGTCCACTGCTCCAGGTGTGTGTGTGTGTCCACTGGTGTGTGTGTGTGTGTGCACTTGGATGTGTCAAATACAGAACACATTTCACTGCTGGTTATACTCTGTATAATTGTGTATGTAAAAAAAAAAATTATAAAAAAAAAATATCAGTTATCGTTTTTTTTTCAAAACCGATATCCGATAATGGTAAAATGCTTAAATATCGGGAAAAATATCGGTAAACCGATATATCGGTCGATCTCTATTTATTACTGTATGCTTATTATAAAGTGTTATGGAGAAATCAAAACACACAAGATGCTATAAGTCCAAGAAAGGAAAAAAAAAATACTATGTGAACTACTAATACTAGAACCAGAACTAAATACCAACTAAACACTAGGGAAGACAACCAAGACCTAACAAAGTACAGAGACACAAGAAAACACCTGGGGACTAAGAAACTACAATCTGACAAAAACAGCAAACGGACCAAAACTTCCACTTAAAGTCCAAAGCAGACACAGAACAGGGAATATGAGACGATATTTCCAACATAAGCTCATTGGAAATACATGCCTCTACCTACATTTCTGCAAAACTCACAAAATGTACCTATACACACAAATCCCTGCCGTTTCCAGCTGAAATGAACACTAGAGGCAGTACAACTCCCACAAGTTTGATTCCTTTTCACACAAAGTATGGTTTTCAGGTCCACAGCTTCGATTAATAAAGCCTAATTTTCACATAATTACTTGAGGAATATTATGTTATGAATTCAAAACTATTTTAACACGCTGCGAGATTTGAAAACTGATGCATTTGAAGGTTAGCGTCACACATCCAACTTCATATGCATGCGTTTTCTAACTCAGTAGGTTTGCTCGTTAGCTCACACGATACGGCGTTGCTCTTGTCTGATGAAGAGCTTCGGTATAAACTACAGTTCAACAAAACAGCTCAAATCGTCATAAGGAAGATAAAATAGCACGGCTGCATCAACAAATGCTTTTTTATATCAGTTTTGCATTTGTTGGTTTAGGGTTGGGTTTGGTGTAGGAGATATTTCCAACACAATACAGCATTAACTTTTACTGACAGTCCTCGGATGTTTGAATTATGAACGACCGCAATATGTACCTGTAGCAATGTAATAAAAACACAGCAATACATGCCAACGTAACACAAACATGCCAGGGTTTTAGCACCACTCACTGGACGTTTCACTTTGAAACTGCCACGAAACGGGCTGTAAGGTGTGTAATAACGGTGCTGCAGAAATGCATTTAGAGATGTTTCCAATGAGACTCGGTTGGATATTTCTCAACATCATCACATACAATGACTGCTAATTAAATGTGAGAAATGTTAAACTCACATCAGACTCTTTGACTTTGGCTGTTTTTCATTTCTAAATGCACATCATTGATATTTTCTGATAATTGAGTACTAGTTGAGTACTGCTTACTCTTTCTTTGAACAACACTGACTGATATTAAACTCCACGTGAATTGTGAAAAGCGCTATACAAATAAATTTGGCTTGATTTGAACTGCAGCTCATACTTTCACAGTTTCCAATAACAGGCCAATTACAGTCTCCATATTCCATTATCTTTTCAAACAAATGAAAACAGACTACCGTTGTAGTCCAAATTACCATTGATTATTGTATTGTCAACACTCTTGATCTGACACTAAGCAGAAATGATGTTTACCGGCAAAAACTGCGTAAACAGACCAGCGCTGAATGACCAAGAACTGATTTGTTTATTTCCTACTGTAATAAACCGCTGTGGGTGTAATAAAGAATTTCATTACCAACAAAACAAAAATGTTCAGCACTCAAATAAAAGCAAACCTACTGTATTGTTTATAATGAAGTGCTCACTAATAACACTGTGTGCTGAATTCACAATATACTGTAGTACTTGTTTGCCCTGCATCCCGTTTAATTTGCCGTTTTTATTTATGCACCACTTAAAAAAAAGACATTAAAAAGGAACAATATTGATAATTCAACTCTTTACTTTTTTGAGTACTGAGTGGTGCCACAATGCTGGGAGCACCAGGCCAATTATAGATATTATAGCACAAAATAATAAAGTATGGAACAGAAATTCGTCATTTATAGAGCTGGGCAATATGGCTAAAAATGTCATCACAATATTTTTTCCATATCATCCAATATTAATATTTGTGACAATATTCATTTAGCATTAATGGGGAAGGTAATGGGCTTTGCTCATGTATTTTAGATATTGAGAATGAATGTAAACTTGTTTGTTCAAAATTAAACTCCACAGAGTAAGGTTCCTTGTAGTTTAGGGCCCCATAAAATCTATTTTATTTTTACCTAAATTCTGTGTTTTACATTTTATGATAATTTTTTCTGAATTTTGTGTTTTACGATTTAATACAAGCATCTTATCTAAAATGGTTTCTAATAAAATGCATTAACAAAACTAATGATTCAGTCATTTAACATCCAATCAAATTAAAATATAACAATTTACAACAGCATTTTTATCATATTTTGTCAATGAAGATGCTGCGAAACAGAGCTGTATAAATGTTATGTGATATTCCTTTAACAAAATAATAATACTACTTTATATTTTAGTATACAATAGTAATATAATTAGTCATAAGTTCTTTTAAGTTAAACTGGACTGTAATATAGGCAGGTTTGTATTTTATTCGGTGGATTGTTTTTGAAGATCTGTGAGTTTCCGTGTGTATTTGATGGTTTTCTCAAATGAAACAGACACCGAGGATCACACAGGTTATCATCAGCGCGTCAGGGAACAGCAGATATCATGTCGTGTCAGACTCGGACGTCAGATGTCATCGCTCATGATCAGGTGACTCGTACAGATGGTCAGAGCTTCCAGTCGTGTTTATGAACATACTAATGTGATATTTTCTGACCTACAGTATTTAGATGAAGCAGACTGATCTGGTGAAACAGACACATTCGATCAGAGATTCTCGTTCACCAGCAACCCTCCACATTCTCCTGCACTCCGACAGAAAATCATCGACGTGTTGTCCACAGTAAAGCAGTTTTTGGAAAACGCAACATCGAGGAAAAAGGTCAATCTAACCTTGCTTTAAGAGTTTCCTCTTCTCTGATCAAACCATTTTGTAGCAATATGACGGCAGAAATCCCGTCTTCCGCCCGGCTTAGTGCTGGACTCAGATCTAATGACAAAACTGGATACACTGAAATGGAGGAGATTGGTTTTTGTTGCTTCTAGAGCAAACACACTGCATTAATCGATAAAGGCTCAGATTCGCTGCATACAGAGTGTAAATGAAGAGGACTAGCAAACAATTAGCAGAAATCAACAACATTGAATGCTCATTTCAATATATAGAGTAAGGTCCCAAAGTCTGATGATAAGAGTACACTGAGAAACTACTTTTACGATTCATATATAGTATGATATAGTGAGAAAATGAAGCTGAGTTTTATTCAGAGGCCCAAACTGAGCAAAACTATAACATTTGGCACAGATGCTGATATTTATATCAAAATGTATTTTAACAATAATATGTAGTATAGTAGATATACAGTATGATAATTATATTAATGAATATGATATTTATTGAATGTTCATTTGATGATCAAAACATATAATGCAATGCAATTCAAGAGAGATAAACAAATAAATGTTCCTCAAAAGCTAAAATTATAATATCTAAGACTCACTGATTTTTCTAAAAAATTTAATAAAAGTCTGGATAATCAAATAAAGTGAAGCTGATGCTCTGTGGATCATCTCAGATCGTGCAGACCAGTGCTGCTGTCAGGAGAACAGAAAAGAGATTTAGAAATATAGAATTTATGTTCATGTTCTACTCCATTTGTTATGCTGATTCAAGTATTATCATTTGTAACGAGTGAACTTCTGCTTGGAATTAAAAAAAGATCTCAAAGCATTTTCACTGGTGGTCTCTGACTTTAGGAAGCACGATCACGTATATTACTGGAAGTTGTTTCTTTCTATGTACTTGTATTGGACATCATAGACGACAATGTTAGCACCTTACATTTTCATTGTAGAATTTTTTTTAAGCTTTTTAGCATTATTTTAGTCTTCCGGGTTTAAAATCGATGACAACACAGATTGTGAAGTGATAAAAGACAGTAGTGTCATGTTTGATTTAGTTTTGTAACAATTTCTGTGTGGCATAAATTCACATCCACGTACCCCAAGTCTTCAACACAAACACAATTCATCCACAAAGTGAATGTAACTGGTCTGTACAGCTCCTTGATGTAACTGATCAAATGGCTTATATAAATGCCACACAATAAGCCTATAAAGTTATTAGAGATGTAACAGTGCATTATATAATTACAATGCAAACCGCTGTGCAAAACAATATGAAATATATGTTCATTTGTTGCATGTAATGGTGAATTGGAGCATGCATTTGAGAGAAGAACTAACCATCGCTGAAAAAAGGGGATTTCATGACCCCATAAAGCCCTTTTAGGCCTTTAAGCACATGTATTAAAATATATTACAAGTTTTATTTAGCAAGTCTAAGTCTGACGAAAAATACTTTTTACCATTTAATTTCCATATAAATATAGCGTTTTTACCTTTAGAAATGTAAGAAATGTTAGGGGCAATTCACACAGATCATGTTTTTCCATTCCAATGCGCTATTTTTCCATTGTTTTTAATATATATATGAATATTTTGCAGCATGTCAAACATGAGGGCCGAGTTTTTAAGATGCTGTGTCACGTTAAGAGAATTGAAACTTTTACACAGTGCCACTCATCAATGTCAGTTCCAAAAGAAGTGGACCATTCAGAAAAGCATGGAGGCCGGGCAAGCATGGTAAGCTTTTGTTAACAGTAGCAAGATGGCCTAACGACTGTTTTATTTGATGTTTTTAGATGCATAGTCGCATTTTGTGTGAATGGCCATTAACCTGCATGCTTGTCTAGAATGTGTTGTATGTGAATCTTTAAATTCAGACCACTAGGGCCATGATTCAAACAGCCCCAGAGTTTCATTCCTGTTAACCTTATCTAATAGCTACTGAAAATTGATTGGCCTATGGTGGCCATGTTTTTCAAGATATGCAAATGTCCTCATAGACAGTGATGGCACCTTGGACAAAGAAACTGCATTTCAATTTTCAAGTCATTTGGACCAATGGTTGCCAAAAGCCATTTTAATGTTATTCCTGTTATAGCGCCAACAAGAGGCCATTCGCCACATTTTTATCTGCGTGACCACGGATTGAGGTCCCGTACACACATGCACAAAGTTTGGTGAAGCTTGTAGTGTCCCAAGACACAGCAGTGCAATTATGAGGTAAAATGAACGATGATGAAATCTGAAGCTAAATGATTTTATATTGAGAAAATATGATCAAAGCAAATATGGACCTGGACTCGAGAGATTTAAGAGCAGTTGAGTGGAGGAAGATAATACGACGGCACTGAAAGTGATGTTGACATCTCTGTGCACTCATGTCAAACGCAATCAGAAGTGCTGACAAGCTATTATAGACTCGTTGGCAGTTTGTATTCAGATTCACAGCTATAATGGGATAATGAGCGGCCTGGGGTTTTTACCTAATTATATGTCAGCAGGATACATTAGGTGATACTTGCTAACCTCAAGACATTCAGTATATGAAGATATTTCACACAAACTTGATATATCACAGATATATCATTCTTACCAAGCGTGCTTCCACAGACTTTACAGACTGACATCACATCACCAAAATAATAATAATAAGCAAAATATATAAGTAATACCAAATAAAAGGTCTTTTAATATACAGTAACTGTATAAACGTCCACTTTCAGCTTGTGTTTCACATGGCTTTTTGGTGAAATCTTTACTGATTTTTATAAAGTAAACATAAGAATAACTTTGATATTGTTAGTAATAATTCTAGATGAACACTTGCTGGACTGATGCAGCTGAGCTTTATTGATTATCCAGATATTTTTTTTAATCAGTGAGTCTCAAATATGATAATCAGGCTTTTGAAGAACGTTTATTTGTTCATCTCTCAATCATCATTGTATTGCATTACTTTGCATGTTTTTTTTCACCAAGCTAAGCATTTAAATATAATCAAAATGTATTATTGGGAGATATAGAGTGATAACTGATATTTATTGAATTATCTGTTATACTGTTATAAAGATCTCACTGACTGACATTACAAGCATCTGAATTTCATCTTAATTTTGGGCAGTATAAATATCAGCATCTGCACCAAATTGCGGGTTATGGTAAATGAAACTGAGGTGTGTTTCTCCTCCTTATTCTCATTATATCATACGATATGAGCCACGGAAGCGTGATGTTTCAATTATAATAATCAACAAAAATCAAACAAAACATAAAAACATTTTTCTTATTTTTTTCTGACTATTATTTCACGTGTCAGGCTTTAAAGGGTTAAACAACGAATCTGTCCAGCATATAGGTTAGCCTATAACAGGGAACTTAAATGTAGTTGGTAGAAAACTAGAACCAGATTTAATGTAAATCCAGATGCACACTACAGCAAGACTACTGAAGCTGAACAACTGCATTTAAGACCAATGACTACATTAGTTCTAGTCATTTTTTATTATATTACTAGAGTAAATATACTTGATCTATGGTTTTAAAGTTCAAATAGCAAACACGCAATCAAAATGTGTTTACACAGTAGCTAGCTAGCCAGTAAATGTTGTTTTGTGTTGTGTAGGGCTCTGTTGTGATACACAGAACCGTTGGGTCAAGCTTTATCATGAATAAAACACAACTGTTGACCAAACAGAACCAAGGACTAGAACTAACCACTTAATACTTGTCATTACGTTTTAATGGCATATAGAGTTAAGTATCATCAGCATAGAAATGATACGACACAACAAATCTCCCGAACATTGAACCAATAGTTAACATGTACATTGAGAACAATAACGGCGCCAGAATCGAGCCCTGAGGGACACCACGTGTAAAACGAGCTAGAAAAGAGGAGTGTTTACCGAGACTAACTGAGAATCTACTGTTTGACAAATAAGACCAAAACCAGTAAGTAACTCTAGGAGTGATGCAGGAGTATGTTGTGATCAACAAAGTCAAAAGCTGAAATAATAATATCTAAAAGCACCAAAGCCATCATATTACCAGCATCAATCATTATTAAAATATCATTAAAACCCTCCAGAAGACAAGACTCAGTGCTGTGTAGGGTTTTGAAGTCAGACTGAAGAAAATATCAGAAATACAAGTAATACTCACATTGTTTTGAAAATGTATAACCCCCCCCCAGATTGGAAATAGGTCTAAATTTTGAGTAGACAGATAGATCTTACAGATGAATGTCACATAAATTGCTGGAATCGTCAGGAACGGTATTGTTAAACTTTCCTACCATTCCATAATTATTCCAATTCAGATTTTTACAAAAATTCCCCAGCATGACTTTCTTTTAAAATTGACCAGAATTGTTCCACCTCTATACAACCCAAGGCACAATTATTAGGTAAACTGACCCTAAAAGTACCTCACGACTGTCTGAACTCTTTGCACAGTACAGCACTTTATCACAAAATGAGTACATACATAGAAAGTATGACATTATTTGTCATTGGTAATTAGAGCTCATTGTAGGTCTCTCTTGAAAGTTTGATACATTACAGCTAAAAATCTGTTTCTCTGGAGAAAATGAATGTGATTTTTCCTGCACTGCTAGTGGCCCAATTAAAGCAACACTCCAAACCCACACTGTAAGTCTGAACACTGCACCATTAATCAGCTGATAATCATTGCTCAAATCGGCTATATTATGGAAAAATCAGTATTACAAAGTGCTTCTCGATTTTCTCTTCACGTGCAATCAAGCTGGACTGATTGCTGATTTACTTAAGCCGTTTCCATGCGAGGATTCAGTGATCATTTCTGTCTAAATGAATCTTCAATCTGTGCATGTGTGACAGCATCACACAGTTGCCACAGCAACATCTACGACTGTCTGATGCTTTTAGACTGACAATGAAGATAAACTATGATGCACATATGTTCCGTATCAGTTACAAAATATTATTACTTGCCTATAAGGCCCTAAATGATTTAGCTCCTGCGTACCTAACTAATCTTCTATCACGCTACAATCCAACCGCTCCCTAAGGAGCAAAACTCTGGACTCTTGGTAGTACCTCGGATAGCAAAGTCCACTAAAGGAGGAAGAACTTTTTCATATCTGGCTCCTAAACTCTGGAATATCCTTCCTGATAACGTTCGGGGTTCAGACACACTCTCTCTGTTTAAATCTAGATTAAAGACACATCTCTTTAGCCAAGTATTCATATAATGCATCTCACAATCTTGTACTGCAGGTATATATCTGATCAAACGCACATTATTATGCTTTAGCTTGGGTTGAACAGATCATTTTTGCCTGGATGGAACAACATCTACGCTAATTGTCTGTATTTGTTTTTCTGTTTCTGGATTAACATCCCATAATTACACAAGCTTCAGTCTGGATCCAACCCTTAAATGATCTGAGATGACCGAACACCTGAGAAGAGATGAAGCCAACCATCAGCGATTATACTAAATTAACCACATTTTGCCATAAGTTAATTATATTGAGTTTCTACAATATATAAATCTATTTTAGAAACTTAGTTTCCTGTGAAGTTGCTTTGCAACGATTGTATCGTAAAAAGCGCTATACATATAAACTTGTAATTTAATTGAAATATGCTGGTCATAGTAACATCACACTTAAGTTACACAGCACACTCACTATTTAGAGCAAGAGTTATAAAAAATAAACATAAAAAAACAAAGAAAGAAAGATAGTCCGGCTATCATTTAGTCAGCCACACACTTTTATGATCCTTTCTGTCATGAATCTGGTTACCACTCACCCAAACTGCACATCACCCATGGACTACATCTCCCAGCATGCACTGCACTCACACATTCCCGTCCACCATTACACCAATCACACAGCTGTCACCATTCACTCATCAACCCTGATTGCCTCACCACACCTGCACCTCATTCACTCACTCACATAAAAGCAGCACACAAACACTCACTCACTGCGAAGTCTTGTTTTGCCCTGGCTACATTTCTGAGCGTTCTTCCCCGTATCTGTTATCTCTGTGTGTGACCCCGGACTGCCCGACCTACGATCTCTGAACCTGTGCCTGTGACCTCGACCCCTGCCTGGTATTGTTTACGTCTCTGCTTTGCCTCTGATCTTCCTGTTTTTGCCTGTTGACCATTGCCTGTCTGATTCTGCCCCCGCTTAATAAATATTGGTGCAATTGGATCCGCATGCCTCAGACCCCTTCCTTACAGAAGACTTCGCCACACAAGGATCCAGCACCTTTCAGGTCAACATCTCTAGGTATGGATACAAGAGTATTGTTTGCCCTTAAACAAGGCCCACGATCACTGGAGCACCATATTAGGGAGTTTTCAGCCTGTGCTCAGGATTCAGACTTACCGGACATTATTTTGATTGACATTTTTTGTGATGGCATTAATCAGCCTCTGCAAACTCAGCTCAGACGCGAGGGTCCGCGCTCATCACTGAGTTGTTTTTTGGAGTTTGCGTTGACTATTGGCTCACTATTTACTGTGGGTGTAGCGGAGGAGGATCACAACACTGCACCTTGTCACAAAATGGCCGCCGATCCTGAGCCTCAGAACAGTCCTGCCAAGCCTGAATCTGCTCTCACCAGGCCTGCCAAGCCGGAGTCCCCGGCCAGGATGGCTACCACGCCTGCGGATGCACCTCTTTGGCCAGGACTGATGACTAGTGTGTTGGACCCACCACTGGTGTCGGTGCGAGCAGCAGGCATCCCCAGGTTCGTCGCAGAGCCCGTTCCGATCCGGGAGCTCACAGAGTCCGCTCCAGAGCCCGCTCCGATCCAGGAGCTCGCAGAGTCCACTCCAGAGCCCGCTCCGATCCGGGAGCTCGCAGAGTCCGCTCCAGAGCCCGCTCCGATCCGGGAGCTCGCAGAGTCCGCTCCAGAGCCCGCTCCGATCCGGGAGCTCGCAGAGTCCGCTCCAGAGCCCGCTCCGATCCGGGAGCTCGCAGAGTCCGCTCCAGAGCCCGCTCCGATCCGGGAGCTCGCAGAGTCCGCTCCAGAGCCCGCTCCGATCCGGGAGCTCGCAGATTCCGCTCCAGAGCCCGCTCCGATCCGGGAGCTCGCAGAGTCCGCTCCAGAGCCCGCTCCGATCCGGGAGCTCGCAGAGTCCGCTCCAGAGCCCGCTCCGATCCGGGAGCTCGCAGAGTCCGCTCCAGAGCCCGCTCCGATCCGGGAGCTCGCAGAGTCCGCTCCAGAGCCCGCTCCGATCCGGGAGCTCGCAGAGTCCGCTCCAGAGTCCGCTCCAGAGTCCGCTCCAGAGTCCGCTCCAGAGTCCGCTCCAGAGTCCGCTCCAGAGTCCGCTCCAGAGTCCGCTCCAGAGTCCGCTCCGATCCAGGAGCTCACAGAGTCCAGCTCTCCTTCGTCTCCGCTGGTCCCGCCCAGCTCTCCTTCGTCTCCGCTGGTCCCGCCCAGCTCTCCTTCGTCTCCGCTGGTCCCGCCCAGCTCTCCTTCGTCTCCGCTGGTCCCGCCCAGCTCAACAATGCCTCCGCTGGTTCCGTCCAGTTCTACCGAGCGCCCAAGAGAGTCAGAGCCACCTGAGTGCCCAAGAGAGTCAGAGCCGCCCGAGCGCCACCGAGATTCAGCGCTTCAAGAGTGCCCCCTCGAGGTAGTGGAGTTCACCAAGAACTGTCATGGAGGGAGCTTCCCTCCATTGCTCACGGAGACCCTGGACCCGCCATGGCCCATGAGGTCCCCTGATCCATCATGGCTGCCCGAGTCCCCGGATCTACCATGGCCGCTTAAACTCCCTAACTCGGTTCCTGAAACCAAATGTGCTCTCTCTGCCTCTTGTGTCTCCGTATCCTCTAGGTCCCAGTCTCGGCCAGGGATCTCTGCTCCGCCCTGGTGGGCGTCTGTGTCGTCTGCTCCGCCCTGGTGGGCGTCTGTCTCGTCTGCTCCGCCCTGGTGGGCGTCTGTCTCGTCTGCTCCGCCCTGGTGGGCGTCCGACCTGCCAGAGTCACTCCACGTCTCCGTCGACCTGCCAGAGTCACTCCACGTCTCCGTCGACCTGCCAGAGTCACTCCACGTCTCCGTCGACCTGCCAGAGTCACTCCACGTCTCCGTCGACCTGCCAGAGTCACTCCACGTCTCCGTCGACCTGCCAGAGTCACTCCACGTCTCCGTCGACCTGCCAGAGTCACTCCACGTCTCCGTCGACCTGCCAGAGTCACTCCACGTCTCCGTCGACCTGCCAGAGTCACTCCACGTCTCCGTCGACCTGCCAGAGTCACTCCACGTCTCCGTCGACCTGCCAGAGTCACTCCACGTCTCCGTCGACCTGCCAGAGTCACTCCACGTCTCCGTCGACCTGCCAGAGTCACTCCACGTCTCCGTCGACCTGCCAGAGTCACTCCACGTCTCCGTCGACCTGCCAGAGTCACTCCACGTCTCCGTCGACCTGCCAGAGTCACTCCACGTCTCCGTCGACCTGCCAGAGTCACTCCACGTCTCCGTCGACCTGCCAGAGTCACTCCACGTCTCCGTCGACCTGCCAGAGTCACTCCACGTCTCCGTCGACCTGCCAGAGTCACTCCACGTCTCCGTCGACCTGCCAGAGTCACTCCACGTCTCCGTCGACCTGCCAGAGTCACTCCACGTCTCCGTCGACCTGCCAGAGTCACTCCACGTCTCCGTCGACCTGCCAGAGTCACCCCACGTCTCCGTCGACCTGCCAGAGTCACCCCACGTCTCCGTCGACCTGCCAGAGTCACCCCACGTCTCCGTCGACCTGCCAGAGTCACCCCACGTCTCCGTCGACCTGCCAGAGTCACCCCACGTCTCCGTCGACCTGCCAGAGTCACCCCACGTCTCCGCCGACCTGCCAGAGTCACCCCACGTCTCCGCCGACCTGCCAGAGTCACCTCACGTCTCCGCCGACCTGCCAGAGTCACCTCACGTCTCCGCCGACCTGCCAGAGTCACCTCACGTCTCCGCCGACCTGCCAGAGTCACCTCACGTCTCCGCCGACCTGCCAGAGTCACCTCACGTCTCCGCTGACCTGCCAGAGTCACCTCACGTCTCCGCTGACCTGCCAGAGTCACCTCACGTCTCCGCTGACCTGCCAGAGTCACCTCACGTCTCCGCTGACCTGCCAGAGTCACCTCACGTCTCCGCTGACCTGCCAGAGTCACCTCACGT
The DNA here is from genome assembly GCA_027474115.1 of Schizopygopsis malacanthus. Classification (NCBI taxonomy): domain Eukaryota; kingdom Metazoa; phylum Chordata; class Actinopteri; order Cypriniformes; family Cyprinidae; genus Schizopygopsis; species Schizopygopsis malacanthus. The sequence continues at coordinate 2,271,461 of CM049884.1, read as the reverse complement.
CTCCGCTGACCTGCCAGAGTCACCTCACGTCTCCGCTGACCTGCCAGAGTCACCTCACGTCTCCGCTGACCTGCCAGAGTCACCTCACGTCTCCGCTGACCTGCCAGAGTCACCTCACGTCTCCGCTGACCTGCCAGAGTCACCTCACGTCTCCGCTGACCTGCCAGAGTCACCTCACGTCTCCGCTGACCTGCCAGAGTCACCTCACGTCTCCGCTGACCTGCCAGAGTCACCTCACGTCTCCGCTGACCTGCCAGAGTCACCTCACGTCTCCGCTGACCTGCCAGAGTCACCTCACGTCTCCGCTGACCTGCCAGAGTCACCTCACGTCTCTGCTGTCTCCTCCGCCCCGCCCTGGTGGGCTCCTGTCTCATTGGCCCCACATGGACCTGGCCCTCCGTCCCCTCCCCCGGTTCCACCTCCGCTCCACCACCCTCCTGGAGTATGCTTTGTGTAAGCGTCTGGAAGCCGCTCTTTGGGGGGGGGCTCTGTCATGAATCTGGTTACCACTCACCCAAACTGCACATCACCCATGGACTACATCTCCCAGCATGCACTGCACTCACACATTCCCGTCCACCATTACACCAATCACACAGCTGTCACCATTCACTCATCAACCCTGATTGCCTCACCACACCTGCACCTCATTCACTCACTCACATAAAAGCAGCACACAAACACTCACTCACTGCGAAGTCTTGTTTTGCCCTGGCTACATTTCTGAGCGTTCTTCCCCGTATCTGTTATCTCTGTGTGTGACCCCGGACTGCCCGACCTACGATCTCTGAACCTGTGCCTGTGACCTCGACCCCTGCCTGGTATTGTTTACGTCTCTGCTTTGCCTCTGATCTTCCTGTTTTTGCCTGTTGACCATTGCCTGTCTGATTCTGCCCCCGCTTAATAAATATTGGTGCAATTGGATCCGCATGCCTCAGACCCCTTCCTTACACTTACACTACCAGTCAAAAGTCTGAAATAAATAGTATTTTTTTTTTGCTTGCAGGTTTTTCATTTATTTGATTCATTTGGCAGTTGAAACAGTTATAGTGAAATATTGAGATATTACTGTTGATAATATGACTGTCCATTTTGAATCATAATTAAAGATATTATAATGTACCAATATAGCCTATATTTGTCACGTTTGTAAAATATACTTGCATTACCTTACTTGCACAACTGAGATAAACTCCACACGGTGTGTAATATTATCTGTGTTATATCAAACTGAACAAGAAGAGATGCTTCATAGTAATAGCATTATGAAAGGCAGATACTATGAATGAATGTTTACATATTATAGATGAAACACTTTTTGTGCTTTGAAAAGGATACTTTGTGATTCGGTTTTGCACTAATGCAATTGAAATCATGCTGAAATGTTTTTTTTTTAAAAAAAAATGCATTTTAGATGATCTTTTGTGATATTAGTCCTATGAGCTTAGAAAATTACAACTTGCTTGTGAAAACTGTGGCAGCAAATAAATAACTCACTATTAGTGCATAACCAATTGATGCACTAACAATGTAGTGACTACAGTTTTTAAACTATAAACTAATAGTGCTTCTTTATACTTATTACAGTGCTACAGATGGAAGTCATTGGAAGATGTACAACTAAGAAAAGTCGTAAACAAAGCTGCCACCAGAGTCTGAACTGCAGTATCATGAGTATTTTCTGCTTCCGTGACAAGAGGCTGAAGCCTTTCAGCAGATTACAGCGTCTTTCTGCTGCCAGTGTGTCTGTGTGTGTGAAGGTGGCAGCGCTAGGAAGAGCTGAACAGTCCATCGCCTCGAGCACTTGTTTGAAGTCAGACTCTAGCTGAGGCCTGCAGAAGGAATAAATCAATGCAGCTACGGTAATGAATTATTTCCTTCATGCAGTCCAAGTCGGAGGCTGAGATAAAAGAGCCCACATGCTGAGCAGCAAACAGCCGGGAGCCGCTCCGCCGTCATCAGAATGCTGCAGCAGCACTTGTTCGAGTACAAATGCAAAACGTGTGTGAAACTGCACTTCCTTTCACTAAACGCTGTTCTGCGCTGCCAAAGCTCACATGTAAAATAATAAAGATGAGCGCTGGAGTCATCAAAAACATGGCGGAATTTGGGAAATTACAAATCTGGCCTCTACTTTGGTCCTTGCAGAGTTTTGGGCTGAGCGATAAACAATATCATACATTATATCTTATCAATATCTTTATCAAATATCAATGCTAAGCTCTCAATATTTTACTGGATATTATTAATTCATATTAATATTATTTTTAAGGGATATCATACAACCAATATATTTTTCATCCATTTTTATTCATACAGTTCGGTTGTGCAGCATTATTATTATTTAATTTGTATTTATTTATTGACAAAAATGCAGTGTTTTGTTGTAATTTATTAGTTAGATTTTCACTTGATTACATTTTAAATATTGATTCAATTAAAGTTTTATTAAAACATTCATTAGACATTTTTTAAAGATACATTTGTATTGTCACAAAATACAGAATCCAATCAATCAAATCAATCAATCAATCAATCAATCAAATCAATCAATCAATCAATCAATCAATCAATCAATCAATTATTTGAAAAAAAAAACTTTTTTTTGTGTGACTCCAGACAGCTTGGAAAACCGTGCACAAGTCGTTTGAACTATTTTATGGCTGTTTATGGAGCAGGAAAAGATGCGCATAAAGGTTTGAAGTAAGTGACCACAGCGCTTCATATTTGAGTCAGATATTATTTTTATGATTCAATTTGGATGCTTTTAATTTGATCTACTGTAAGCATGTGAATACAGATATATCAATGTGCATCTGATTGCTTAGTAAAGCAGCAGCACACCACTCCTCAACAAGAGATATGATTTGAGGAATCATTCATACATGAATCGAGCCCGCCGATATCCAAAGAGGCTGCAAAAATGCACTTTTATCAAACCCTTAGCCAGCGTCTGAAACCCGTTAAGGTTTGGGAGAATTCCCAGACACACATTTACACCTCCTCCTCCTTTGCACAAATGAGATCTTTACAGAGATAGCGGTGCTCAGACTCTTCCGGATGATCCACATTGTGGCCCGCGTTACAGGACGCATGGCTGATTTTATTCTGGATGACAGCTGGCTCTTCACATCGGGCAACAATGGATGCAGGACAGGACATGAAAACATCGGTAATGACAGCGGCGGCTTGTGTCCATCTGTTATGAGGAGAAAGGGGCATTAAAACTTAAAGCTGTTTCAAGACACGTGCAAGACCGGCATCTTTAGTTACCATGGAAACCGTCCAGGTACAATTAGTCACAAAAGCTGATTTGGGTAAACAAGAACTTCACGCGCCTGCCAGAGCGAATACAAATGTGCTTTATTCTGCGAATATTTCCTAAAGCAGCACAACGCAAGACAAATGTGTGTGTGTCTGTGTTTCATGCATCTGGAGTGTAATCACTCGCTTTATTCACAAACATTAACCACATTATTTTTTACAAATTGTTCTTGCCAATAATAAAATATTAATTCAATTAAAGGCCTCTTAAGTGACTACTCTATCATGATTATGTTTGACATTATAACTAAGTGCACAAATTAAAAATGTTACTCTGAATTTGTCATTTAAAGTGCACTTAGTTTGATGTGTTAACTAACAAACTAAAGCATGTGTAGAGTACTTGATTATTGTAATTATAATTTGAACTCTAACTAGTGTGTTATTTTATATTACATTTAAATGTATTACGTCATTAGAAATGTGCAGTTATGATATAAATTACATTAAAGTACATTTTAGTTTACCATAAATGCTTGTTAGTACATTCAGCAGTAAACTTTAACCATATTTCGAAGACAATAACAGTAATTATGAAATTACATATAAATACATAGGCCTACTTAAGTCCTACATAAGGGGGGTTAAATTGCATTTAATATCAATTTAAACTATAATACATTTGCGTTTAATTGTAAATAACATGCAATGTAAACTATATTATGCTAAAGTGATGCAATAAAGTATGCTAAAGAGTACTTATGCACAAGGGACACCATTTTGAGGCTTTATAGATGCATTTTTCATTTGAAAGTATGCAAAAACATAATGCTGTCTTCTAATACACCTCATTTAAACAGCATCTCTTATAAGAAACCAATCCCAGAATGCACTGTGAAACAAAACTTCCATCCAAGACTGAAAAGTCACAATAAAATGTGAGCTATGTGTGCCCTTATTAATAAAAATAGACTATTTGACACAATGTTTGCATGTAGCATATATTAATAGACATTATTAGAGTACTTTATCAGCCACATGCCAACATCAGACTCGACTGGAATCACAAATCCAGATTTTGTGCTTCGATTCAAATGAGTCACTTCTGAGGTTCACTTCAGTGAGTAAGTGAGGCGCTGACAGCAGAGCTAGTGTCTCCGTTCGACATGTTTAATTAACTCCTCGTCTGATTCAGTAATTTAGCCCCCAGTGAGACCCGCGACCCCCTCTGATATGCAAACCCCTCTCCTGACCCACCAGAATGAGCCGCGCAGCTACGATCGGTCAGACGAGACAGACCTTCAGCGCCTCTGTCAGGAGCCCTGCTCTCAGCGGGACCTCTTTCTCAAGCAATTACACCCGTTCACTCGTTCCCGCACCCAGCTGCTCTTTATCTCTGCCTCTTTGGCTGTGAGACTCTTGGTCGGAGATCATCGGTCGTCTATCTCGCCGGTCAGGCTTCGGCTGGTGAGATTCAGCAGGTAGCGGTGATTATATTTGTCCTCTGGGGTGTCACAGCTCGGGCTAGTCACTAGTGAAGGTGGGTTTGGTGTCTCACTTTTTGGTTTGCATGCAGACTCTGGATTAATGCAGACGGCCACTGACAACACAGCTAAAAGTCTTTATAATATAACGCGAGCATGCTCCTGTCGCAGTGAAATCTGCCCCTCGTGCTCACACTTTCTCACATCCTCTCCTGCCCTTGTGAAAAAGAAGTGTGCTTAGTTTTATTAAATGTTCACTTATGATGTATTTCAAATCTTAAAAGAACAGACTGTACTTTCAGGTGTTATATGAATGAAATTATAAATGATAAAATGTGTTAAGAAGTGTACTCCGAAAGAAAGAAACTTATTTGGACGTGTTGACTAATATATTTACGCACATGTAAAGTACTTGATTATAATTGTATCAGTCACACATTCGCTTGGGGAACTATTATTTAACTATTAACTATGACTTTTGCCTCCGTATAGACTCCTAATTTGTGGCTTAATAATATCTAGCAAGATAGTTGTTAAGCTTAGGTATGGTGTAGGATTATGGGATATAAAATATGATCATGAAGAATAAGACATTAATATGTGCTTTATAAGTAGGCTACTAAACAGCCGATATCCTAGTAATATGCATGCTAATAAACAACTAGTTTATAGTGAGTACTAGTCCCTCCACTAAAGTCCCTCCATTTTAACGCTAGTGTGTTATTTGATATTCAATTGAAAAATAATAAATCATTTAATATTATTTAAATGCACTAAATTGCAACTTCATAATTACAAATATGTTTAAATATAGCATGCTATTTTCAACAGAAGAGACATAACAGTGTATTTTAGTTTTGCCATCAATGCTTGTTAGTTTATTTAGCAGCACACTTTAGCAATATTTTCACACACACACATTTAAATGAGAGTGTGATCAATAAGCTAAACTCTCTTAAGTTCAGCTAAATGCACTTAATATACACATTTAAATTATAATACATTCTCATTTAATTATAAATAACGTGAAACTATGTGTCTGAAAACATTAAGTTCACACTTACAGTAAGTACATTCTTTTTAAATAAAATTATTTCTATATATAATAGTCATTATTTTTACATATTTAAAAAATATGCTAGAGTTAATTCAAATGTGTATGCTGTTGTATTGTATGTGTGTGTGTGTGAGAGAGAGAGAGAGAGAGAGAGAGAGAGAGAGAGAGACAGAGTTACAGAGAGAGGGAGACAGAGAGAGAGAGGGAGAGAGAGAGAGAGAGAGAGAGAGAGACAGAGACAGAGAGAGAGAGAGAGAGAGAGAGAGAGAGAGAGAGAGAGAGAGGGAGAGAGAGAGCTAGAGACAGAGAGAGAGAGACAGAGAGAGAGAGGGAGAGAGAGAGAGAGAGAGAGAGAGAGAGAGAGAGAGAGAGAGAGAGAGAGAGACAGAGAGAGAGAGAGACACAGAGAGAGAGAGAGAGAGAGAGAGAGAGAGGGAGAGAGAGAGAGAGAGAGAGAGAGAGAGAGAGAGAGAGAGAGAGAGAGAGAGAGAGAGGGAGAGAGAGAGAGAGGGAGAGAGAGAGAGAGAGAGAGAGAGAGAGAGAGAGAGAGAGAGAGAGAGAGAGAGAGAGAGAGAGAGAGGGAGAGAGGGAGAGAGAGAGAGAGAGAGAGAGAGAGAAGTATTTCGCAACAAAACAGAAAGATCTGGCTGTACCTGAAATAATGACGAGGTGAAGAAAATTCAAAGTTAAAAAATTGATTTGTTGATTGAGAGCGGCTTCAAAATGACATGTCATTATGTCAGGGTGTTCTGGCTGATTTCTAGGTGGATTTCATCATCTTGCTGATCTTCTGGGTTAGTTGCATACACATACAATAGCCACTATGTTAAAACTGTGTCTTAAGAGCTAGTTTGACCAAATAGGCGTTTGGTAAAAAAGTTGTACTTTTTCGGATTGAAATTGGGTCTGTGATCTCCCTTTTTGTACCTGACTTAAAAAAGTTATGAACAGTTTTTCAGAAAACAAATTAGATGACTAACATAGTTCTTTATTTTAATTTCATTAACTATCATGCAGTTAGCCAACAGCTAGCATATTGGCAGTTTATTAGTACATATAAAGCCCATATTATTCTGCATGAAATCATATTTCAGATCCCTTAATCCACACCATACCTAAACTTAACAACTATCTTACCAACTATTAATATGCAGCGAATCAAGAGTTCGTTGAGGCAAAAGTCAAAGTTAACAGTGTAAATCTGACTTTTTCACCTGCTTTATAGTTCAGCAGTGTTAGTGTTAGGAGTTTGTTCAAATCACTAACCCTACCTAAGATCAATAACAGTAGTTTTTATTCGTCTTCTTCGGTTTTTTTAGTTTCTACTGTTGTCATATTTCTGTCCCAGTTAATAATATTTGGCTTATATATTTTATTTTTGGTGAAAGCACTGTAATCCAGCGCTGTCAGATTAATTCAAGCTGCAGTCTTTTCAGATTAATGTTATATGGGTTTTACTCATATTTATTCACTGCATGATCTGCTCTTATAAACCTCACGTCTGAATAAACTCTAATGTGCAGCAGGGAGTGACCCAGACATAAGATTCCCACACTTTATTACAGATGAATTCCCATGACTTTCCATGACCTCTCCAGAAGCTTGCATTGCTTACTCATAATCATTCAGTTACACAGAGTAGTTTAAAACCTAGTCCAAATTGTATGGCAGTATCACATGCATTCTTGAAAGCGATACCAGAAAGCGTTATGACGAGTTTAGTGAAAAACCCCACAAAAAGCATATAGATTAATAATAGATATCACACCCACGGACCGTTGGAAGAAAGCTGGTAACCGGATTTGTTGAATTATATAGATTAATGAAACAAAGATGCCGAGAGACCCCCTCACGAAAGAAGAAAGACTAATCTCAGCCTCAGACGTCACACCCACGGACCGTTGGCTCCACACCCCGAAAAACGTCTGATGTCACACTTATCTGCTACCATCTATTCCAGAAACAGTGTCGAAGTCGTCGTCGGATTTGTACCAATACTAATTTGAATTATACAGGATTTCCGACAAACACCACACGGAGACGTGTGTCTCATTCGCTCGTTCGAAGTGAATATAAAGATTTAACGTGAAACAATGATGCCTGGAAATATTTTGGATATGAGATACCAAACATGGAAAGCCCCTCACGAAAGCTAACACCTCTAATAAGAAAGCTGTCATGCGCGTGTTTGTGCCCAAACTTAACTTTACAAATGTGACGATTATTTTTTATAACAAATGTTTGCTTCGTAAATCGCTTATCAGAGCAAATTAACTCTCTCAACTAAACGCTGGAGTTTCAAAAGTATGTGAAATATTTAAAGTTCACGGAATCTTTAAATACATAGTAAATTAACTTATAATCTTGTATGTAAAAATTATTTAAAATACATCCGAGAGTTTCACACATCGCATTAAAATCTGTCAAATAATGTTATGTATTAACACATTTCCACGCCAGTATATTTTAATCCGTAATACAAATACACATCACGAAAAAAAATATTAACTGAATGAATCATGTATTAGTAAATGTTAGTTTAAATTAACTTTTAACTGTGATTGGTTGTTTTGTATTTTTCATTGTCAAACGGTTAACAAATATCTATTACCCTTAAGTTAGTTAGATTAGTTAGATAGTTCACATTTTAAAAGTGGGCTAAAAAAAAAAAAAAAATGTTTATTAAAGTTTGGACTTGGCCAATGAACGCTGCAACAAAAACAACCATCTATTCCAGACCTTCAGTAAAATATACCTCCGTCAGTTATATTTATCTTTAAATAAAAAAATAAAAAAATCCCCTTAATCTGGAGATCTGGCTACGCGACACTAATAATAGGCATGCTAATCAGCAACTAGTTAATCGTGAGAATTGGTCACTATAAAGTGTTACCGGATTTTCATTTTTGTTACTAGCTATTAACTAGCTGCTTATTTGCATGCATATTACCAGGATATTGGCTGTTTATTAGTATTTATAAAGCACATATTAATGTCTTACTCTGCACAATTTAACTCCCCTAATCCTACCTCATACCAAAACTTAACCACTACCTTAACTAACTACTAAAAAGCAGCAAGTTAGCAGTCTGTTGAGGGAAAATATAGTGAATATGTGTTCCCTATAATCCGAAGTGTCACTAAATTGGTGAAAATCAAAAGCTCACAGATGTTTGAACACCGTGTGTAAAGCACAGCACATAATAAAGCGTGAACATAATTTTGTTACGCAAAGAACTAAAGGAAACACGTGCGTCTTTCTCTACGGATGGAAACAAACAGAGGAGCGTGGAGTGGGATCTCCTCAGGGACGTTTGTTTGTATGAAACACCTGAGTCGGTCAATTGCAGCAGTGATCTTTCCTCCCTCATTGCAGATGACATCCTCCAAAACCCCACTGCGGCAACACGCGTAACCTTGAGAAGGGCTTGACCAATGCAATGTTTTATTACACCGACACTCGTACACTCAACCTCCTCACCTGAGAACCAACACTGGCCAGCTGACACAAAAGCAAAGGGACTGTATAATGACAACAAGTAGTTCACTAAAACCCATCATTAGTGAGGTTAACGACTGGCGCTGGTTAATGGAGCTGTGTTTTTTGCCCCAGTAGTTAAATCTTAAAGTAAGAGTCGTAAGCCACCTCTAATGCTTTGATTGATCTCCTGGTGGAATGAATGGATAATTTTAGTCACAGCTGCTCATTCAGAGAACTGTGAATTGCATTGGCAATTCCTGAAACGAATGAAATGAGGGCGTTTGCTTTATGCGGCGTGGGGCGATGGATGATACGAGATAATCTGGGCTTGCCATCTCATCTCTCCTTTTCAGCCAAAAGCACTCATCTCTCATCACCAGGCCATGATTAGCATTCATTGGCCCAAAGGATCAGGTGCTCGCTTCGCCGCAAATGTGCTAAGCGCTTCAGAGAGAGATGTAATGGTGCCTGGCAGACAAAAATAAATATCTGCAGACCTGCCACATGGTGAGAGAAGATCATTTGTACTGTAGGACTCACGGAAGGCCGTGTAGAGCTCCTGAAGGGTCAGGTGACCATCGTTGTTATAATCATCATAACGCAGGAGGTCTTGCATGGTGCACTCCAATAAGATATTTTCCAAATGCTCCTTTATGGAGATCTGTAAAAGAACAGAAGAATTCAATTCAGTTACACATAGAGCTGGGTAGTAACCAGAGTTGGGTATAACGCGTTACTGTATTCTAATTACTTTTACTAATTACTAATTACTTTTTTTGCATCTTGAAATAAATACTTCTGAATTTTGTATCCCTCTATGTTGTGTTTGTTTATTTTTTCTGTTAGGAAGATAACTGAGCCTTTAAATCTTCTTTATAATAGATATGATTATAAATCAAGAACACTGCATTTATAGCTGTATTTATAAACTGCTTACTAATGACTATTAATGTAGGGACAATGCTTTATAAAGGATGAACTGACTATTTACTAATGCTTAACTAATGATTCATAGCGTGCGGTTATTATAAAGTGTTACCAAAATGGAATATATTTTATTTTTCTTTGCTTTTTTGTTTGATGAAGTTAGATCTAAAAGTAATCTAAAAAGTAATCAGAATACATTACCTAAAATTAGTAATCTAGATTGCGTTACTAACTACAGCTTTCATCATGTAATCTGTAATCAGTAACTGGCTACATTGTAAGTAATCTACTCAGAACTGGTTACATAACACAATTTACAGGTCTGATGATGCTTTTGTCTTGTACCACGACACTGCTGTTCTTGATGCTGATTGGTTGACACATGTTATATAGGTGCTAAAGGAAGAGTTCACCCCAAAATGTAAAACCTGTCAGTATTTGTTCACCCATAGGTCATTCTGAACCAGTGTGCTGTTCAGATTTCAATAATGGCAAAAACTGAGTCAGCAGAAGCTGATTTGGATTAAACATGAGCTTCAGTAGAGGAGAGGATAATGAAACCAGTGCTACTTTCAGTCTCTGAATTATCAACTGTATTGAAAATTAAATCAGAGGACATTAGTATTAATATACTGTAATATTGATTTGAGACAGTGTTTGTTTTATTCCTTGTGAAAAATAACATATTAGCATACTTTTATTAAGAGTACTTATGGATCCAAACATAATTTAAAAGAATGTACTTAAAGGAATAGTTTGCCCACATTGTTTTATTTGTGGACAATTTACCCACTCTCAGCCCACAAGATGCACAACACCTTAATAATGGATTTGTTTCTTCCAAACACGTAGGTTTAGGCTTGACAAGATGTTAACTGATGGACTGGAGTGGTGTGGATTATTGTGATGTTTTTATCAGACTCTCATTCTGACGGCACCCATTCACTGCAGAGCATCCATTGCTGAGACACTGATGCATTGCAACATTTCTACAAACCTGATGAAGAAACAAACTCATCTACATCTTGGATGACCTGAGGACATTTTTATTTTAGGGTGAACTGTTCTCAATGAACTGCAAACTGAAAACTTAATTGCACATTATTTAAATTAGCATGAAAAAGTATTATAGATAACATTTATTTTAAATGTAATTAGTTGAACATAAGAATGTTTATTTACTTATTTAAAGCATGTATGTTAAAACTGAAATATACTGTACTTTAATGTTATTTCTTTTGAAATTTGAATGTCCTGTATTTAAATGTATTTATAATGAAACATTTGTAATAATGAAGTTGCAATTTAGTACATTTAACATATATTCACATTACACGTAATATCAAACAACTCTACAGTTAAAATTATAACCTAGTACTTTACAATGTATTTTAGTATGTTAGTCAACACATCAAAACAAGTGTAATTCTTTAAAGTATGACAAAAGATGATTAAAGTGGAATTATTTAAATTGCAATGACTGTTAAAGCTGTATTAAGAATCATAGTGATGTAAGTGTTTACATTTGTTTACAAGTGTACTACATTTCTTTTTCTTTTCTCACAAGTGTTACTGGAAGCTTTAAAATAATATGCAGGTAAAACTGTAAACCTCAAATTAATATTTCATGCCTATGTATTTATTTATTCGGTTAGTAGCTGTGCAACAAGCAACTTCACTATGAATTGAACTGAATAGAAGAATAATATTTTTTCTACCTTCTACCTTGGTTTGGGATGATGTAATATTCTGTAAATAATGACTCAGTGAATTGACCGGCTGAAGGTACACTATCCCGTACGTATACTCCACCATATCTTCTTAAACTGTAATCCTATAGGTCCCTCACCTCTGCCAGCTCCTCACTGCTCAGACGGCCGTCCTGGTTTCTGTCTATGTACTTGAACATTGTGTGCACCAGGATGCTCCTCTGGTCCATGGCGTTTTCTTGCCCGTCCATGGAGGTCCTGGGCAGCATGTCCAGCAGCATGCTCTTCAGCTTGTTGTACTCCGCCATGGTGCACGTGTCGCCTGTAAAGCACACCAGAGGAATTTAATTAGCTGGATATGACCGAAGGCATTTATGTATTTGCATTTATGCACGGACGCGCGTTTGCGATTTGCATTTTTGGACAGTTGTTCAGTGCAGGGTTCCCAATTAATTCACGGTAATCCTGCGATTTACACCCAAAGACAAAAGGTAAACATTCTCATTTAGACACTTTAGCTGTATCACAGCTTCTTTCGGCGGTGAGGGATTAGCGAGCATGTTTTAAACTGTCACATTAATTCCCATGCGGCTCCGCAGCACTTATGTCTATAAAAGACGGCGGGGAAAATGAGAACCGTGATTAATCAAGTGTGGTAGTGACTGTTTATTCCTCACTGGCAATAAAATGATGCAAACACAGCCCACCCGCTGAGCCTCTCTTTAAGACCCCTCGAGTGGGAGGAAGATTGTTTCTTGTATTCGGCAAGGAGGCAGCGCAGAAGACGACAGTGTATACAAAGCTGTGCTCGACTGATGAGAGGAGGAAATGTGGTATGAATAAGTCATTAGGTGACATGACGGATCAGAGCCGCCCACTGAGAGGAGTCTCACTATGTCTAATGAAGAACACAACAGTAACTGATGCTAACCGCCGGCAGCTTCTGACCACCACGGTATACTGTAGGAGCTGAACTATCTCAAACACACAGTGTGG